>OY821520.1:18888312-19155812 GCA_963682025.1 Cordilura impudica
ATTTTTAATTTTTAATTTTTAATTTTTAATTTTTAATTTTTAATTTTTAATTTTTAATTTTTAATTTTTAATTTTTAATTTTTAATTTTTAATTTTTAATTTTTAATTTTTAATTTTTAATTTTTAATTTTTAATTTTTAATTTTTAATTTTTAATTTTTAATTTTTAATTTTTAATTTTTAATTTTTAATTTTTAATTTTTAATTTTTAATTTTTAATTTTTAATTTTTAATTTTTAATTTTTAATTTTTAATTTTTAATTTTTAATTTTTAATTTTTAATTTTTAATTTTTAATTTTTAATTTTTAATTTTTAATTTTTAATTTTTAATTTTTAATTTTTAATTTTTAATTTTTAATTTTTAATTTTTAATTTTTAATTTTTAATTTTTAATTTTTAATTTTTAATTTTTAATTTTTAATTTTTAATTTTTAATTTTTAATTTTTAATTTTTAATTTTTAATTTTTAATTTTTAATTTTTAATTTTTAATTTTTAATTTTTAATTTTTAATTTTTAATTTTTAATTTTTAATTTTTAATTTTTAATTTTTAATTTTTAATTTTTAATTTTTAATTTTTAATTTTTAATTTTTAATTTTTAATTTTTAATTTTTAATTTTTAATTTTTAATTTTTAATTTTTAATTTTTAATTTTTAATTTTTAATTTTTAATTTTTAATTTTTAATTTTTAATTTTTAATTTTTAATTTTTAATTTTTAATTTTTAATTTTTAATTTTTAAGTTTTTATTTTTCATTTTTTATTTCTCATTTTTCATTTTTATTTTTTATTTTTCATTTTATATTTTTAATATTCTTTTTCATTTTTCATTTTCATTTTTTATTTTTCACTTTTAATTTTTAATTTTTTATTTTTCATTTTTCATTTTCATTTTTTATTTTTCACGCGTCATTTATTATTTTTTATCTTTCATTTTTCATTTTCCATTTTTTAATTTAATTTTTATTCATGTTTCATTTTTTATTGTTGATTTTTCATTTTTCATTTTTTGTTTTTATTTTTCAAAACGTTTTTATAACGCTATTCGCTCCCTCATTTTATCTCCAAACGCTTTTTAATGAAATCGCGCCTTCGTTTTTTCTCCAAACACTTCCTTTTTACAGTCTTTCGTTAATTTTTATTTTTATTTATATTTGATTAGCATTATTAATATGAAATTAATTATAACGTTAAGAATACTTTTAGATGATTGAGGAAATTAATTATAAATATTTATAAAAAGTGAAGAAATATATTACAGAAAACAGCGACAAAAAGTTATTACATATCATAATTTTTTCACCAGTACAGTCATAAGTCACACCGATTTTGTCTTACGTCTTACAACTTACGCTGTTTTTGTGATTGTATTGTGAAATAGATTTTTATCACCCTACGCGTATAGATGTTTACACATCAAAAACTAATAAATAGTTTAATAATTTATTTAAAATAAATAATAGTTTTCTTATTTTTCTCATAGTATAACAGTTTTAATTTAGGAATACTTTTTCTAGCAAGTGTATCTTTATGTGTTATGAAATCGCTTACTCTATAATGAATTTAAGAACGAAAATATAAAATTTTTCATAATCTAAAATAAAAGCAAGTTAAAAAAATTATATATAATCTTCTCCACATCCTCAACATATATTTCAACAAACTGACAGCTCTCGACATTGTTTTAGTTATTCTGTATGCTCATCAATATAATTTTCATTTAAAAACATATTTTATTGCGAGCAGTTTTTTTCAAATCAGTAGTGAACGTCCCTAATTTAAAGCAAAATGTTTTTTATTCCTTGGTAGAATTTATTAATATTTTTGGAGGATATTGATTATATTTTCATTTCGCTTTTTTTTTTCCTTTGCAAGAAAAATTGTAAAGTAATATAATTTTTATATTAATAAACATTCATGGCATATTTGTCCGTTCTGCAATACAACAAACCAAAGCAGACAAAATTGAGATAGAAAATATTGTAGCTGCTCGTTAAAACCAGATACAAAAATTTTAAATTTAAAAAAAGCGTTACTGCAAAGATTTAAATTGATTAAAAAGCATTTAATTCGATTTTCTCTATGTTCACGTTTAGTTTTGTTGATGGCAACAATCAATTTCTGGGGTTTATGCCCAAACACCAAAAAAGAAAAAGAAAAACTTTGAAATAAATTTAATTAATTAAATTAGCTGCTTAACAAATGTTCTTCTTTTTCGTCCGTTTTCTGTTTTTGGTTATTTGTTTAAATATAAATACTAATTTATTTGCCGAAACTTTATCCCTTTCTTTACCTTACTTTTTTTGGAATATCTCGTTGTTGGCATTATTATTGTTGTAGTGCAAATATAATTTTATCCACTAAATATAGAGCATTTTTAACTAATTTCCTTTTTTCCTTTTGACTGCCATGTTTGTCTACTTAACCTAAAGTAAATGCCAAAAATTTCAAACACTAATGAATTATCCTTGATTAGGATAATGTATGATGTGGTTCTTAGAAAATGCTTCCGTTTTTAACTTGAAAACTTTATTTTATATTCGAATGACCAAGATGAGGGTGATAGTGGTAGTGCTGATGACGACTACGATGACGGCGGCTACACCATCGGCGAGGAGGATGATGATTTTGTTTAAATAGAGAAAATTAAAAAGGGGCAAATATAGAAAAACACTTTTTTGGGATACAAAAATAAAAACACAAAAAACACAAGTCGAAGAAAATGAAAAAAGACAGCCGCCATTTAAACGCTGTTGTCGTTGTTGCTGCTGCTTAATTCATAATAGCAATTTATGAAAAGAGCCAAATTAATCAGACTAATAACGAAAACATCCCATAAAGATGGTTGTGGCATAAAATATTATACAAACTTAGGAAAAAGTTTCACTTACTAATGAAAAGATTTACGACAGGGCAAATGTTAAAGAAGCTGTAGCACAGATCCTTAAATTAAACTGAAAACACTTTGTAAAGTGGTTTATTTTTCTTTTTAACGAGTAAAGTAAATTGCAAAGGATTCGAAATATTTTTCATAATTAAGCGAAATTAAGAGAAGAACATTGTTTTCGGTAAACATTTGGACTTAAAATTTTGGCGGCATTGGAAAAAAGTTTTCTGAAAAGTGATATTTTTTTGTTTTCATAACATTTAATAGAAAAAAGCAGTAATTTTTTATATTAGAACTGTACTAAGCCAATTGAGAAATAAGAAATCAGAAAGAGGTTAGAAATAAGATTGCCTGCAAAAATGATAAAGATGGGATTATAACATGGGGCCTAGATCCAGAAATTCTCCCTTAACCATATTTAATAGGATCACTTTTATATACTAAAACCAAACTTGGGTATAATAGATGTAATAGTAGACCCCGTAACTACCGTACCTATCTAAAATTGGTAAATATAAACAAATAAATGTATATTTCTCTTGTTTTTAATGAGAACCGTTCAGCTCCTCAAAATAGTCATCTTCATTGTTGGTTTGTTTTTTTAAACTAAAATATTTGTTTATATTGACTGATTAATTTTGATTAAGAAAATTTTTTAAAACTTAAAAAAAAAATTTTGACAATTTTATAACAAAAAATTGCCCATTTTCGGTCGGATGGCGCAATAGGTTCACAACGTGGTAATAAAACAATACTTCATATCTGAGTACTAGGAGTAGAGACCAAAAAAAAAACAAGTAAGAAAATTATAGTCGGTCGCGACCGACTATATGATACCCTATACCATGCGTTTAGAGACCCTATCTCTTAGGCCCAACTAACTAAGCATAAACCAAATTTGAGTGGGATTTTTATTAATTTTTTCGGCTGCAGATATAAAAAAGTTCATATCGGATGCTATATCTATATGGGGACTAGGCCCAAAAATGGACCGATCCTGACCATGTTTGTAAAGTCTCCTGCATTTTGCAAAAATATATACAAACAAAATTTGAGAAGAATCAGTGCAATATTCTTGTTTTTTGATAGATTTAAGTGAAGATCGGGAAGCAGCTCTATATGAGGCCTATAACTAAGAGTTGTCCCATAGGGATCATTTTTGGACTACTCATTAACGGATATAATAACAGCGTACAAACCCAATTTGAGTTTGATCTATATAACAATTTGGATCTTATGGCAATTTATGTCGATTTCATAGGGGTCATTTGTATGGGGGCTAGGTCTGAACATGGACTGATTCCCACCAATTTCAACAGCGTTCATGCTATGATAGACAAAAGCTTATGTACCAAATTTCATCATAATATATTCATATTTGCGACCTGCAGTTTGATTACATGGACAGACGGACGG
This sequence comes from Cordilura impudica, assembly GCA_963682025.1. Classification (NCBI taxonomy): domain Eukaryota; kingdom Metazoa; phylum Arthropoda; class Insecta; order Diptera; family Scathophagidae; genus Cordilura; species Cordilura impudica. Next base: position 18,892,617 of record OY821520.1, read on the forward strand.
ACGGACATCGTTAAATCGAATCAGTTAGTGATTCTGATTTGATCGGTATAACAAAAGATGGGTCTAGGTCAAATATTTTTTGTAGTTACAAACAGCAGCACAAAGTCATTATACCCAGACCACATAGGGTATAAAAAGTTATAAAATGACCAAGCAAAGATCTTAGCACGCATAATAATGAAACCATTGAGTCTGCAGTTTTATTTTTTTTTTAATTGAAGCCATATTAGATCTCATAAATAAAGATAACATTGGTCGTTGCTTATGAACTTATGGACCTTTCCCGGAAACCCTTAAATTAAGTTTTTTTTCCTGATTTCTCTCATTTATTTTGAAGCATCTCCGTTTAAGATTTTGTGCTTTTTAACTACTTCTTTGCAGGAGCCCAATATCTCTTCACTGGCCTAAGCTCCACACAGTTTCGAGAGTTTGCCTCCTTTGATACAAAAACCACGTCACTATTCTTGTACCATTTAAGAGCCTTCTTACCATAGCAACAGAATGCCAAATTGGGCCAAACATATGTGTGTACTAGGGCGGGTCGATTTAAATATCGCCCAAGTGATAAGGCAAATCGTATTCTAGGGATCAAAATAAGAAACTTTGCCCGAGGAACCATACCATAACTCTAATACGAAATCTGATGTCCCGACTTTTGACCTGTCTGTCTGTCTGTCTCACTTTGACCCATTTAGAGTGCCCCAATCGAGTCCGAATGTATGATCGACCTCGCTCACTTTGAAGGGCCGACCCACCAATGTCAGTGACACACCCCCTGGATCACCATTTTTGGCACTTTACATGAAAAGATCAGCGAAATGGGTATGTTTTTTCTTTTTGGAGTTTATTTTTCTCTTTAGAAATTTAATTAGTCAGAACTTATGTAAATGAAATAATGAATTTAACTTAGTCATAGAAAATAAACCAAAAAAAAATTCTTGTTTGGAGTCTATTTTGCTTTCAAGTCTGGGCAATTTCGCACGGCTCTATAATATCGTCGCCATAGCAGCCATAATGCCATAATTTGACTGTTGCAGCAATAATATTATTGAAAAACTTTCCAACGATATTTATAAAAATATATAAATAACTACCTGTATAAATATCAACAACATGTTCTTTGGGGAAGTTGGTTTTTCACCTCTCCGTGACTGTCCGTGACTTTGTCAAAGTTAATCTTTTTTGACAACAAGTGTATGGACCAAGTTTTAGATCGATCGGATGAGGGTAAATAACTTTTAGATTACTTTGTGTGTTTTCAAACATGCTTTAACTTTTCGCATCATATAGTCCGAGCAAAGAGCTGACCGGGCTGCTTTTCTACCAAATGCGTTATATTACTTTGGAGTTAAAAAATCATATTCAATGGTCTAAATTCATCTGATATTTTCTGATAACATTAGATACAGTTTAATGACAAACCTTTGATTCTTTGACCAACTTTTGTAAAGCCAAGTAGGGTTTTATTGAAAATATTCAATAATTTTAGCACTCACTTTGTCACACATTTTAATCAAACTAACAAGAACTGAAGAAGATTGTCATTAAACTTAATTACTGATATATTTTTCAAAGATAACTTGATAAAAAAAAATCATGTGAATCCGATCACAGGGTAGATGTGCGTGTGCTTTTGTGGCACTTTTTTAAAGTCAAACAGAAAGCATCATCTATGTATCAGCTGCAAGGGGCTATGCTAATATAAGGATATTTATTATTATTTCAAATGGTTAATTTTTAATTTTTTTTTTCGCTTTTCATTTTTCATTTTTTAGTTTCCATTTTTATTTTCAATTTCTTATTTTTAATTTTTTTATTTTTCATTTTTTATTTTTCATTTTTTATTTTTTATTTTTCATTTTTTGTTTTTCATTTAAAATTTTTCATTTTTTTTTTCATTTTCTATTTTTCATTTTTTATTTTTCAATTTTTATTTTTCAATTTTCATTTTAATTTTTTATTTTTCATTTTCCATTTTTCATTTTTAATTTTTGATTTTTCATTTTTTATTTTTCATTTCTCATTTTCCATTTTTCATTTTTCATTTTTCATTTTTAATTTTTCATATTTCAAAACGTTTTTATAACGCTATTCGCTCTCTCGTTTTATTTTTTCATTTTTTCTCCAAACACTTTCCAATGAATTGTCCCTCCATTTTATCTCTAAACACGTCCTTTTTACTGTCATTCATTTATTTTTTATCTTTATTTATTTTTATTTATGTTTTATTAGCATTAATATTAAATGCAGTGATAATTGTGTTATTTACATGGAATAAATGAAAACGTTAAGAATACTTCCAAATGATTGAGGAAATTAATTATAAATGTTTATAAAAAGTGAAGAAATACACGGCAGAAAACAGAGACAAAAAGTTATTACATGTCATATATTTTCACCAATACAATCATAAGTCACACCGATTTTGTCTTACATCTTACATCTTATATCTTACGCTGTTGATGTGTATACATCTACACGCGCTGGGGGGTAAATTTCTAATTCACAATACAATCACAAAAACAGCGTAATATGTGAGCGTAAGATCTTACGCGTAACATGTAAGCATTAAGACAAATCGGTGTGACATGATTGTTTGGTGAAAAAATTATGATATGTAATAACCTCTTTGTCGCTGTTTTCTGCATTTTATTTATAACCAGATGTTTACACATCTCCCCTGTGATCGGACTCACATGATTTTTTTTTTTGTCATTGTATTGTGAAATAGATTTTTACCCCCTGCGCGTATAGATGTTTACACATCAAAAATTAAATAATGCTTTGCGAAAAAGTATGTAAGATTTTCTTATATCGATCAGAGCTCCCCTTTACTCAAGCATCGAGCTACTCGAACAACTTTTCAAATGAGTCACCTGAGTAGGTCGATTTCTCGAGCTTGATCGTATGCTCTAATGTGGAAATTGTTACCATACGCTAACCAAATTTAACCAACACAGTTATAATTTTGTGGATCGTATAGTAATTTATGTTGAACATTACCAAATAAATTTTTATGGCGCTTGATCTGACCATGCTAGCCATAATTTAGCAAAATATATATTCAGTCAAATATATAAACCAATTAAATATTGAAACCATGGAATATTTTTGTAGGCTACTCATGTCTTCAACTAACCCCGAAAAAAAACTAAACTTAATTCAATTATCAAATTAATCAAACTCTTCGAGAAAGTAACATCAAGTGATTTATGTCTGTATACTTATTTATAAATGAAATATTTGTAACAAACACACACATACAACAAAAAATCTTCTCTTAACCGAGAAAAAGCATAAATCAAATTTTAAGAAAAACTAAAACACAGAAAAATTGCGTATATGACTGTAAGCCTATAACAAACCACATATTGGACTTAAGGGAAATTGTTACTTTTTCTGTCTGCCACTTCTTTTCTGTTTTCTTTTTATTTTTTCCCGTATTTCTTTTTGAAATCCAAACACGTTTTCTTAAGCCAAAATAAACATACGTTTAACACTTTCATCTACACATATGTGTGTCCATACAAACAATAACTACAACAAATTGTTTTTTGAACACATCCACAATACAATAACTTACTTTTTTGTGGGCTAAAACTTCACCAACATACGAGCACATATTTATAATAACGAGAGAAAAAAAAACATACAAATGTTCATAATGTTAAAACCATAAATCATCTAGTTTTGTATTAAAAGCGTTAAGATCCTTTTTTTATAAAAATAAATAAAATAAAAGGAGTGAAGAAAAAGCCCCCCTCAAAAAAATAAAAATAAAAGAAAATTCCTTAGCGTATGCATGTGTTAACATGCGTGAAATTTGTTTGGTAAGCAGTTGAACATTTTTGCACGTCCTTGAGCTTTAATAATCACTGTGAGATATTTTTACACTTGATTTGTTTAGTCCTTTTTTCGTTTTTTTTTTTTTTTGTATATTTGCTATATTACACGTTGATGTTTGTTAAACAATTTTTCAAAGTCTATTAAGCTAGATTTTTCGGGGTAAGAAAGTTAAGTCTCTTCTTTAAGGGACAGTATTCTAAAATTTATTTTTTTCCAACATTCAAAAATAAAACTGACGAAAAAAAGAACTTGTTTCAACGAGTTATTGAATAGTGTTGTACTATATCAGGGCTGACTGCGAAGTATCTGAAATTATTTAAAAAAAAAATTTTATATACAAAAAAGGCAAACATTTTTTATTAATTTTTAGCATCCTTGTAAATTTGTATTTAGATAATTGTTTCACTCTATAGAAAGTATATAGTTGTAAGATGCCCATTGGAAACTTACGAAAATACTTTTTAATAATTGGAACTTTACGAAAAGCTACTTTTTAAATATGGTACCAAAAATATGTAGATTTACTTTTTTATAAAAGGAAGCTTTTTTAAAAAAGTACTTTTTGAAGAAAAGGTACTATTTTAGAAAATATGCTTTTTGAAGGAAAGATATTTTATGAAGAAAATGTTCTTTTTAAGAAAATTTAATTTTTTTTAAGGGAAGTTTCTTTTTCAAGAAAATAAACTTTTTACGAGGAAGTACTTTTTAGAAAAGGTACTTTTTTAAGATAAGCCTAAGCGATAGCCTAAGTTGCTAGTGCTTTAACTTTAAGATTTATTATAATTTAAATTGTAATATATATCTAATAAATAAATAAATAAATAAGAAATGTTAATTTTTAAGACAAGGGACTTTTTGCAGAGAAGGTACTTTTTGAAGAGCATTTTTTTGATGTATAAAAATCTATACGCTCGGGCGGGTAAAAATATATTTTACAATACAATCACAAAAACAGAATAAGACAAAAGCGGTGTTAGATATGAGTGTATTGGTGCAATAAAATTATTGCAGCTATTTCAACAATCCTCAAGTATAACACAATCACAAATACAACAATATAAAAGTATAACAGCTAATTAAGCTTGGCTAAATGCACAACAATTCCAAATTGAAAAAAAATGTGCTGAAAGCATAAATACTTCCGACTTAAAAAAAAATCTTTAATTACTAGATGTTTACACATCTCCCCAGTAATCGGAATCACCTAGTTTTTTTTAAGATAAAAATTTATTTTTTTTAAGAAAATGTACTTTTTTACGAAGAAATAGATTAGGAAACCATAGTTTTTTAAGAAACTTTACTTTTTTAGAAAAAAAAAACCTTTAAAAGGATAAGTACTTTCTTACGAAAAGGTACTTTTTTTTAATAAAACGTACTTTTTAAGATAAAATAATTTTGTTTTAAAGAAAAGTTACTTCTTTTAAGAGAATGTACTTTTTTATGAAAAAGCACTTTTTTTGGGAAAAGGTACTTTTTGAAAAAAGGCACTTTTTAAGAAAAGGTACTTTTAGAAGAAAAAAAGTTCTTTTTGAAAAAAGGTACTATTTGAAAAAAGGTACTTTTTTAAGAAAAGGTACTTTTTTAAGAAAACGTACCCTTTTAAGTAAATGCACTTCTTTATGAAAATATACTTTTTTAAGAAAATATAATTCTTAAAAAAACGTACTTTTTAAAGATAAATTAATTTTTTTTTAAGAAACGTTACATCTTTTAAGAGAATGTACTTTTTTATGAAAAGGCTTTTTTGGAAAAGGTTCTTTTTGAAAAGAGGCACTTTTTTAGGAAAAGTTACTTTTTAAGAAAACGTACTTTTTTAAAAAAATTTACTTTTTTAAGTAAAGGTACTTTTTTAAGAAAATATATTTTTTTAATGAAAACTTACTTTTTTAAGATAACTTATTTTTTTTTTAAGAAAAGTTGCATCTCTTAAGCGAAAGTACTTTTTATAAAAAGCCAATTTTTAGGAAAGACACTTTTAAAAAAAGGTACTTTTTTAGAAAAGGTACTTTTTTAAGAAAATATACTTTTTTATGAAACTTTGTTTTTTAAATACAAGTTTGTTTTTTAAGAAAAGTAACTTTTTTCAGATAAGCTTCTTATTTTAAAAAGTTACCTTTTAAAGAAAAGGTACTTTATTGAATGTTAGCGAACGATACAATTACATTTAGTTATATTACATTTAAAATAATCTGATAAATTTTTTATACTCGTAATCTTTACAAAATCAATTGGAGTACCAGTCCAAACCTGTATATTATTAAGCTATGTTATTTCCTTTGGTCCTGTAGTAGGCCTTCCTTTTTAAATATAAGTTGATTTTTTAAGAAAAGTTAATTTTTAAGGAAAAAAAATTTTTTTAAGAAAATTTAATTTTTTAAAAAAGGCACTTTTTGAACGAAAGGAAAAGGAAAACTTGCTTTTGAGAAGAGATACATTCTTTACTAAGTAGAACTTATCAATAAAAGGGACATTTTAATAGAAGGTACTTTTTCAATAAAAGTCACTTTTTAATAAAAGTCACTTTTTTAATAAAAGTCACTTTTTTATAAAAGGTACTTTGTTAATTAAAGGCACTTTTAAATAAAAGGTACTTTGTAATAAAACATACTTCATAAAGTTTTTTCTTTTTAATAAAATGTAGTTTCTGAAGAAAATGGCCTTTTCTTAAAGAAAAAGTACTTTTTCACAAAACGGTAATTTTTCAAAAAAATGTATTTGTTCAAGAGAAGTATTTTTTACGAAAGATACTTTTAAGAAAGGTATCTTCTAGGAAAATATACTTTTTAAAAAAGGGTACTTTTTCAAGAAAGATATTTCTTAAGAAAAGATATTTTTTAAGAAAAGGTACTTTTTAAGAAAAGGGACTTTTTAAGAAAACTTTGTATATAACAAAAAAAAAAAAAAATTGCTTTAAAAAAAATTACTTTGAGAGGAAAATTTATTTTGTTTTAGAAAATGTTGTTAACTAAATGGCACTTGTATAAGGTAAAACTTAATTTTTGAAGAAAATTGCCTTTTTAACGAAAAGTAATTTTTAAAGAAAATAAACTTTTAAGCTAACCATCATAGCCCAAAAGACATAACAACATAAAGGAAAAATACTTTTTTTAAGAAAAAAGTTCATTTGCAGAATTTGTATTTTTGTCTAAAGTATGAAAGCTTCTCTTAAGAAAATGTACTTTTTAAACCTACCATTCACATCTTCTGGATATTAATGCAACCAGACATGTGAGCAATAATTTTGTGAAATTAATCTATAATATTAATAGGCTAGACGATTTCTTGTGACCGATGTTTTATTCTACCGTTTTAACCCGATTTTGACCAGACTTATATTATTTGAAAAGTATTTCTTTTTAGTCGTTTTGCAGATTTACAGATTTTTACATTTTTTTTTCTTTATTTTGAGTAAATTGCATTTTAAGTTGCTGCTAACACATACATGAAACAAGCAAGAAAATTATAGTCGGTCTAGACCGACTATACGATACCCTATACCATGCGTTTAGAGACCCTATCTCTCAGGCCCAACTAACTGGATATAGAAAATAAGAATAAATAAAAAAAAGTTCATATCGGATGATATATCTATATGGGGACTAGGCACAAAAATGGACCGATCCTGACCATGTTTGGTAAAGTCTCTCGTATTTTGCAAAAATATATACAAACAAAATTTGAGAAGAATCAGTGCAATATTTTTGTTTTTTGATGGGGGCTAGGTCTGAACATGGATCGATTTTCACCAATTTCAATAGCGTTCATCCTATGGCCGATACCAAATTTCATCAAAATGTACTCATATTTGCGACCTGCAGTTTAATTACAAGATTTACATGGACACACAGACGGACGGACGGACGGACGAACATCGCTAAATCGACTCAGAAAGTGATTTTGAGTCGATCGGTATAATAAAAGATGGGTCAAGGTCAAATATTTTTGGTAGTTAGAAACAGCAGCACAGAGTCATTATACCCAAACCACATAGTGGTATAGGGTATAATTATAATATGTATGATATGTGTGTTTTATTATATCCTATACACTATGTGGTTTGGGTATAATTACTTTGTGCTGCTTAACTACCAAAAATATTTGACCTAGACACATCTTTTATTACACCGATCGAATCAGAATCACTGTCTGATTCGATTTAACGATGTCCGTCCGTGTGTCCGTCCGTCCGTCCGTCCGTCTGTGTGTCCATCTAAACCTTGTAATCAAACTGCAGGTCGCAAATATGAGTATATTTTGATGAAACTTGGTATCGGCCATAGGATGAACGCTATTGAAATTGGTGAAAATCGGTCCATGTTCAGACCTAGCCCTCATACAAATGACCCCTATGAAATCGACATAAATTGCCATAAGATCCAAATTATCATATAGATCTTACTCAAATTGGGTTTGTATGTGTTTATTACATCCATTAATGAGTAGTCAAAAAATTATCCCTATGGGACAACCCTTACTCATAGGCCCCATGTAGAGCTGCTTCCCGATCTGCACTTTTATCTATCAAAAAACAAAAATATTGAACTGATTCTTTTCAAATTTTGTTTGTGTATATTTTTGCTAAATACTAGAGCTTTTACCAAACATGATCAGGATCGGTCCAATTTTAGGCCTAGTCCCCATATAGATATAGCATCCGATATGAACTTTTTCATATCTGCAGCCAAAAAAATTAATAAAAAGCCCACTCGAATTTGGTTTATCTTATTTTCTATGTCCAGTTAGTTTGGTCTAAGAGATAGGGTCTCTAAACACATGGTATAGGGCATCGTATAGTCGGTCTAGACCGACTATAATTTTCTTACTTGTTAAATTTGTTAATGTGTTTGTTAATGAGTTTGTTTTCTTCATTCACAATAGTAATAAACCTAAAAAAGTGTTGGTTTGTAAATTGGCTAAGTTGAAAAATAAAGCTGCCAAGAAATTGCACTTGAATTTCGAGCGCTGGAATCTGCTAATTATTTATTATTTAGTGTTACATATTGGTGGGTCAGTAATAACGCAACTACATATCGCACCTGTGCGTCTAAAGTGATTCAACTCAAAATATTTTAATTTTCACTCTTTGCAAGAAAACGATACACAGTGGTCATATCCATCCACTGCAAAAATCTTACATCGATTTTTCTAATCTTTCGCAAAAAAAACAGGTAAGAAAATTATAGTCGGTCTAGACCGACTATATGATACCCTATACCATGCATTTAGCGACCATATCTCTCAGGCCCAACTAACTGGATATAGAAAATAAGCATAAAAAAAATTTGAGTGGGATTTTTATTAATTTTTTCAGCTGCAGATATGAAAAAGTTCATATCGGATGCTATATCTATATGGGGACTAGGCCTAAAAATGGACCGATCCTGACCATGTTTGGTAAAGTCTCTTGTATTTTGCAAAATTATATACAAACAACATTTGAGAAGAAGCAGTGCAATATATTTGTTTTTTGATAGATTTAAGTGACGATCGGGAAGCAGCTCTATATAGGGCCTATGACTAAGAGTTGTCCAATAGGGATCATTTTTGGACTACTGATTAATGGATGTAATATATACATACAACCCCAATTTGACTAAGATTTGTATGATAATTTGGATCTTATGGCAATATATGTTGACTTCATAGGGGTCATTTGTATGGGGGCTAGGTCTGAACATGGACCGATTCTCACCAATTTCAATAGCGTTCATACCATGGCCGATAAAAGATCAAGTACCAAATTTCGTCAAAATATATTCATATTTGCGACCTACAGTTTGATTACAAGCTTTACATGGACACACAGACGGACGGACGGACGGACGGACGGACATCGTTAAATCGAATCAGATAGTGATTCTGATTCGATCGGTATAATTAAAGGTGGTTGTAGGTCAAATATTTTTGGTTGTTACAAACAGCAGCACAAAGTCATTATACCCAAACCACATAGTGGTATAGGGTATAATTACACTATGTCACAAAATATAAAAAATTGCATGCACTTTTGAAGAGATCTAGTGTAGGTTGTAGGCCTTGTTGAGTAGATCATTTGTCCATTTTTAGAATTTTGAATACACCCTCAAAATCTGAAGTTATGTCCAAAAACGTTTTTTTAGGACTTTATGGACTTAAATATTTTTAACTTTTTCAGTTGTGGGTCGATTTAAAATTTTTTAACGGTTTTGGAAAGATGGCTAACCAAGCTTTCCAAATATATATATATATGTTTATACTTTCAACGAACTCATGTGGAAATAATACCCCAAATATTTCAAATTTCCAGTTTTTTGGTGAGCTTTTTCAACTTAGGCGCCTTTTTTTTCCTAGACATTGTTTGGGAACATATGTTTTTATTATTTTTATTTGAAAGCACATTTAGTAATGACTAAATTGACACCTTGTTTTTTAAAATTGGTTAATAATTGCTAATGTTACAAAATTTTTATTTAAATATACAGATATAATTTTTCCTAGTATATGCTATGTATATAAACTGTTTTATATGCAAACATTTTTACAGTTATTTTTTACTTAAAGAAACACGTGGTATAGTTAAATATAAAGAAATTTTAAAAATGTGTAAAATATTAAAAATGTGTAAATTATAAAAAAAAAACAAGGTGTCAATTTACTCATTACTAAATGAGCTTTCAAATAAAAATAATAAAAATATATGTTCCCATATATATTTAAAATCGACCCACAACTGAAAAAGTTAAAAATATTTAAGTCCATAAAGTCCTAAAAAAACGTTTTTCGGACATAACTTCAGATTTTGGGGGTGTATTGAAAATTCTAACAATGGACAAATGATCTACTCAACAAGGCCTGCAACCTACACTGGGTCTCTTCAAAAGTGCATATTGACTGTAACACCGTGTTATACATATGATATGTGTGTTTTATTAAATTTGTTAATGAGTTTGTTTTCTTCATTCACAATAATAATAATAAACCAAAAAAGTGTTGGATTGTAAATTAGCTAAGTTGAAAAATAAAGCTGCCAAGAAATTGCACTCGAATTTCGAGCGCTGGAATCTGCTAATTATTTATTATTTTGTGTTACATATTAGTGGGTCAGTAATAACGCAACATATCGCACCTGTACGTCTAAATTGAGAACTCAAAATTTTTCAATTTTCACTCTTTGCAAGAAAACGATACACAGTGGTCATATCTATCCACTGCAAAAATCTTACATCGATTTTTCTAGTTTTTCGCAAAAAAAAAATACAGTTGTAACCCTCATTGTGTTATAAGAGTAGCTTCTTTAGAATCGACGAAAAAGGCATATTTTAAGTTCCACCCAAAAAAGTTGTTATTTTTGATGATCACTGAAAAAATCGCAAAAACAACTACTGTTGAATAGTTCTTATTCACAATTCTTTACAATCAAACAACTGTTTTTAAATTTTATAGTAAATATTAAAAATAAATTTGTAAAAAAATTTGTTTGCTGGTTAAGAACTAGAATAATTTCTTCAACTAATGAACTCCCTAACTTATTCCAAAGAATGAGTTCAGGATCTTCTTTTTTACCTAAGAATTTTAATAGTGCAGTATATTAATTTCTGCTGTGAATGTTTATTAAAGTTTAACATTTTATTAAATTTAACACTCAAAGTAAAATCATGGTTAAATTTCATTATTACGTTACATTTAATTTAAAAATTACTTAATGCGAGATGGGTAGCCAAAACTAGGCATATCGTCCTTTATACTATTGTTGATAATTATTCTTAGTAATATATTGAGAATTTACATATTCGTGCGATAGCGGAAGTTGATAGCTGTGATTTCTTAATTATTTTTTATTATTCTATATTAATTTAATTTATTCACACACATAATTATTTGCCTACTCTGAGATAAGCTATGTAATTTTTTAGGACAATAGGCGTTTGGCCTTTGAACTTAATAAATAAAAAAAATAAAATATTTCGATAGAATAGCTCAATATACCTACCTATATTTATGAACTCAGCTTCTTTCCTAAAATATTACCTATACGCTTACCTAGTTTATTTTTTTGAAACCAAAAAAAAAAAAAAATAAATAATCGATAGGCAATAATTTAACATTTCATTGAAGAAAATTACGTAATATGTAAGTACCTGTCTGTCATTTAGAAATCTAATCAATGATGTTCAACAATATTTAAATTAATTTTTAGTATGGGCTGCCAACGACCATTTGAGAGTCGCTAAATCATTTTCAAGTTGAAACACAAACATTTTTAGCATACTTAAGAGTTTTTACTTGAGTTTAGTTTTTATCACACTTTTTCTTGAGTGTATTTGAAACCAAAGAGTTTTTTAGAAAATATTATTGGTGTCGTCAGCATTGTTATATGCTTTTGTTTTTTCTCTTTGCTTTTGTTAGCTTTCTTGTTTGCTATTACTCTAGTTTCATACACGTATTGTTTGAATGTACGAACGTACCATGGTAGTAAAACGTTTTTCATAAAATTTTTACCGCCAACACAAGATTTAATTAAACCAAAGACTTGATTTATGAACGAAAGGATACAATAACGTTCCATAAACGTTTATATATTCACAATATGTGTGTGTGTGTGTGTGTGTGGTGTTGGATATATGTTTGCGATGATGCATTTTGAGAAAATTCCACCAACCCATCGCAAATATAAAACAATATATTGGAGCTAAGGGGCAGAAAAAAAGAAAAAGAATTGACAGGAAAAACAAATAGCAGCATCAGAAGAAAGTAAAGAGCACAAAAAGTACAAATAAATATTTAAGAATAAAAGGGTTGAAAAGAAGAAAAAAAAGTTCAGTGTAAAGTAATAATGATAGCAATTTTTACAAAATCTACTCTACAAGGACAAGTGTAACAACATTTGCAGTTAAAAAACGTTTTGCTATTGTTTTAATTTATTCCTGAAAATAAAGGGTTATCGTGACTGTTGGGGTTTGCGAAATGTAGCTAGAGTATTGATTTAAAATTGAATTGCTTAACATCTTATATTCGCAGTATTTTCATGGCGGTTTAGCTGAAAGAAAAAAAAAAAACATATTTATTCGCCTTTGTTTTATGTTCATTATTTGAAATGTGTCTTATTTTCCCTTTTTCCTGCAATTCTTTTGGTTAAAGATTTCACGGAGTTTTAATGTACATTAGTATTTTTATTTTTTCTTTTTTGCCAAAGCTTAAGGGTATTTGCATTTCAAAATATTATAAAAATGTACAATGTGGGTTATTAAAAGTGGAGAATAATGTTACGGTAAAAATAGCAAATGATTTGAAATGTTTAAGCTTTGTAATCGATTAAAGATTTGCTAATGCAAATAATCCCTTTTTCTTTAATTTCTTATTTTATGAAAAGAAATTAGAAAATTTTTTTGGATTCACTTTTTGAAGTGGTCTTCTTTTGTAATAATGGTTTTTTATGTCAGCTAATGATGTGTAATTTTTTTAATTTAGTTGACAGAGCACAGAACGCAATCAAAGGTCGATAATATTTTAAAGTATACGTTTTTTTATTTTTTATCGATTTTTTATTTTATTGAAAAATTTTCTATTCAGTTAATTGATAATAAAAAAATACTTATCTAAGATTGTGTCAATTTTTAATTGGAATTTGGAATTTTTATTGCATCGGAGTATGAAAAGTGAAGATATTAAAAACAAAAAAGTAATTTTGATTATTTTTTAATCTAAATAACACGGATTTACAAAATTTAAAAAAATTAATATATTTTTAAATGAAATTAAAATAAAACACCATTTTAGACGCAAAAAATTTTACAGTTACTTTTTACTCATTATTATTTAAAAAAAAAGCGTGGCACATACTATTAGAAACAATCAATATTTTAATAAAGACAAAAATTTAACTTTAACAATTTTGAACCGAATAAATAAAAAAACAAGAAAAAAAAGGTTTTCAATTAAAGTAATGATACCTAAACCAGGTAAAGATCACACAAAGGTCGATTCGTATAGACCAATAACTGTCCAACTTGTCAAAATTACTCGAGAGGAATTTTGGTAAACAAACTTACAATATCCGTAGATCAAAGTAATGTCATTCCAGCTTATCAATTTGGTTTCAGACGAAAACACAGCACCACTGAGCAAGTTCACAGAATTGTAAGTGTCATAAGAAGAGCTTTTGAAGAGAAAAAGTACGGATCTGAACTTTTTATAGACGTCTCGCAAGCCTCTATAAAGTTAAACAGTTGTTGCCGCCGAACACACATAAGCTAATGGAGAGCTATATAAGTAATAGAAAATTCTCTATAAGAGAGAAAAGCTTTGTGAGCCTTCCACAGACAATGCATGCTGGTGTACCACAAGGTAGTATCTTGAGCCCGCTTCTGTACATCCTTTATACATCAGACATGCCAACAAATGAAAACACACTTACGTCGACTTTTGCGGATGATACTGCAATTTTAAGCGTTTTTTCGTGTACTCAACAGCCTCTTCTTTTACAGAGCCATATTGAAGAGCTGGAAGATTGGCTAGATATGTGGAAGATTAAAGTAAATGAACAAAAGTGTATCCGCGTAACTTTTACCCTAAAAAGGGAACCAGTCTATACCTCAACATTCCTCTGTTAAATATCTCAGACTACATCTTGATCGCCGACTCACCTAGAAAAGCCATATAGACGCTAAATTGACACAAATAAAATTGAAATTAGTCCAATTCACATGGCTAATTGGCAGGAACTCAAAGTTAAGTCTCGATTGTAAGCCCTTGATTTATAACTCGATTTTCAAACCCATTTGGTGTTATGGTATACAGTTATGGGGAACAGCCTCAGCTTCAATAACAAAAAAATACAAGTAGGATAATTATGGTTGGTCTAGACCGACTATACGATACCCTATTCCATGGTTTAGAAACCCTATCTCTTCCGTCCAACTAATTGGATATAGAAAATACGTATAAACCAAATTTGAGTGGCGTTGTTATTAATTTTTTTGGCTGCAGATATGAAAAAGTTCATATCGGGTGCTATATCTATATGGGGACTAGGTCGAAAAATGGACCGATCCGGACCATATTTGAAGGTCACTTATATTCTGAAAAAATATATACAAACCAAATTTGGAAAAAAAAATTTTTTTTTTTTTGATAGATTTAAGTGAAGATCGGGTAGCAGTTCTATATGGGGCCTATGACTTAGAATTGTCCTGTAGGGAATATTTTTGGACTAGTGATTAATGGATATAATAAACATATACAACCCCAATTTGACTGAGATCTATTTGATAATTTGGTACTTATGGCAATTCATAGGGGTCATTTGTATGGGGACTAGGTCTGAACATGGACCGAATTTCACCAGTTTCAATAGCGTTCGTCCTATGGGCGATGAAAGCTTATATACCAAATTTCATCAAAATACAAGGTTTACATGGACACACAGACGGACGGACGGACGGACGGACATCGCTTAATCGACTCAGAAAGTGATTCTGAGCTGATCGGTATAACAAAAGATGGGTCTAGGTGAAATATTTTTGGTAGTTACAAACAGCAGCACAAAGTCATTATACCCAAACCACATAGTAACGCACCTGTCACAACCGTAACAACTTTTTAATATCTTTTTTCTAAGGGACCAAGATAGAAAAATTTTTGAATACAACTCTAAATAGTTAAATATGTATCTGTTGTGACACTTACATTTTTTCATTTCTGTATTTTGCTCAAGGGGGCACAAAACGTGAATGGTCATCCAGGGAAAAAATATGTGTCACCAATTGTATCACAACCGTAACAACAGCAAATTAATTTTTTGCAATAAGTACAATAGTAAATTGAATAAGTGAAGGTTCCATAATTGTACCTTTAGGTGAGTGCTAAGTCCCAAAAATTTTTCATAATGTTTTCATAAGACAGGATAGCTGCAATCACCCGGTAAAGGTGTACTTTGTGTCACAAACGTAACCAGTATTTGCTGATATGTGGCTTCTTTAATAACAATGACAAGTAAAAAACACTTGTTTGTGCAGTTTACTTGTTTTATGCATATTTTTTATACATACGTACGACATCTTTGTAGGTCACTTCGATTTTAATAAGTAAGTTTGGAAATAACAAGACCATTAAAATATTATAAATTTAAGCATAATTAATTTTAGAAAAATGTCCGATTGGTTTTTCGATGATACTGGAAACACATCAAACAAAATACAGAAAACAAAGATTTGTTCAAGTTGGTTGAGAGACGAGAACAGGTCAAAGATGACGACTTTAAATGCAGATGCAAAGCTTGTGAAAAAATATTTAATTGCAATAAATCAGATCTAAGTATACATGCTAATAACGACTGTCATAAAAAAATCTTTTAGAACCAAGAACCAAAATTCTGTTTGCGTTATAAGATCTCATTTGCAAGCCATTTTAATTAATTGTGTAAATTTTAAATGCACATCTAGCCATATCAAAAAGATGAATTATGTAGAATTGTAAAAATAATCTTTTTATAATATCTGTTAGTTTTTTATGTTGTTGTTATGTTATTCTTATGTAATTCTTATGATAATTCTTATCTTACTTATTTTATTTTTCGTCGTTTTTATATTATCTTTGCATTATTGAAATGGAAAATGTACAAATTAAAAATTAAATTTTATTTTTTGAAAAATTTTAAAAAGTAGTGTAGGGAAAAATGTAGGGAGAAAAAAGTGTTGTAGGGAAAAAAAAGGATTTTTTCATATGCGTGGGTATTTCTGTAAAAATCTGGCATCACTGCCCTGCAGTTGTTTGCTATAAATGATACATACATGATTTTATCTGTTTGATTTTAAAAAAGTGCCATAAAGAATCTTTAATTACTAGATGTTTACATATTTCCCTTGTGATCGGACTCACATGATTTTTTCATTAGGAATGAAAACAGCTGTTAGAGAATAGCAAAATACTTCGGAGTCTCACAGTTCCATTGCTGAACTGTATATTGTTTATTTTGCTGAAAAAGTCTTCCATGTCATAGTATTTACCATATCAGCCTCAGCAATTTTTTTAGATTATAAAATTGGAAATTAAAATATGAAACTTATTCTAAATAATTATTTCATAGTAATTTTTATACCCTATACTACTATATGCTTAACCCTCTAACACTTAAGTCATCTTTAAGAACGATATAGCTTAAATCGACATTACTTCAAGAAGAGTAACATTTTGCAAAAATCTTAAAATTAATTTGGGGAAGAACACTCTAGAGAACATATTTCTACAATATTATATTGACGTACGATTTTTCGCTTAGAATCTGTAATTGGATTTTGTCAGTGACTAACAAAAGTTTGCACAAACAGGTGCTTGTTGTGAACTGGCATCTTAAAAAGTGAATTAAACTAATTAAAAGTAATTAAACGAAGACAATAATTTTTTTCAATAATTGATAGTTTGGTTTTTATAAGTAAAAAACCAGTATCATCCTTTTGGATGGAATGGAGCTTAACGCATAAATTTAGTATTTGATTTTATTAGATTAGATTCTTTTAGATAATCATGAATGTTAATTTTCGAAAAGTATACAAGTTATCGGAACTGACAGAAGATCAGGTATTGGATTTGTTAGATTCAGTACAAACGGACGAAGAAGTTAATTCAAGTTCCGATGATGACTTCAGCGATTCAGAACTATCCCTGGATGAAATTACTCCAGAAAATGAAATTAGTTCATACAATGAACCACGTCAAGCAAATGAAATAAATCAGAACAATAAAATTAATGCAGAAGAAGATAGGTGCAACTCAGAAATATTAAAAAATTTGGATGATAGCGATGCTTTTTTCAATAATGAATTGGAATTATCTATAAATTTAAGTGGACTGGATTGTCATTCAAAATCTTCTTCAATATCGAAAGCTGTACCTGTTAGCATGCCAATAGCTGAAGTTTTTGCATCAACCCCAAGCTCATCTACACCAAAGTCAAAAAGACCACGCTTACCATTACCAATTATAGAAAATAGTGGACCATCTAATCATCCTTCTGCAGCTGGTTTTAATGGAGTTGGTAAGAAAAAATCTATTTTTTTTTTTTGGTATTAACATTCTCGAGTCTGTAGATATATTTATTGCTTATTAAATTTCTAGGTATTGAGTCAATACAAAAGGACTCCCAAGAGTGGTCTAAAATCACATGGCGGAAGCGAGCATTGCAGCTTCACGTAAATGATGTAGCATTCCGGGGAGACTCGTCGCTTCCACCGGAAATAACAAAATTAGCCACACCTTTGGAAATATTTTGTTATTTCTATACGGATGATATAATGAAAATAGTGGCGGAAGAAACTACACGCGCTGCTTTGACAAAAAATATCAACAGCCAATTTAAAGTTGATGATGACGAACTTTATCATTACATTGGTATTCTCATATATATGTCCGTTTATCGTTACCAAAACCTAACTAGTTATTGGGCCAAAAACGCATTCACACCTATTAAAAACACAATGTCTCGTACACGCTTTGAGCTGATAAAGCAGTATCTTTGTTTCCAAGATTAGAGTACCAGAATCCAGAAAGGACAACCGGGTTACGACCCCTTGTTTCGTATCCGTAATTTAGCACTCCAACTTAATACGCGATTTGATTCCCTACCAAAGCAGGCTCGACTGTGTGTTGACGAACAAATGTGCAGCACCAAACTAAAGCACCATTTACGACAATATATGCCAAACAAACCACACAAATGGGGAATTAAGTTATTTGTGTTATGTGATTCATTCGGATATGCGCATCGTTTTGAAGTGTATAATGGCGCAGGCGACAATGTTATACTGCCAGATAATCCTGATCTTGGGAGCGCAGCTAACGTTGTGGTTCGGTTGACGCAAACCGTTCCCAATTTTAAGC
Source organism: Cordilura impudica (assembly GCA_963682025.1). Lineage (NCBI taxonomy): Eukaryota > Metazoa > Arthropoda > Insecta > Diptera > Scathophagidae > Cordilura > Cordilura impudica. The sequence continues at coordinate 18,911,316 of OY821520.1, forward strand.
ATCACATTGTATACTTCGATAATTTTTATACAACATTACCACTTATGATCTATTTGCGTGCTAAAGGTATATACAATTTGAGAACTGTGCGAGTTAATCGAATTCCAAATTGCAAGCTGCCGCAAGATAGTATAATAAAGAACGAACCAAGAGGGTTTTCAGCGGAATATGTTGGTTCTGCCTATGGCGTGGATATCAGTAACGTTTTATGGAAAGACTCCAAGAGTGTAAGGTTACTATCAACATATGTTGGGGTAAAACCATTTGCTGGGTTGAATCCAGCTTCACAGATGTCTAAATCTTCCCGTTATGACAGGAAAATAAAGAAATATATTGAATAAGAATAAGTGTCTAAACGACAAATGATAATACAAATCTGATCACATATTTAAGCTTAGGAGGTCATCTATATATATAAAATTCATTTTCTGTTTGTTTGTTTGTTTATTTGTTTGTTTGTTTGACCGCTATACAAATTTTTATTTTTTAACGGATTTTCCTGAAATTTTGTACACACGATCTCTATACCCCAGGTAAGGTCGCCATATACTTTTTACTGGCCACGCCTACTTTTACGCCCACTTTTTATGTAAAATTCATTTTCTGTTTTATTTATATTTGTTAACTAATACAAATTTTTATTTGTTAAAAGATTTCTCTGAAATTCGGTACACACGTTCCCTGTACTCCAGCTAAGGTCACCATATACCTCTTGTCGAAAACGCCTACTTTTGTGCCCACTTTTTTTATACAATTCATTTTCTGCTTTTTGGTATATTTGTTCGCTATACAAATCATTATTTTTCAACGGAGTTCTCTGAATTTTGCTACACACGATCTCCGTACTCTATGAAAGGTCGCCATATGTTTCTTACTGCCCACACCTACATCTGCGCCCACTTTTTGTATACAATTTATTTTCTGTTTTTTAGTATATTTGTATGCTATACAAATTTTTATTTTTCAACGCATTTTTCTGAAATTTGGTACACACGATCTCTGTACTCCAGCAAAGGTCGCCATGTGCTTTGTACCGGCCACGCCTACTTTAACGGCCACCTTTTGTATACAATTCATTTTGTTTTTTGGTATATTTGTTCGCTATACAAATTTTTATTTTTCAACCGATTTCTCTGAAATTTGGTACACGCGATCTCTCTGCTCCAGGAAGGTCGACATATTCATCGTACCGGTCACGCCTACTGCCACGCCCACTTTTTGTATACAATTCATATTCTGTTTTTTGGTACATTTGTTCGCTACACAATTTTTTTTTTTTAACGAATTTCTCTGAAATTTGCTATACATGATCTCTGTACTCCGGAGAGGTCGCCATATGATTCTTGCCGGCCAGGCCTACTTCTACGCCCACTTTTCATATAAAATTAATTTTCTGTTTTTTGGTATATTTGTTCACTATAGAAATTTTTATTTTTCAAGGGATGTCTAAAATTTGGTCACACGATCTCTATACTACAGGGAAGGTCGCCATATGCTTCTTACAGGCCACGCCTACTTTGCGCCAACTTCTATGTATATAAAACTTATTTTTTCCTTTTATTTGTTTCTTTATTTGATTGCTGTACAAACTTTTATTTTTCAATGGCTTTCTCCGAAATTTAGTACATTTTCCAGGGAAGGTCGCTATATGATTTTTACCGACCACGCCTACTTTTACGCCCAATTTTCATACAAAATTCATATTTTGTTGTGTGGTATATTTCTTCCCTATACAAATTTGTACTTTTCAACGGATTTCTCTGAAATATGGTTTACACGGAAATAACTACACGGTGAACAAATTCCCCAAACTTAAAGAAAAGGTACGCAAAAGAAATGAACAAATTCCCCATTTTTTTAAATCGAAATAAAAAATGAACTTACTTCCCAAATTCATTCTTAAATTTTTACATATTTTTAATTAATGAATTTTGTTAAATATTTATTTTAGTAAACATTTGCATACTGCTCTCAATATATGTCCTACAATAAATGCATTTAAAATGAGAATTCTTTTCAATAGCATCATTTCGTTGCGCGGAAGCTACGCGGACGGGGAATACAGCTTAGCTAGAATATCGGAATGATCTGAAAAATATATTTTGACAATTAAAATAAGTTGGCAACAGCTCCGCGGCAGCACTGTCGTGGCTGCCAAACGCGCGGAAGCGGCGCGCGAACGCGACGGATGCGGACGCGACGCACTCTCGGAACACAGCTCAGCTAAAATATCGCAATACACTAAAAAATATGTTTTTGGAATTAAAATAAGTTAACGAGAACTAAGCGGCAGCACGGGTAGTAGCTGCGAGGAACGGCGCGAGGCGCGCGAACGCGACGGATGCGGACGCGACGCGCTCGCGGAACACAGCTCAGCTAAAATATCGCAATGCTCTAAAAAATATGTTTTAGGAATTAAAATAAGTTAACAAGAACTAAGCGGCAGCACGGGTAGTAGCTGCAAGGAAGCGACGCGCGGAGCGCGGACGCGACGCACTCGCGGAACACAGCTCAGCTAAAATATCGCAATGATCTGAAAAATATACTTTGCCGATTAAAATAAGTTGACAATAACTGCGCGGCAGCACGGGTGTGGCTGCCAAACGCGCGGAAGCGGACGCGACTCGATCGCGGAACACAGCTTAGTGAAATGTCATATAATAAATTTTATCTACGTATGTGAAACAATTGCCTATAGATCAAAATAGGCCACACATATACTATAAGCAGTTGCTTAAAGAAACCTTGCGAGACAATATTAAACGTCGCATTAGTCTTTCATTTCTGAAACTTGAATTTGACGTCTCTGCTCAATGATGATCACTTATTGAATAAGGTAATACAATTTTTAAAAGTTCTGATCCCTTTAATTTGCGAACCATTCCGTTGTATCTGATGTTTATAAATAAACTGAAAAAAAAAACTTAAAGCGGTTTCGCAGCTTATTTTTGAAGCATTTTTTCTGCAGCATCTTATAAAAAACTTCTAAATTAAAAAATCAAAAAATTTTATATTGTGTTATTTTGCTAATATCCTTTTGTTTGTTTTATTTGAAAATAAGCTAATACGGCCTAAGATTTTTAGTGTAAATAAAACTGCATTTAAATTACATTTCTTTCCAACGTTTCGTCAATTCTTTGTTGACTTTTTCAAGGAAATTAGTAACATGAGTATTATTTATCACATTTAAAAATGAATTTAATTTACATCCAACATAAACAATGAAAATTACATTGAACATACATATATTAATAACAAGTAATCAGCTTAAAATAATATCACAGTAAAGTTATTGTATTGCAACTCTGTCAACCCTGTTGAAATAAAAAACGAATTTACTGCCCATAGAAATTTTTGGGTGAAAGTTCGTTTTATTGGGGAATTTGTTAATTGGGGAATAAGTACTCAGCGCCTGGTAAGCATAGTGAACCATTTTTCAAGTCAAAGGCTTTTTTATCCCGGACAAGACCGGGTAAAAACAGCTAGTAATTACTATAAAAAAATTATTTGAACATATTTCATTCAGTATTTTAGAATCCAGTGTTAGAGGGTTAAGCTATAATGACTTTGTGCTGATGTTTGTAACTACCAAAAATATTTAACCTAGACCCATCAGAATCACTTTCTGAGTCGATTTAGAGATGACCGTCCGTCCATCCGTCTGTGTGTTCATGCAAGCTTTGTGATCAAACTACAGGTCGCAAATATGAACATATTTTGATGAAATTTGGTATATAAGCTTCTATCGGCCATAGGATGAAAATTTTTGAAATTGGGGAAAATCGGTTCATGATCAGACGTAGTCCCCATACAAATAACCACTATCAGGTCGACTTCAATGGTCATAATATCCAAATTATCATATAGGTCTCGGTCAAATTGCGTCTGTATATATCTATTACGTCCATTTATCATTATTTATCAGTAGTCTAAGCTCTATGGGATAATTTTTAGCCATATCCCCCATATAAAGCTGCTTCCCGATCTTCACTTAAATCTATCAAAAAATATTGCACAGATTTTTCTCAAATTTGGTTTGTATATGTTTTTGCAAAATATAAGTGACTGTGCCAAATATGGTCTGGGTCGGTCCTTTCGGGTTTTTCGACCTAGCACCTAATTAATATAGCATCCGAAATGAACTTTTTCATATCCGCAGCCAAAAAAAAAATAAATTAATAAAAATGCCACTCAAGTTTGGTTTGTGCTTATTTTCTATATCTAATTATTTGGATCTAAGAGCTGGGGTCTATAATCGCTCGGTATAGGCATCTTACTTGTATTTTTATTTGCGAGCAATAGTTAAGTTATATGAACCGACAGGCAGACGGATCGATGGACAAAGCTGAATCAGCTCAGAGGCAGGATTCTTTAAATTTGTCTTAAATTTGATTAAATTTTCATATTAAATTGACAACTTATCTACCGATATTTTTCGTTAAAAAGTTTTAGAATTTCGCTACATGAAGAGTATTTTTTGGAGTTATACGCTGTACAAAGAAATTTGATATACTTTTTAGGTAAATTTTTTTTAATTAATTTTAATTACAGCTGATCCATTAGCCTTCGACTACGGAACATTTAATTCAAGTCCTTCATTGTTGTTGAAAGGCGTCTAAAAAAAATAAATAAAAGCAACTTCTTTCTGATGTTAAATTTTAATTTAAATTCAAATTGGTATCTTTGTTTAATTTAAAATTTTTAACCTTAAACATTAATCAAATTTCTCGTGTGTGTGTCTGTGTTTGTCCTTTCGAATTAGAAATAATTGATTTAACACCATTGTAGTAGTGTTGGTCTGTACAGACATCAAAACTAAACATCAGCAAATCTTTAACGAAAATATATCCATCCAGCCTATTTCCTTTTTGTGAGAAAAAAAAATTACAAAACAACCAACAGCCAACAAGAGTAGCGGCAACGGATATTCTGATAAATGAATAGAATGTATTAATAAATGAAACGGAATGAAGTAACACATGACTAACTTTAAGACTAAAGTCAAGACAACTAGCAGTAACATAAAGAAACCCACGCGGGTGTGGGTCAATTTTATGGCAAACCCCAAAAAATTCAAATATACCTATAACGTACGCAACAGAATGTCTAAATACAGAAAAGAGAAAAACAAAACACAACCAAAATCTAGATGAAAAACGGAAATCAATCATTAATTTTTCTGTCGTTACCAATGTAATGTAATGTAACACGCATACAACAGCAACAAAAACACTGGGTGAAGCCTACATGTAAACAGCATGAGGAGTTCAACATAAGAAATCTGGGGTGTGATGAGCATTGAGATAAGTGTTGACAGTTAGTCTATGATTATTTCATACATATTCTTGGGGTATTGGCTATTATTTCTTCATTTTTTAAGTGTTAAAGAAAAGTGGGTGTTTGTCTTTTTGTCTTGTGTGTTTTTTTTATGTTGGTAATGATATTTGAATGTTAAATTTATTATGTTCATTTTTGTTACAAACATCTGAATGTGTGTGTTAACAAACTCAACAAAAAAAAATATTACAAATCTTTTATTCATTTGTCTTTCTTTTCTGTTGGCAATTTTTTCCCATTTCCCAGTCACAAGAGCTTTCAAACAAACGTGTTGTTTTGCAAAGATGAAGAAATCAAATTTTCTTATATAAATTCATTTTGAGGTTCTTCTTATAATGACTGATACTTACTACAAGTAAGTTTTAATCAAAAATTGTATTTTTGTATTTTTGAGCAAAGGCGTTTTCGATTACTGTCTATTCCAGTCTTGTCAATATGGCACATCATTAATTTTGAAGAAGGTTTTTTCTTCTTATGCCAACTTGCAAAATCATATATATTGTTGTTCATTGGTTTTCGTTTTGGGGTTTTTCTTATAAATATTTAAATTTAGATAGTTGTAAGGGAACGTTTAGGTCATTTGAAACGTGTCCAGTCTTGCAAACAAAATGTGGAGTGTTTACAGAATAATTCTTATACAGAAGCAACAAAAAAAAATCATGTGAGTCCGATCACAAGGAAGATGTGTAAACATCTAAAAATTAAAGCATTTTTTATTAACGTTGTGCTAAACGCTATTGAAATTGGTGAGAATCGGTCCATGTTCAGACCTAGTCCCCATACAAATGACCGGCATGTTTCCCTTAATGATCCATCGTGTGTAGTAATGTTTCATGTCCAAATTTATGTTTCAATTTTGGTTCGTCAAAAATCAAATTATTTTAATATTTTATGTTTCCAACCTGAATGTTCCACGGCTGTATCAATGTTTACTGTTTTTGCTCTATTATTTAATTGAGAGCAGTGCTGTAATGTTGTTTTGTATATCGGACTAAAGAAAATAAAAGACAAAAATGGAGAAAAGATAATTAAAATTTTAAGAATTTTATTAATAATAATGAATACTGATAATTGAAATTTTAAGAATTTTATAAACTAATATAAAAATGTATAAATTTTTATAAATTTTTGAAAATTTTATAGCTGAATATAAAATTTATTTTCTTCCGCATATAGTTCTTTAGTATGTACTAATATATTCAATAAACAAACAGAATTGAAGTTTCCATCGTCTGTATTAAAAAAAAAAATATGCAAGGGGCAAATCGTCGTATTCAATACCGAATAAAATCAGTCGAAATTGCATATTTTGGTTTATTATTTAAAGAAGACGGACAATCGTCAGACTTCGTTCCACTTTTACTATTAACTATGGATAATAACTTGCTATCTGTGACAGAATTAAATTACGCTTTGTATATTATTTGGGAAAATAAAAAAATAATTTCGATTGAAAAATTTCGATAATGAATGCGACGATTCGACCCCAGATATTTGTAAAGTGTGAAATTGGTTTAAAATCACGTGATTTTACTAAAAACCTTTTTAAACTCTACTACCGGTTACATGTGTTTATTATTTTATTTATTTATTAAAAATAATATTAAATGCAGTGATAATTGTTAAATATATATATAATAAGTTGTAGTGTTAAGAATAACTTTAAATGATTGAGAAAATTAATTATAAATTTTTATAAAAATAAATGTTTAATAAAAAAGCAACATTCTATATGGAATACCGAAATTAGGCCCGTTTTAGAAAAAAACGTTTTTATAACGCTATTCGCTCCCTGATTTAATCTCCTTACACTTCAGTTTGTCTCCAAACACTTCCAATAAAGTGTGCCTTCATTTTATCTCCAAACACTTACTTTTACCTAGGCTATTAATATTATAGATTTATTGTATTATTGTATTATTTAAAAAAATTTTGTTTTATTATGAAAAATAGTAATAACTACTAAAAATGTTTATTAATGAAAGTTGTCAACATATAATTGTGTCAATATTACTATATTGAAAAAAAAAAACAGAAAAAACATTTCCAAATAGAGTAAAGACGTGGTTTTCTTTAGAACTCAAATAAAACTAAACAAAATACCGAAATATTTTGGTGCAATTCTGGAAATCAATGTGGTTTGTGAATAAAAACATCTATTCAAGCAGTAAGCGCTATCTACATGTGTATAGCAAGCAACTGCTATGTTTGTCATACTTGATGGTTGCAGTTGTATGCTATACATTCATGGCGCTTTCTGTTGGTTGATGAATCCGCTAAATAATTGTAGCTTCCATTTCCGTAAATAGTTCCGCTTCCGTAAGGGAAGTTTGTGATTTTTACCCCCCTGATCGCATAGATGTTTACACATCAAAAAAAGAAACTTCATTTGTGAAAATATTATGTTTGTTAAGATGTAGAACCTCTCAAATCGGATATATACACTATATCATTGTAGGTATTTTTTTTTTTTGTTTCCAATTTAACTTCCACTCAAATAAATATCATAGTCAGTCTTTGGTTTTGAGACTTTTTTAAGCCCTTAAGATGAACACTGATCGGCCTAAAATTTCACATACATTTTGTTAACATTTATTTAAATCGATCTCATATCCGTTTAAACTTAAATATTTATTTGTTAGTATATCGATATCACCATATTATCTGAGACGGAAAATAACCGCTATAATTTTTGTAATGTCAAATTTGAAGTAATTGAAAATTTTGTCAAAGAAAATTGCAAAATTTCATATCGTTTGGCATGAATTGAAACGATATTGTTCAAGGATTAAAGCAAATTCATCATCATCATCATCATCATCAGCTCTGGGTGAGCTTTAGCTTGTTCGATAATTTGTTTCCATTCTCCTCTATGTACAGCTTTCTATTGCCAGTTTCGAATACCCATTATCCTTAGAACGTCTTGAACACGGTCCTTCCATCTAGTTCGCGGGCGCCCTCTTCGTCTAGTATTTCTGATTTCATAGTTTGACAACCACTTTTGCGGCCTGCTATCGTCCATGCGCGCAACATGACCTGCCCAGTCCAGGCTTCGAGCCTTTATGAATTTGACTATGTTCTCTCCTTCGTGTAGGTCGAGCAGTTCTTCATTATTTCTTTGAACAACATTTTCGCCGTTTTCATTTCGAACTGGGCACAAATATCTTGATGAGTCTTTTACGCTCGAAGATACTTAAACGCTGTTGTACATTTGCTGTTATGGATTACGTTTCCCATCCCTATGTGGCGGTGGGTATGATAATAGTTTTGTATATGTTAAGTTTGAATGTCTTCGATATCAGCTTATATGAAAAAATTTTCTTTTGCCCGAAGTACGCCCTATTGACTACCGATAGTCGATAACTTATAAAATTACGTACACCTTCGAAGTTGTATTCACCTATATGTATATCATGTACAGTTCGTCGATTTTCATTCCCAGAAATTTTAAGTATTTAGGCTTGCGTTCATTTATTGTAATGCCCACTTCTCTTGCTGACCTCTCTATATTTGTAAATATTTCCTCCATATATCGGATGTTCCTTATGACAATTGCAATGTCATCTGCGTAGGCAATAGTCAGACCAGATCTGCTGAACTAACTACTAGTTCTTACAATATCCTTAACTGTGTAGTGTAGCATTAAATTGAATACTACTGTTGAAAGCGAGTCTCCTTGTTTTACTCTACTGTTTATCTGGAAGGCGTCAGATGCTTTCTGATGGATTACAATCTTAGCAGTAGTGTTGATTAAAGTTTCGCAAGTAAATCTTGTGAGATTTGAGGACATTTCTAAGTCGGAAAAGGCTTGGGAAAATGCATTTCTATCGATGGAACCAAACACTTTTTTGAAGTCTATAAAATGTAGATGCATGTCGATACCACATTCATGGCATTTTCCGCAGTTCTGTTTTAGAAGAAATAGTTGATCACCTGTGGATCTATCTGGTCTGAATTGTCCCTGATATTCTCCAGGTATATTGGCTGAAGCTTCAATTATTCGTTTGGAAAAGATATTCATAAATATTCTGTAACAGACGTCTAAAAGTGTTATTTATCTATATTTGTCGCATATGCTCTTATCAACTTTCTTATGTACTGGCACTATGAGTCCGATGAACCACGATGTCGTGATGTGTTCCTGATAGCATTTATTGCTTATCAGTTTATGAAGGGCCATCCATTGACTTAGGGAGTTCAGCAGTAATTCCATCTTCTCCAGGCGCCGTGTTATTTTCTATTTTATTAATTCTTTTTACAATATCATTTCGTTTTGGCGGTAGTATGCTTTCTTCATTATCGTCGATTACGACTTGCATATTTGAGTCATCCGGATCCTTGTTATATAGTTCGCTAAAATATTCCTTCCATCATTCTAAAATTTCTTTCTTCTCGGTAAGCGATGCACCGCTTTTGTCTTTACAGGCATTGACACTGGACTGAAAACCTTTTCTTGCTGTCGTAACATTTTATAGAATTCTCTGCTGTTATGATTGGAGAAATCGTTGTTTATATCCGTGTTTCTTGCTTTCTTTTTTTCCTGAATGTTTTCTTAGCATTTGTTCGTCTTTGGTGGCACGTATTTTTATTATTTTATATTATGATTAATTATGTTTGCACGGGCCTCATTTTTAGCCTTATTGCCTTTAAACACTCGCCATCAAACCATTCTTCATTTTTGATATTTTTTGTCACCAATACAATCAATAGCTGCTGTTGTTATTGCAGGCCAATCACCTTCAATGGTCATAGTCCTGGGTATATTCATTAAGTTCGCTGATAATCTGGTTTGGAATTCATTAAGTCGGTGCCCCATTTTCGCTTCATCATTCCATGTGTATTAATTTTACGTCTAAAGCCATTTCCCGATGTCATTGTGTGTAGTGAATGATTGCCTGCGACTTTTCTATTGAATTCTTCCATGCAGATCTTGGCATTGAAGTTATCTAGAATTAGAAGAGTATCGTAAGCCGCAGTGGTATACCAGAGATTATCAAGGTTCTTGTAAAAACTTTCCTTGGTTTCCTCGTTCGCTTCGTCTGTTGGGCGCATGCTAATATGAGTGTGATGTTGTTGAATCTTACTTTGATGTGAAGTTTGCACATGCTGTCGTCATAAAACCAAGAAACCGGTGCCATTTGTCCCAGTTATCTGGTCATTACCACTATGATATAAACTAAAATCACTCTTCTTTATCTCGCCGCTGTCTGCCCAGCGTAGTTTTTTAATTGCCAGTATGTCCAAGCATAGATGTTTCATGTGCCATGCAGCTTCTTCCAATGAGCCTGCTCTTAGCATAGGTCTTATATTCCATGTTCCGGTAATCAAATCATGAGCCCGTTTTCATTGCGTGGGTCTGTATCGGGTATTCGGGTTATTTCTTTCTTGATTTCCAATGTTCTGAACAGAGTGAAATTCTACAAGGTGGATTGTTGGTCCAACGCTTAACTCTACTCTCTCAATCGGGCCTCACACCGACTATGGCGGAGTAGTCACTGGAAGTACTCTCGTTTCAAGACAGCATCTAGCATGAGGAGCAGATGCCTACCAACCCACCGCTTAATAAAGGGTCCGCCATCTAACGTTTTTTTTTCAACTAGGGCTTATTTCGTGAATGGTAACACTTAGCTCATGTCTGATTTGACAGATAATTAGTTTTATCCTTCCGCTGTACGAATACGCTTGAACAACGCTGGGAAATATTGCGACATTACTTTGAAAATCATGGTAATGTTGCAGAATGTGTGCGAAAATTGCGTACGGATTTTGGAAGAAGAGAAGCACCGTCAGCTCCGTATGTTCGTTATCTTGTGAAAAAAGTGAAAGAAACTGGCATCCTCATCGATAAACCAAAGCGTGAAAAGCCAAAAACAGTGCGTACACCGAGAATATTGCTGCTGTGGCAGAAAGCGTGCGTGAAGCGCCATCAACATCAATTCACCGTCGTTCTCAAGAATTGAATATTTCGGAGGCATCATTGAGACGAATTTTGCATAAAGACCTTGGTACGACGCCATACAAAGTTCAATTGGTTCAGGGGTTGAAGCCAACTGACCATCCAATGCGTTTTCGCTTCGATAAGTGGGCCTGCGATCGACTTACAGAAGATACCGATTTTGCCAAAAATCATCTTTTCAGATGAAGCTCATTTTGATCTTGACTGGTATGTAAACAAGCGAAATTGTCGCATTTGGAGCACAAAAAACCCGCACGAATACATTGAAAAGCCGATACACCCAAAACGAGTCACTGTTTGGTGCGGATTTTGGTCCAGAGGCATAATTCGGCCATTTTTCTTCGAAAATGAGCAAGGAGTGGCCGTTACAGTCAATGGCGATCGTTATTGGGCCATGTTGAACGAATTTTTGTTCACAAAAATTGAAGAGGAGGATATTGGCAACATTCGGTTTCAACAGGACGGCGCTACGTGCCACACAGCCGAAGCTACAGTCCATGTTTTGCGCCCTGTTTTTGAAGATCGCATTATCAGCCGCAGTGCTGATGTCGTTTGGCCACCTCGGAGCTGCGATTTGACACCGTTGGACTATTATTTGTGGGGTGCCCTCAAAGATAAGTGTTACGCCAACAAGCCAGAGACAATTGACGCTTTAAAGGACAATATTCGTGAAGCCATTGGTGAAATACAGCTCCAAACAATCGATAATGTGCTTAAAAATTGGACCGATCGTGTAGGCTACTGCATGGCCAGCCGAGGCAGCCATTTGAATGAAATTATTTTCCATTATTAACCGGAAGGATTGTACTTTCAAATAAAAAAAGAAATTTGAAATAATATTCAGTAGTTTTTTTTTTATAGCATTTTCAAAAAAAAAAAGTTATTTGGCGGACCCTTTATAATGCAGATGTCGGTTAGGTTTTGAAGATTGCGCCTTTTGGTCCGCGGGTGGTATTAATTTCCCACCTACCTTACATATCTGCAAGGCGTGCCTCTACCAGCCACCTGGGGACACGTCCGATGAAAGACCGGCAACTTCGCACAGAATTAAAGCAAATTAAAAACATCAAAAAAAAATTTTTAAATTAAGAAAAATTAACTTTAAAGAACTCACAAAAGTAAAATATGTCATATTTGAAATCATTTAAAAACTTAAATGTATGTATTTAGTGTAACAACCATATATTTTTTGTACAAGTGCCAGGAATATTATCCTTAAATTCCGCTTAAAATGAACTACTCTATTGGCAAACTACTACTTGAAAAAGGTCCTCAACCACTTTACATATAATTGTATGTAAATGTGCACTGCATAGATGTTTGACATCATTTTACAAAAATATTTAAAAAAAATAAACATTGTATAATTTTACAGTTCCTTCTTCATCTAGCGCTCGTGAAAACGTCTTGGCCTTAGTAGAAAAATTACCAGAAAAGCAAAAAACCAAGTAGTAACATCGATTTTAAAAAAAGGTTCCATGAAAGTACGATCGATGGTGATAAATACAACAGGGTATAAAATGAGGGCAATTTTGGATAAAAAAGAAATCGAAAGAAAATCGTTTTTCCTGCTGAAGGTTTAGACAAATTCCAATCGACTACTGGAGCATCTCATAATCAGATGAATAAAACGACCAATTTCATAAGAAGTTTTGCTGGAAGAAAATCTATTCTAAAAATCATAAACAACATATGCGTGAAAAATCGAATTGGAAGATATTTATGAAGAAGCTATTTGCCCTTTTAAAGCCAAAGAAGTTATGGTTAATAGACCTGCTGTATATGCTAATACATCAAGTCTTTTTGACGCAATCTTTGAGAATCGGAATATTAAAGAAATCCAGAATGTTACAATAAAATTGTTGGCAGAGGGGGGGGCAAGGCTTTTTTAAATTATGTATAACAGGTTTGACAGAAGAGAAAGAAGGAGATGAAGAATGTGATTCATATTTCAATGAAAGTAAAATGGCTCGATACTCCACTGTTGGGAGTATGTCCAAGAAACGGAATTCAAATAGCGTTTACAGATTAATTATATTATCAATTGTCCCCAAATAAAGGAAACTTACGAAAATGTTTGCAAACTTTTTGAAAAATTGACTGCTGATGATAAATTTGAAAAAGTATGCTAAGGAATTGCACAGTACAGTAAATATGTCTCTCTTTTTTTATGAAAAAGAATCGGAGTATGAAGGTGTCGTTAATGATGAAGAAGAAGATGATATTTACATGAACATTCTTCAGAAATGTGTTTTGCCTGTACTTCATCGTTTACAAGGATTTACAAAGCACCTATGCTGGGAAGGCATAGTCCCTGCTGTGGGATGTGAAAAGACTCTGCTTTGGCCATCAAAATTGAAGTTAGTAGCAAAAAATTATCAGGGTGAAATTTTTGAGGGTAATGCCTGCCGAAAACTTGTGCAAGAATCGGATAAATTGCTTGATCTTGAAATTTACGAGCATGTTCTTCCTTTGAAGTTACAGCCATACTTCGCTGCTTTTAAGACAATGAATAAAATTGTACATGACTGTTTCTCCTCGTGCAGATATTACCGAATTAGATGAGAACTTGAAAAAACTCCGCAGAGATCTAGAAAGTACTGGAACATCTCAAACTTTAAAATTACATATTATACTTGATGACTTAGAGAATGCACAGCATTATTAACCAACAATGTTTTGGGTTTGTTGTTAGAACAAGCCGGTGAATCTGTTCACAGAGAAATTTTTTAATTTTAAGAAAAATTCAAGTGTAATATATGATTCATCATATTCCAGCCGTTTAAAAAGCGGTAGTTACTTTTTCTTCACTGCGTTTATAGAAACATGCCGTAGTTATTTTTCATTTCAAATCTACACTAATTTTAAGATGGAAAGTAGGTATTTTCGCAGTGGACTAGGCCTATAGGGGACACCACTTTAAAAAAAACGCGCCACATATTTATCTCGTTAGATGGTGTGGAAACAAAATCGCTTAATTTTGATGAAAATGTACGAAAACAGCGAAAATCCACTTATCTTAAAAAATGTAACAGCTAGGATTTCAATTCAAGTGGACTTTTCATGTAATGTTAACTGCCAATAAAACGCCGTTTTCCGTTTTATTGGAATTTTCATAACGGAAGGTATATGTATGTATTAGGCTAATCATTTCGGCGACTTTTTTTTTTGACCCGGTGATTTAGTGCTACCAAGCCCTATGCTCACTTTTTCTGGAGTATTATTTCCAACAGTTCGTCAATTCCGCCCGGGAAGCTGGCTTGTCATTTGCTATCGTTTAACAAGATTTTGGACTTTTCTATGCCGAATATTTTTTAATTCATTTTAAGAAAACAGAATAACCATCCTTATAAATGCAAGTTTGGTGGTGTAGTAAACATTTTCCATCATAAAAGTGTACGACTGAATTGTGTAGTCAAGTTCTTGAATTAATATGCTTATTCTCGATCTTATTTAATTTTTTAAGTTAGCATTTTACTTTTAGTACTTTAAAAATATATCATAATACAAAATCTAGTTTTTGATGTGTAAACATCCGTACGCTCAGAGTGGTAAAAAGCTATTTCACAATACAATCACAAAAACAAAGTAAAACAAAAACGGTGTGAGGTATGAGTGCGCTGGTGTAAATATTAATGCAGCTAATTCAACAACCCTCAAATATTACATCGTTAAAAATTTCACAATATAAACTAATTCAACAACCAAAAAGTATAACGCAATCACAAATATAACAATATAGAAGTATAACAGCTAATTAAACTATTCTAAATGTATAACAACTCTAAAAGGGAAAAATATAGTGAAATCACAAGTACTTCCAACTTAAAAAAAACTTTTATTACAAGATGTTTACACATCTCCTCTGTGATCGGCCTCCCATAGTTTTTTTTTTTTTTTTTAAGAAAAGCCTTAAAAATGTGTTTAAATTTAATAGCGCTTAGATTAAATTGTTAACTTAAAAGACCTTAACAGAGAGCGAGCAAACAGGACCGAATTGCCATATCAGAATAAACACATAAGAAATCCTTAGCTTGCATTAGCAACTCTACCTTTAAGAAATCCATTAGCCAATCTTAAATCATCCATTAAAATAATATTGCTTAAAATTTACTATTCAATTTTTAACTTCATCATCTCTAATTTTCAATAAATAATTGAAAAATCAAACCTACTTTGATGTCAAATGCTGACATGTCGGTTTATTTAACATCTCAATTGATTTACAAACAACCGAACAACAACAAAAAAAAAAAAGAAAATATTGCATTGATAAACCCACGCTATGTATTTTGCATTACAAGCAACAACAAAAAAAAAAAAAAAAAGAACAAAAATAAATAAGGCGTTTAACTGTGAACTTAAAACTTGCATAATCATGTTTGCACAATGACTTGCACAAAGTAAACCAGACATGCTGATAAAAACGTTAACAAAATCACTGTAAAATATCTAAATTCAATTACTATGGTGGTCGGTCATTTTAAAATAAACTCAACTTAGAATAAAGCGCCATAGAAACAGGGGGAGATGGGAGATGGGGGATGATAAGTAAACATTGAATAGAAATGATGACATCAACACTTTTTTCTCTTTCTAAAAAATAACTAAACAATTGTTTTTAATTTACCAAAAAAAAAAAAAAAATGTGTTTTTCTTTCATTCATTTACAAAAGAAAAGCAAAATTTAAATTGCAAGTGTAGTGTTAGTTTGAGGTTTGACGTTGATGGATTTGCCTAGTTCAGATGGAGTATAATATAAATTCTCTGTACAGTAAAATTAAACTATTGTTATAAAAGCGACAGGGCCAGTAGCATATGCTAAGGCGCGCAAATAACAATTCCAATTACAGTCTCATTATGTCAATTGCAAAAGTTTCATTTCAAAATAAAAAAAAAAATAGGAATAAAACGTAAAATAACAAATGAAAAGTATACGACTGTGAGCGAGAAAAAATAATGTAAAATGCTTATATTAACAAGCAACCAACACTAGAAAACAGGACCCACATCAAACTGACCAAACAAAACAACATGACAGGGTCCATACATTCGTTTTTATAGCAGAACTTTTAATGAATGGTTTCTTTTCTTTATTCTAAGAAAAACTTAAATTATGCCATCGACTTCAGGCTCGAAAGCTATTTGTCAGCCCATGTTATTAAATGTCAGTTGATCGACTTACACTGATATGAAAGGATATAAAAAGTTTACATACACTCCTCGCACCTGCAACTGTTTATAACTCAGAAAGCACTTATCGGGAAATTTATTTTGCTTTACTAATTTATTTGTGTTTGTTTTATTCTCTCTTTAAGAAAACTTGTATACTGGAAATGTAATGCCATTGGGTTTTTCCTACAGTACTTTTCGTTTATATTCACTACCGCTTATAGTCACATTCCCGATATAGTCACAAATATATACTTGTGCTTCGATCTATATATCAATTTCATATGTAAAGATAAGGATTTAATCAATTCACTTTATAATCACATTGGGCTTATATGCATCATAGTTTTGACTTCTACAAACAAAATTGTATGCAAAGAATTCGCCTCATTTTCACTAATAAAAAAAAATTAATAAGTAATTAAATTAGTTATTTAAGCCACAAACCAAAAAATGTTAGAAAAGAAAATCATGAGCATATATTTTGACATTGCATTTTTAAAGTTATTTAATGAAAAGTTTTTCGATAAATGTGTCAACTGAATAAAAAATATAAAATATCGAAAAAAAAAATGGTAAAAGAGTAAATTTATCAATAAAGAAAAAAATAATTTTAAATAAAAATAATTCGTAAATCGTAAAAAGACTAAAGAGAACATTCAGGAGCTGTTTCAGTCGTCTAAACTAAATTCAAAAGAAAAAAAGGGATATCATCTAAGTGCGGACGGGGCACTTACTATTTGGTGTAATAAAAGAAGAACGCAGTCATAATAGTCCATCTAGCCCATTGTGAAATCATTAAGAAATTCCTGGCAGGTAGAAATAGGAGAAGAGATTATAAAAGTACAGATAGATAATGTAGGGAGTATGGAAAGTAAAAGAGGAGTGAAAAAGAGCTCTTTCGTCTGCTATGCGTCCCTCCTGAAGCAGCCGGTTTCCCTCAAGAAGACCGCAAAGTCGCCGAATAGAACATATACTGTGCAGCCCACATTATCCTTAATTTTAGATCAGCTGCCTCTTCAATTAGATCCGACAGCTCGTCTCGCTCAAAGAATCTGAGTCTTTCCGCGCAGTCTTATCGGCCAGCTCGTTTCCTTAACCCCACTGTGTCCCGGAAACTATATCAGTCTCACGGCTGGTTACTGGATTTGGTCGAGGGACCATTCTCTCGCACTTCGATCTAACGGCCCTCAATTTGAGAGCTTTGAGAGTAGCAAAACTGTCCACGAAAATATTAATGGTCGTTGGATACATAACCCGCTCCAGAATGATTTTCGTTGCTATGAGAATTGCGTGAATCTCGGCCCGAAAAACGCTACATTTGAGATATCAGCCCTGTCTCTGGTAGATTCTGCGGCCCAGTCTTTCCTTGTCGGTACTTGGATCGTATAATTACCTCCAAAGTTCATCACCGGTGACATATAATCGGTTTCCCGATCTATTTGTGTCCCGCCCACCGTCCGTAGGATTGTGCCGTGTCTCCAGAGGCTTTGTTTCAGCTTATATGACTCCCTTAAGCGGTTAGCCACTTTCGCTGCCATGCTCTTGATGAAAATATCAACGCCCATGATGTTCAGCATTACCTTCAGTGCCGCCTGTGGCTGCGGTGGTGCCCAGACAGGCCAATAACTGTGCTTTCATGAGTCTAGAAAGTCTGGCCCCCCTACGTTCACAGCCTTCCACCACAGCAGATCACTGTGTGTCAAAATAGCTCTAATTATCACACGATATATCCAGTGGATGATCTTCTGGTAAATGTCGCGCTGCAGGTGTAGAAGGCACATAACGCCTTCTTAGTCATTTTCTCTACGTTACTTGATCAGGTGAGTTTAGAGTTCACATTAACACCCTAATACTTCGCCTACCTTGATGGTACCAGAGCCTTCTCGCCCGGTTTTGAAATATTGAGCTCAGGTATCTTTGTCTTTTACGTAAATAGAACCAATTCGGTTTTAAAGGGGTTGAATTCCAGCCCGATTTCCCTTGCCCATTTCACTAGTTTACCTAATGCCGACGCCATGAGTGCAGTGATCGTTGATAGGAATCTACCTCTGATCAGAAACTTTGTTGTCCATTCTATTGAAAGATTAGAGGATTTTTTTGATCACGGTGTAAGCCTACTTCTAACACAGACATCTACCAATCTCTCCAAGGTTTTCAGTAACAACGATGATAGACTGATAGGTTTGTAATCATTTGCGGTATTATGGTTTTTCTTTCTCGCTTTGGGATAAAGACCACTCTAACCTATCTTCACTGCTTGGTATATACCCTGATGCTAGGCTGCTTGAAAAGATCCTGAGTACCCATGACATAGTTGTCTCTATGGACTTTAAAATATAGCCGGGAATATACCATCTGGCCCTGCTAACTTGTAAGGCTTTAAAGATCGTAGCCCCTCTACTTTGCTATGGTCCACTATTTATATAATTTGCCCATTTTCAGGAATTGCGGCTGGTATGAGAGCGCTCTTCCCTGCAATCCGGGAAGTGAGTACCCACTAGAGTTCAATAGCATCTTTGCTGCCCTCCGCGAAACTGCCTTCAGATCTCATAAGGAATTCTTGTGTGCTCGGGACCTTTAAAACGACTATACGAAGCCCTGTCGCTTCGCTAATTCCCTAAAATTCTCCATGATTTTCTCTTAGCCCTGCGTGTCCCATGTTTTCACAACATTGAAACTGAGATGGTAGTTATGCCAGTCTTCAGTGTTCTTGTATTTTTTCGCCTTATAAAAGAGTTTTCTCGTTTCTGTTCTGAGTAGCGATTTCTTGTTTTTCTAGAGGGCAATCGTTCAGAGTAGTAATTTATATATGCGTCGTTATTTTATTATTCATTGACAACGCTTTTTATCACAATGTTAACATAGCATTGTCAAATATAAAAATTCAATTCCTTCTACCCAATACCACTGCAATGGTGCAACTCTTGGATCAAGATATTATATATTCTTTAAATATCAATATCGGCAGATTATAGAAAAAAGCAAAGCCTTAGCTTTTGCCACCATGACAAGGACCAAAGAGTGGCATTGTGTTGTCTTCTCTGATGAAACAATAAATTAATTCAGATGGTTCTTATGGCTACACCTAATACTTCCATGTTTTTTTTTTTTTCTAACAGTGTATAGCTAAAAATTGCATAGCTAAAAACATTTTTAGTATTTCATGGATTCAAGGATATCCATTTCCCTATTTAAAATTTATGTTTAATATAGAATAAATTCTTTCATAATACTGATTCGTACATACTTCCATTCCACGTACAATATATACACCGGAAAATGACATATCATTAAATATCGCGTTGCCAACTCAACGCCATGGAATTTGAACTTAATACATTTCATTACATTGATATTGAATCTGAAGCTAAAGCTGAAGCCTTCGTTTCGCGTTTTATTTTGTGCTGGTGGCTGTTAGTACTTGTAAGTTTGTTGCATAATTTAGGGTGTCATTTGTATACCCTACACGACTCTGTTAATGGGGTATAATGAATTTATGCAGGTGTTTGTAAACACATGTCTTAAACCGACCAATTGACCAGGAATTACATTCTGAGTCGATTTAGCCATGTCCGTATGTCTGTCTGTGCGTCCATGTAAACTTTGAAAGTGGTCCTTATTTGCCCTTGGTGCAATTGATTAAAACCAGTTCATTTTCACATCTAGGTCCCATACAAATATTCTCTAAGACTACATCTCAAATTACCTTAAAATCTAAATTTATTTAGACATGTTAATCATAGGTTTAGTCATATAGCTCATAATAACCTGCTACCCGATATACATTTAGATCTAGAAAGCAAAATGACCTTTCGATATATGGTCATCATAAGTCAACTTTTCGGCCTTGTCCCATAAAAAATAGCATCCCTTTTTCTTTTCTCAGTCAAGAAATTCATATCAAGGCCATTCAAATTTGATTAGTACTTATTTTCCATGTTCATTTTAGACCTCAGTTTTTTGAATCTCATGTCTTAAGGTATCATACAGCCGGTCTAGACCAACTTTAATTTTCTTACTTGTTAGTTCATGTGACAATGCCTACATTTAGGCGCGTAAGCGAAAAATATAAATCTGATGTACATGTAGCTGGACATGGTTGCTGGTAGTGGTGGCATAATGGCAATCTCAAATTAAAAAAGAAGCATTTTTTCAGTTTTTTTTTTTTCTAAAAATACTTGCGAATTTGTATGTAACTATGTGTCTTTTATATAAAATTGTGTTATTTTTCATGTGCTACATACTTATTTTCTGGGCTTTAGCATTTTGGTTGTATCTGTGCTTCTAGTGTGATTTTATTGCTCTGCCATTTTTCCCGGTTAGTTATGGTGCTGACGTTGTCATGCTTATATAACCACAACATTGTCTGTTTTGTAGGCGTGCCAATGTCGCTGATTTTGTAACTTACAACTTGTACAATGTTACATTAATAACAATCCCGTACAATACTGTTTAAGTTTCCTGCTTCCAAAAATATACTACAACAACAACAAGAAATGAACGATAAACGAAACAGTTAGTTTAGTTTTTATATTGGTGTGTGTGTGTGTGTGTGTGTGTGTATAAGTGTGTGTGTTTCAGAGCCGTTATGTTAGTTTGCTGGTCTAGTAGAATATTCAAAATGTTGTCGTTGTTGGTTATCTTGAAAAACATGTTTAAAATACCTCTTTAAAGTTATTAGGGTAACCGTTAAAAGATATAATGTGGTCATTTCCTAAAATGCAGTATACAACTATTGCAGCATAAACATTTTCCTAATTATTATTTGGTAGAAATAAGTTCACTAAAATTTAAGAATGCTTTTGAATTTAAAATGTTAAGAGAAATTTTATGAATGGATATAAATTTTAAAAAAAAGTTTAAGATTTTAGTGTTACGTTTTAAGCCTTCATAACTGCACTCAGAAAAGATTTTTGTTTATGTAAATTAAATAAAAGCTAACCACTTTCTATTGCGATAAAATATTTCAGTTATGACTCAGAATTTAATCTTAATCAACCCAAAATTAAATTATAAACTTCATCGCAATTCGGCAGTCACAATGAATTTGTTTTCTAATTGTAGTAAAGGTAACTGCGTAATTAGGGTGAAACTGCGTTTTTAGTTTTTCATTTCACGAAGTTGTTTTCTTTCCGCGATTATGTTTTTTTTTTTTAATTTATTTAAGGCATTATTTTATTATATATCTTAAAAAAGAACTTCCGGGTTTAAACAAATACCAATATTTTATTTTTCTGGCTTTGTAAATTAGGTGTTCATATAAATTTTATATTCAGTTCCATAAACAAATATTTGATACATCACCCAGAAAACACATTACTTAGTAATGTCTTTCTGCATACATTAATGCTTTTTGTATCTTCAAAATGTGTTTTTCTCTTTTTCCCATATTTATACTCTGCTTTCTCTCCATTTTTAAAAAACTTTTCCGCAAACTATGACTTTCTGGTTTTCATCATGTGGAATAGCGGCTCATATTCAATCCGAATCGGCAAAAAAGTGGAAAAAAATGTATGGCGTTCAGAATAATAATAACTATAAAATTTTCTCCAATCATTTTATTTGTCTAGTCCACTATGTGACCTGGGTATAATGAGTTTATACTGATGCCGGTAATTATCAAAAATAATTGACCTAGACCCACTTACTGAGTCCATTTAGCGAAGTCCGGCCGTTCGTCTGTCTGTCTTTTAATCAAATTAGAGGTCGCAAAAGTTTTATCGATCATACTCGTAGGACGAACGATATTGAAATTGGTGAAAATCGGTACATGTTAAGACCTAGCACCCATACAAATAACCCTTATCAGGCCGACCTTATTTACTCATATTAAAATTTTTATTAAAACTAGCAGATTCCAGCCCACGAAATTCGAGTGCAAATTCTAGGATATTTTACTTTTTTATTAAATAAAGACCCTTAAGGTATGCTAACGAATTTTAGCCAATTCACAAATCAACACAAAAAACAAACTCATTTTTCTTACAAACACATTAAAAATTTAATAAACACACACATAGTATTGTATAATTTTAAATTGTGTAAGTAGCAACTTTAAATGTAATTTACTCAAAATAAAGGAAAAAATTTAAAAATCTGTGAATCTGCAAAACGGCTAAATAGAAATACCGTTCAAATAATATACGTTTGATCAAAATTTAATTAAAGCGGTAGAACAAAACATCAGTCACAAGAAATCGCCTAGCCTATTAATATTATAGATGCAAGTAGCAAACAAATTCAATAAGAGCGTTCGCTTTGTATGGTTTAAGAAAGTTTATATAAATTATAACCAAATTTATATGAACTTGTTGTTTTAAGTTTCACTCTAGCGATCTGGAAGATTATTCCATGCGTCAAATATAAGTGCCTCAACTCGCGGCATTACTTTTAAAGCTGTCCGTTTTTGTTGCGTTACGTACATACATACATATCTGGACCTCCAACTCTTTGAACTTGCTTTTCAACTCTATAAATTTTCCACTCTACAAAGCCTTACTTTTTAAATCGACCAATTGCATTTCTAGAGATCCAGTATCAGTTGCTATTTGTGTTGAGAGGATTTACTATGAATACTAGAGTGGTTTTGATGATTTTGAATTGTTCAAATTTGTGAGCAAATTCATCTTTAATTCTTTTTATAACTGTGCAGAAGGAAGACGCGTCAACAGCTGCACTTGTTTTAACGTGATATATCTTCGGAAATTGAAAATGAAGTAATTTACCGCTATGAATATCTTCTGGGTTTCCCTTTCCTTGCAGTTATGAATTCCGCTCATTTAATTTCGCTGTGATATCCACTATAAAGTAAAGTTTTTGCAACCATTTGTCATTCTCTTATTCAGGGTGATTGATGCTTTCTCATCTAGGGATGTATCTATTTCATTCAAGCACAAAGCAAAACGTTTAAACACCTTACTTTTGCAATGGCATCTTTATTGTGGCGAAGGAGGTCGGTATGCTGAGTCTCCATTTCGTTTAAGAATTCTTGAAACTGACGATGGTAGAGTGCGTTTGACGAGATGCTGTTAACAATCTTGATTAACAAACTTATGACGTCAACCATTTCGGCTGGAAATTTTTGGGCACAAAGCGCTTCTTGGTGTACTATGCAGTGAATCGTAAGAATGGGTTATCTTGCTCTAAAGAATCGCTGTTGGCCCTTTATTTTTGCCTGCCCCTTAGTTTGTCCCGAGCTCGATAGCAATCGAAGACATACACATCAGACGACAGTGACGGCGCTTGTCATGGGTGGTGGAAAGGTGCGCTGAAAAGTGAGTACAATTGGCTGAGAGATAGAATCAGTGCCTAATCCTTGTTAATCGATTCAGAATGATTTTTTTTTTTTTTATAAAATATATACAGCCGTATTCATAAAAAAATCTTAAAACAGGTTTCAAATACAAATTAGTTAAAACACATTTTAAGCCTAAAAAAGGTTTGTTAAAAATTCGTATTCATAATCAGTATTTTAAGTAATAAACGTTTTAACGTTTTATTAAACTCTACGATGGCAACACTACATTTTTTATTTGTCACTTGAGTTGTAATGATGCAAAATCATGGTTATTACTTCATACGGTATTCGTATCTATAATTTTTTTTTTGCTGTGTTTGAGAAAAATATGGTTTTTATAGAAAAAAAATTAACGATAAACTTGTCTATTAATTAAAGAAAAACATTCAAAACAAAATGATAGATACATAGATATGTAATTTATGTGGTGATTTTATTGCAGATTAAAAAAGTATTCAAATAACCGGTTTCTTTTAATTGGTTTTGATTATTTACACATCACTATTTTTTTTGTTCTGTTATTACAAATTAAAAATATATTCCTTGTTTGATATGGACAAAAAAGAGGTTTCCAAGCGCCAGCGTTCCGAAAATTGGAACGAAGATGATAAGGTACTGTACTACAAATAATTATTAAGTCGTGCTTCTAGATCTCTTGTCCTCAATTTTTTATAGATGCTGCTGAAGGAGCTTATCAGGAAGAGGGTGAAGCAAATTGAAGATAAGAGCACAGACAATAACACCAATCAAAAAAAGAAGAAAGCTTGGCTTGAGGTCGAAGGAAGGTATTTATTGGTGTATATATTTTCGTACCTTTTACTTGTTTAAATTTCTATTTTTGTTTCAGTTTCAACGAGCTGTGTACGGGTGGTCACAGAAGCATGACCCAGTTAAAAACGCAATGGGCGGCAACCAAAATTTCGGCCAGAAAGGAAGTTGCTGAGCACCGGAAAGCTGTTTCCAAAACTGGTGGAGGATCCCAGCCAATCGGAATTCCCATAGATAGCAACGATATATCTGTCTGGCTACCGAATGAATTCGTAATTGATTCAAACGAATTTGATTCGGATTTTGTATCAGATTCATTGATTGTTGAGGTACGTATGCTTAAAGTTGGCAGATAGAAATCCCGAAACATTCGTATTTTATATAAGTATATAATATATGTTGGTTGCTTCAACAAAAGACAAAATTTATTTGTACAATATGATCGCACCTTTAAAATGTTACAAACAATTGTTTCAATAGTCAACTTCATTCATTCAGGTCGAAGACGAAACAAAAACTATGCCAATAGAAAAAATAGATGACATAATAGAAATAGATGGGGCAGAAATTTTTGACGAAACTGAACTACCCAAAGTTACCCCAAAATCGACCCCTATATCAAAGAAGGTTTGTATTAGCAAAACAAATATTGTTGTATTCAAAATGAAAATAATTACTCTATGTGTGTGTGTACATATTATATTTTAATTAGAAAATCCCAGCAGAAAATGTAACGCACGACAGTATAAAAAAATTAACTACATTTGACATTGAATGCAGAAAGGAACTGCATGAGCTTCAAACGGAAGTGGAACAGAAGAAGCTTAGAAACCTGGACAAAAAGTATGATGTACTGATAGCCCAGGAAGAGAAGGAAAAAGCAAAAATTAGAAACCTAGGAATAAAATATTTACAAAAAAAAATTATTTGGTACGTATGGTTGCGTCTACAAAAGAACTGTTTTCTAAGTAATTGCAATGGTAACTAAAAGTAAAAGTGTAACAACTTTTCTAATACATGTAATTAATTTTATCAAAACAGTAAAACTCGGTTATACATATATCCTTATAGACTACAAATAATAAAAAATTAGCCATTTATATTTAAGATATTGTTTATTGTTATTTTCATTGAATATTCTGTTTATTCATATATAATATAACTTCCTATGTTTATACCCGTGTTCCCTTTTGACTTTCTTATAGCCGAGTTTTATTGTATATTTTTCAATTAGCTCTAATGTATGTTATGGTTACTATTTTTTAAATCGACATTCTTTACAGATATTGAAAAAAATTAGTTTTAACTCAAGAAAATCCAAAGGAATATAAAGAAATATATTATTTTTAAGTTATTTTATTTAAATGAATTAAATTCAATTAAATTTAAAAAATCTGTGAATGCATTAATATAATTATTTTTAAGTTATATAAATGAATTAAATTAAATTAAATGAAATGTAAAAATTAAATTACAGTAAAATAAATGAATTAAATTAAATTTCGCATATGAAATATGATTAAAAATATTTTTGTATAAAATTTCTCAGGATAACACTTTCCCTTCTTGTTGTTGCTTGGTCGCGTAAATCATTCTCTGACATTTCAAGAAGCACCTCTTCATCTGAGTTGTATTTATAGTCGTCTAAAATATATGTTTTTATTTATATATTAAAAAGGGTTTTAAGGAAAAGTTATATTAGACTTACCTGGAGTAGTATCATTCTCTTCTATGGCGATGATATGTAGAACAGCTAAAGCTACAATGACTACTTTTACGTTAGAAAAAGTAACGGTCATTCCATCCAGCAAACATCGAAATCGTTGCTTCCACACTCCAAAACATCGCTCCACAGGATTTCGTGTTGCAATGTGAGCAATGTTATATTTTACTTCCTTTTCATTTTGAGGTCGTTGTAATGGAGTGAATAAGTATGGCGTTAGTTTGTAGCCTGAGTCACCAATTAGACGGCCTCTAAATGCATTATTTTCAAATCTCTCTTTTATTTTGGACTCATTGAAAATTCGGCAATCATGGGTACTGCCCCTCCATCTTGCCACCATATCTAAAATTCGAAGTTGAGCGTCGCAAACCACCTACATAATAAACAAATAAAATCTGAAGTGATAGATTCAACTTGTTATTACCTGTACATTCATCGAATAAAATCCCTTCCTATTTATGTAATATTGTGCTAGGTCACCTCCAGTTTTTTTAATTTTAATGTGGGTTCCATCTATAGCGCCAATAATTCCAGGGAAGTTCCTGATTGCCTTAAATTGTTTTGCAATTTACACCTCTTCCTCGACAGATGCAGGCATTTTAATATATTATTTTCCATGCTTAGCAATGGCACGAGCAACTTTTGCACAAATCCTGCTCACCGTTGGTTGTGCAAGACCATGAAGGTCTCCAGCATCATCCTGAAACTAGAAGTCCGATTATGTATTTGTTAACATTACTATCACATAATACACAACATACTTCTCTTCGTCCCCAACAACGTAAAGCTACTAGAACCTGAAGCTCTGGCGATGTTCCGCATCCTCTACGTTCTACAGAAATATCCGTTTTCACTAAATTTACAATTTTTCTTAGTGTTTCCTTATTAAAACGGTATTTCTGCTTAAATTCCTTATACGGAATAGAAAAGGGGTCGCTCCTTTTTTTGTAAATTTTTTTTGTAAATTTTCTTTTGACGAAAATTTGAGATTTGAGCAATAGTTTCTATTGTAAACAAAATGCAATTAAAGCTTAAAATTTCGTCGATACAAATAGTTCTTACCAATTCTATTAATCAAATATAGCGTGTCCATTATTTATTTACAAAATCAACAAACTCTTTTGATTGAATGACAATGTTCAAAATGTAAACAAACACAAAGCAAAAAGCACAAATGTCATTTTAAAATAGGTTTAAAATAGGGTCGAAGCAATTTTAAAATTCTTTTATTTACACAATGTTTAAAATAGGTATTTTAAGCTAAAATTCATTTATGAATACAATTTTATCGATTTTAGCTTAAAATGGATTTGAAATGCTGTTTAAAATTTTTATGAATACGGCTGATAATATTTGCGTATGGAACTAAAGAGCCGCAGCTTCACATCCAAAGAGCCGCACGTGGCATGTTGCCGATCTAGACGAAAAATAAAATTAAACGATGACAGATTTAATTCGATGAGTTACTACCAGTTTCGGAGCTAACTAAAATTTTGGGACGCTGCATTCAAATTGTGATGATGGGCTTTGATAATATTAAAATATTTATTATTATTATTTATTATTTCAACTGGTTAATTTTTAATTTTTCTTTTTTATTTTTCATTTTTCATTTTCCATTTTTCTTTTTTCGTTTTTCGTTTTTCATTTTTCATTTTCCATTTTTTATTTTTCAATTTTTATTTTTCATTTTTCATTTTTCATTTTTTATTTTTAAATTTTCATTTTTCATTTTTCACTTTTCATTTTTTACTTTTCATTTTTTATTTTTAATTTTTGTTTTAATTTATATTTTTGATTTTTTATTTTTCTTTTTTCATTTTTCATTTTTTCTTTTTCATTTTTCATTTTTCATATATAATTTTTTTATTTTTATTTTTAATTTTTCGTTGTTCATTTTTAATTTCTCATTTTCCATTTTCCATTTTTCATTTTCCATTTTTCATTTTTATTTTTCATTTTTAAATTTTAAATTCTAATTTTTAATTTTTTATATTTCATTTTAAAATTTAAAATTTTTGTTTTTCGTTTTTTCATTTTTAATTTTTGTTTTTCGTTTTTCATTTTTCATTTTTAATTTTTCCATTTAAAATTTTAGTTTTTCTTATTATATTTTTCATATTTGGTTTATCGTTTTTTATTATTCTTTTTTATTTTTCAATTTTCATTTTTAATTTTGCATTTTTAATTTTTTATTTTTCATTTTTGTTTTTAATTTTTTAATTTTTCATTTTTCTTTTTTCATTTTTTATCTTTCATTTTTAATTTTTAATTTTTCGTTTTTAACTTCTCATTTTTCATTTCTCATTTTTTATTTTTCAATTTTCATTTTTTATTTTTCATTTTTCATATATAATTTTTTTATTTTTCATTTTTGGTAGTTAATTTTAAATTTTTCATTTTTTATTTTCAATTTTTAATTTTTTATTTTTCATTTTTCGTTGTTGATTTTTCAGTTTTCATTTTTTATTTGTCATTTTTAAACTTTAAATTTTAGTTTTTAGTTTTTAGTTTTTCGTTTTTTATTTTTCATTTTTCGTTTTTCACTTTTCATTATACATATGCTATGTGTGTTTTATTGAATTTGTTAATGAGTTGCGACCTTCATTCACAGTAATAATAAAACATAAAAGTGTGTTTGCTGAGTTGAAAAATAGTGCTGTCTGGAAATTCCAGTCGGGTTTCGAGCGCTGGAATCCGCTAGTTTTCATAAATGTGAGTGAAAACTGGCTGGTTTTTTTCGAGCAGTAGTTAGCCCACTTCACTGTTTTATCAATACTAGCAGATTCCAGCCCTCGAAATTCGAGCGCAAATTCTAGGAAATTTTATTTTTTCATTAAATAAACACCCTAAAAGTATGCTAATCAATTATAGCCAATTCACAAATCAACGAAAAAAACAAACTCATTTTTACTACAAACACATTAACAAATTTAATAAACACATACATAACATTGTATAATTTTATGTATGTGTTAGTAGCATTTTTAAATGCAATTTACTCAAAGTGAAGGAAAAATAATATACGTTTGGTCAAAATCGGGATAAAACGGTAGAACAAAACATCGGTCACAAGAAATCGGCTAGCCTATTAATATTATAGATAAAGTAATTAAAATAAAGAATTAACACAAAATCAAAAAAATATATATAAGGAATTCTAGAATTATTTAATAATAGCAGAACCCAGGCAAAAAATTAAACAAAAGTTATTTAGGAAACTACCAAATTTTACGAAGTGATCAGCAAACAAAAGGCAACAGAACTTGAATACAAACATTAAACTTTTAAAATTGTTTATTATTTGGTGTATTTTCACATGGCCTTAAGCGCCCCCATATAGTCTTCTAGGCATCAACTCGACAAGTGTTTTTGTTATATCGCGGAAGACTCCATTCTTCGTTTAGAACCTTCTTTAAGTTTTCCTTGCTTGAAATAGCCCTTCGACTTATTTTTCTGTCAAGATTTTCCCACAGATGCTGGAGCAGGTTAAGTTAAGTGGGCTGCGGCGGTTGATCAGGTGTCTTAGGAGTCCGGTACAGTAGCCACTCTTTTACAATTAGAGATGTATTCTTTAGATCGTTGCCCTGCTGGAAGATCCAATTTCCAGCGATGCCTTATTTCTCGACGCTTGGGTCAACGTTGTGCTTCAAAATGGCTAAGTAATCCATTTGGTTCATAATGAAGTAAATAAAAACAAGATTACCAACACCTGTTACCACCATATAGCCCCAAACTATAACTGAAGCTCCACCGTGTTTGACTGTTGGCAACACATTTTTGAAGATTTAATCTTAGCACACAATATATTCGGGGGGCAATTTTGCTCCGAAATGTTCGAATTTGCTCTCATTTGTATATAATATTAATAAGCTAGGCAATTTCTTGTGACCGATGTTTTGTTATACCGTTTCATCCCGATTTTGACGAAACGTATATTATTTGAAAGGTATTTCTTTTTAGCCGTTTTGCAGATTTACAGATTTTTAAATTATTTCCTTTATTTTGAGTAAATTGCATTTAAAATTGCTACTAACACATACATAAAATTATACAATGCTATGTGTGTGTTTACTAAATTTGTTAATGTGTTTGTTTAATGTGTTGATTTGTGAATTGGCTATAATTGATTAGCATAACTTTAGGGTCTTTATTTAATGAAAAAATTAAATTTCCTACAATTTGCACTCGAATTTCGAAGTCTGGAATCTACTTGTCTGTATATAATGTTTTTCCAAAAAGAAAGAGCCTCATTTTTCTACTTTTTTTTCGAATTCGCCTTGGATATGTATGGTTTCTTGCATGGTATCCTTCCATGTATACCACTTATGTGAAGCGATCTCCTTACTGTACTCGAAGTTACTGGTTTGCCTGATGTTTGGGTTATGCTTTCTGATAATTTGGCTGCGTTTTAGGCTGGATTATCTTTACTTCTCTTGGTACAGCTCTAACTTAGGTACCACTAAGCCGCTTTGGGCATCCAGATATCGGTAAATCTTCACCCTGATAGTGCTTGTAGAGCAATAAAATTTAGTATGGATACTTATTTCGATGTAATTAAGAAATTTTGGAAAAAGCGTAAAAATCTGCCCACGGCCACCTTCCATATAAAGGGAAAGTTTTTAAATTATGGGACCTACAAGGACTACAGACCCTTATTAAAACAATTAAGAAAATTATAGTCGGTCTAGACCGACCATACGATGCCCTATACCAAGGTTTAGAAACTCTATCTCTTCGGTCCAACTAACTGGATATAGAAAATATGCAAAAACCAAATTTGAGTGGCATTGTTATTATTTTTTTTGGCTGCAGATATGAAAAAGTTCATATCGGATGCTATATCTATATGGAGACTAGGCCCAGAAATGGACCGATCCTGACTATGTTTCGTAAAGTCTCTTGTATTTTGCAAAAATATGTACAAACAAAATTTGAGAAGAATCAGTGCAATATTTTTGTTTTTTGATAGATTTAAGTGAAGATCGGGAAGCAGCTCTATGTGGGGCCTATGACTAAGAGTTGTCCCATAGGGATCATTTTCAGACTACTCATTAATGGATGTAATAAACGCATACAAACCCAATTTGAGTAAGATCTATATGACAATTTGGATCTTATGGCAATTTATGTCGATTTCATAGGGGTCATTTGTATGGGGGCTAGGTCTGAACATGGACCGATTCTTACCAATTTCAATAGCGTTCATCCTATGGCCGATAAAGCAGTTTGATTACAAGGTTGACATGGACACACAGACGGACGGACGGACGGACATCGTTAAATCGAATCAGTTAGTGATTCTGATTCGATCGGTATAATAAAAGATGGGTCTAGGTCAAATATTTTTGGTAGTTACAAACAGCAGCACAAAGTCATTATACCCAAACCACAAAGTGGTATAGGGTAAAAAAAAATTAAAATGGGAGAGGCTGCCACTCCCATTTTTTATATGCGCCCACTTAAATTTAATTGATTTATGCCACATACAAATTAAACGATTTGTACTATTTTGGTTGTTTAATTTTTAATACCCATACAAAAATGCCTTAAAAATAAGTACATATAGTAACAAAAAGTAAAAGAAGACTTTATTATAGCTTATTTTCAGAAGATTCACTTTCAGAATCTTCTGAAAGGAAAGCCTCAAAATCGATATCAAGAGAACTTTCACTCTCCCAACAACTTCATCAAGTAAAATATATGTTTTGATTTTCTCGTTTGATTGGCTTTATTTTTTTCAAATTTGGGATGAATTGAGATTTTTGGTTCCGAATATAATAACAAATGTTTCAAAATATCTCTACTTATGGCTTCCGTAGAACTCTTTCTTGCACTATTTATTTTCGCGGTCTACCTTTACTTGTACTTGGTTGCTAAATACGAAAAAGGTTACGTAATAGCTTACCTAATAGCTTACCTCGTCACTATGCGGAGTTACATCTTCACATGACTTAAAGTCCATTATGGAAGCCAGCCAAACAAAATTTTTCTTTTCAAAAATTGAGCGCATTCAAAAAATTGACCTTTTTCCTTAGCTTCGCTTCATTTAGACCAAAAAGAACTGCTTTTTTTTTAATAAATTCAACGATTAAATTATTTTTTTTTTTTATCAAATGTTGTAAGTTCACTTGACATCCAAATTCCAAAAAGGTATATTACTACAAGTGCTGCCACTAAAGTTAAATTAGCATAAAAAACAAAATGCAAAAAATATAGGCAATTTATATTTTGGTATTTTGTTATACATACTTTCCGGAAGAATATATCAATTGGAGATATGTTATTGAGTGTTTTTTAATCGCTTTTGAATATTTAGTTTTTAATTTAAACTCTGTTTTTGTTTATTGTCTACTTTTAAGTAATGTCATTAATCATATGTAATAAATATAAACAAAAAGTAGGGTTATCATCAAATACAAAAGCTATATTTTAATTTGACATATAAAACATAATGGCAGAACCACAACTGAACAGTACAGAGCGTCTTAAGTTCAAGCGATTTTAAAGCAATTTATAAAGTTCAATATAACAAGTAACAGAAAATCAAATTTTGGATCCATGCTGTGCTTAAATGGTTTAAGATATTTAAATAATTTATTTTAATTTTTCTTAATAGGAATATTATCTATCGAATTTCTTAAAAATACTTTAACAATTCCAATCTTCGATTTTGGTATATTTGGCCGAACTCGCGATACTGTGCGATTTTTGATTTCCCATAGTGATATTAGTTCCTTTTACCTCTTTTTAGTTATAATTAATTAGTACAAATCAACTTAAAGTTCAAATTATTCACAAAAAATTTAGGTTCTTCCCCGAAATATGAAAAAGCGTAAATGTTACCACAGTGTACTTTTTTTGACTCGTAAAATGTGATGCTTTTTCACTTTCGAGAGATTTGTGCAATATTCCCACTTGATTTGATTTCATGTTTTATAGTACTGAGTCTCTAAATGGTATCGATATATATACGGTGAGCGTCAAAAAAAAAAATTAACAGCAATTTTAGTCTTTAAATTGTCTTATAATAAAGTTATTTATTATTGACTTACCATAAAAAGTAATATTACAGAGTTTACAGAGTTAAAACTTTGCAGACTTTAAACTCTGTAATATTACTTTTTATGGTAAAAATTAATATTGCAGAGTTTACAGAGTTAAAACTTTGCAGACTTTAAACTCTGTAATATTACTTTTTATGGTAAGTCAATAATAAATAACTTTATTATAAGACAATTTAAAGACTAAAGATGCTGATTATTTTTTTTTTACGCTCACAGTATATATATCGATAAAATATTGGTATTGTTTATTAAACCCATTAATTAGTAGTCGAAAAAGAAACTCTGTGGGCCTTTTTTAGTCACAGGCTTCATACAAACCTGATTCCCGATCTTACCTAAAATCTATCAAAAAATATTGCAAAGATTTTTTTAAATTTGGTTGACGGTTATGGGAAAAGCAAGTTACTTTATTTAATATTGTTATGATCGGCCCATTTTTTGACCTAGTCTCGATATAAAAATAACATCTGCATGTCAAAATTAATTATAATAAAACTAAAATTTGATTTATGTAGTCTCACGACTGAGAAGTGATCTTTTAGATTTGAATATTCCTCAATCTTCTATTGCTAATCAAAAATAGTATTCAAAAATTCTTCAATTATGGTTCCCTAGGGCGTTAGTATGGACACCTTAGAAAACTGGTCAAAAAAGCAATCTGTCTTTTATAATTAATGCGACCATTAATATGCCCTTTGGCCATTTACCCTTACTAGATCTATCATGTAGGATGCTTAATTTATATAACTCCTCCTACTGATGAGGACTGTGGAAAAAGTGCCAAAGTGGCACTTGCTGTTTTCAAAACCCAATTCGTATAAAAACTCAGAATTTCCTAACCAAAAAAAAGCCTTAAGCAATATTATTATAATAAGATGTAAAGATTATGCTTTTTTTCTAGAGATAACACTGGCGGTTAGCCGAGATTACAGTGTAAACTCGGGCGCCAAATTTGTAAAGAAAATTTACTCAAAATTAATTATCTCTTAAAAATAGGGGTGGGAAGCTGAAACAATATTGGTTTGCCTTCGGCTCCGGCTATGCCTTCCATAAACAAATTAACCAAGTTTATACGAGGCAAATTGGCTTCGATTATACCGATTTTATTTTATTTATCCAGAAGTATTCTACTTTTGAAATCATTAAAAACGTATTTTGGAAAGAAAAAATTTCTTTTATTTTTTAAACACGACTTAAAATATTACTGAACTCGAACCTGTTTATTGTACATGTTCTGTTTTTTCTTACTACACGAGCCACAACACGACTTAAAATATAACTGAACTCGAACCTGTTTATTGTACATGTTCTGTTTTTTTTTTTTCGTACACGTACCAGAACATGAACTTCAAATAAAGCAACACTCAAAAATATGTGCTTTATGTGTAATTGAAACAAAAAGTACGTGATACAAAAATGTTCGTGTAAATAACGAAATATTAAAACGAACACAGTCATGGTTGTGTTGGGCACCGTAGAAAATTTAGAAACGCACATAATTGATATGAAAATAAAGATATGTGTTGGCTGCTTTTAAACAGAACATTGTGTGTTTCATGTGTGTATTTTCTGAACCGCGATAGAAAGTACTGAATAGAATATAAAAGCCGATGACTCCTTTAAAATTTTTAAATTATTGCTTAACTTATGCCGTTTTCTTTTCTGACAAAAAATGTCGCACGTTGTTTGTACTTTTTTCGAAAAGTATATTTTTCTTTATATTCTGAATTAAGAGCAACATTACCTTATACATCAATTGAAAGGTCTTAAAGTCGAGCGCTCGTAAATCGTAAAAAATTGCAGCCATAGACTTCTTTCAGATCATAGTGTGAGAATGTTTCCCCATTGTTCCCCTTTTTGAATATTTTCACCCTATGACTTCAAAGAAGGTAATAATAGAACCTTTTTTTACATTTTATGAACACAGCTCTTTGAGACCTTTTGATTGATGTATAAGATATGGTAGCTCTTAATTTAGAATATATTAAAAAATAGACTTTTCGAAAAAATTGCGAGTAAAATGCAACATTTTTTGTTAGAAAAGAAAACGGCATTAATTTATAGTTTCAAAATATTTCACTGATGTTTTTTCGATAAAAACTTTGATTTGTATAGTTCACAATCAGCCCACCCATATAATTTTTTTTAAGTTCAGTTATATTCTCACATATTTTGTATCCTGTACATTTCAGGATGAAATACCATTTGATTCTAGTTTCTACGATCTTTAGCAAATAAAAGTTGATATTTTATGTTTTACAGGTTTATTTCAGTTTAAGATTTTCCACAATAATTCTATACTCCTTTATTCTTGGTAAATTTTCCTATCTCCAAATTAAGAAAAATAAAATAAACGAAAACAAGGGCGATGAGGGCTTACGGTAAATTCTCGGAGTTGAAATCAATTTTATTTTTTCTGACGTCGAGCTATCCAAAATGCCCAGTTCCGTGGCTCCGGCCACCGTCAGACTTAAAAGTAAATATATCATACCGAAGTAGATGGAAAAAAATTTGCATTTATAACCTTGTTCAACTTACTCCTACTTAACTTTAATTCAAATGAGAAAGCATTTAACTTACCCCCTTTCCCCACTCACACTCTCTAATACTTATAATATGCATTCCACTTCAGTAATTAACATTTCAATTATTGTCTTTTAGGCCTCATAATTAAACTATAAAATACACAAGTGACAACAATTTCATGAAAGATAAACACACATCCATACATACATACAGACAATCTCTTAGCATACGTTAAAATTACAACAATAGCAACCGTAAATAACACTGTTCAAATCATACAATAAACTTCTAGATAAGGAATTTCTAACGTCATGTTATAGATTTTGTGCTAATTATGTCATCATTATCACATACTAGTCACCATGAAACATACCATTCATACAATATATGAACATATACAAACGTGTACGTAATAAATTTTCTTAAAAGATCTAAAGGAATTTTGTACACTCACTACAAATACACACGCACACACACAGACTTGCATTTATAGAGCCGTTTAAAATAGAGAACTCATTATGAGATGCATTGCAGCATGTAACGCTTTAGTTAAAAGCAGAGATGGCAACTGGGCGGGTTTCACTCTATATTTAGCGCTTTCTGATAAACAGAAAATCAATTTGTTTTCATGCATCAAATTTAGTTATATAACGTACCAGATGTACATAAAGTCAACAAGATAGATACTTGCATATGAAGGCTGTGCTGGAATCTGTACTTTGCTATTTAGGTTAAAGTTTTGAGAAGGTCTGTTTTGATAATAACATCATTAAACAAGAGGTAATTGAGTTCACAAAATCTCTCACTTTCACAAACTTATCCCACTTTAAACCTAAAATTAAACATTTCATTACATTGCATTCGAAATATTTACGACTTTTCTAAAAAGAATGTTATTTCGTAAAATTTACGAAAATTAACATTTTTGTTCGTTAAGTCCATAAAACTTCGTTAAAATTTTTGAAATTTTTCATAAACGCGTCAGTTCGATTTTTTAAAAATATTATGTATTATATTTATAACAAAAGTATTAAATTTTTTATAAATTCTTAAAATTAACTTTCATAAATTTGACGAAAACATTCATAATTTTAATGAATAATTTCATGAATTGAATGTAAAGTATTATGGATTTAATTTAAAAAATACAATGAAGTATTTAATAAAGCTCTATACAAATAATATATAACTTTAATTAAAAAAAAATTAAATATCACTTAAATTTCTTATAAAAGAAATTAGAAAAATCGCGAAGAAATTTCTTTTAATATCAGCTGAGGTCTAAAAAAGCAAGAATTTCAAAATGTTCAGAAACAACGCAACGAATGATGGAAGGAACGTAAAAATCGTACTTCTGAACCACTGAAAATTTTCAATAAATTACATTGACAGTAGTAATAATTTTTCAATATTTTCCTATTTAGAGATTAAAATTTTTTGTTTATCTTAAATCCAATTAACTTTTTGTAAAATATATGAATGTGCTATAAAACTTTTCATTCAATTTATGAATTATTTTTACAGAATTTATTAAAATTATAATAAAAATGAATCCGTCATATAAGTTCATTAACACAATGAAAACAAGTAAGAAAATTATAGTCGGTCTAGACCGACTATACGATACCCTATACCATGCGTTTAGAAACCCTATCTCATAGGCCCAACTAACTGGACATAGAAAATAAGCAAAAACCAAATTTGAATGGGATTTTTATTAATTTTTTTGGCTGCAGATATGAAAAAGTTCATATCGGATGCTATATCTATATGGGGACTAGGTCCAAAAATGGACCGATCCTGATCATGTTTGGTAAAGTCTCTTGCATTTTGCAAAAATATATAGACAAACAAAATTTGAGAAGAATCAGTGCAATATTTTTGTTTTTTAATAGATTTAAGTGAAGATCGGGAAGCAGCTCTATATGGGGCCAAAGGGATCATTTTTGGACTACTCAATGGATGTAATGAACGCATACAAAACCCAATATGAGTAAGATCTATATGACAATTTGGATCTTATGGCAATTTATGTCGATTTCATAGGGGTAATTTGTATGGGGGCTAGGTCTGAACATGGACCGATTCTCACCGATTTCAATAGCGTTCATCCCATGGCCGATAAAAGCTTACATACCAAATTTCATCAAAATAGGGACTAGGTCCAAAAATGGACCGATCCTGATCATGTTTGGTAAAGTCTCTTGTATTTTGCAAAAATATGTAGAAACAAAATTTAAGAAGAATCAGTGCAATATTTTTGTTTTTTAATAGATTTAAGTGAAGATCGGGAAGCAGCTCTATACAGGGTCAAAGGGATCATTTTTGGACTACTCATTAGTGGATGTAATGAACGCATACAAACCCAATTTGAGTAAGATCTATATGACAATTTGGATCTTATGGCAATTTATGTCGATTTCATATGGGTAACTTGTATGGGGGCTAGGTCTGAACATGGACCGATTCTCACCAATTTCAATAGCGTTCATCCCATGGCCGACAAAAGCTTATATACCAAATTTCATCAAAATATATTCATATTTGCGACCTGCAGTTTAATTACTAGCTTTACATGGACACACAGACGGACGGACGGACGGACGGACATTGTTAAATCAACTCAGAAAGTGATTCTGATTCGATCGGTATAATTAAAGATGGGTCTAGGTCAAATATTTTTGGTTGTTACAAACAGCAGCACAAAGTCATTATACCCAAACCACATAGTGGTATAGGGTATAAATAGTATACACCATACATTATATTGTTTTATTGGAAAGATAATTTACTCTGGATTATGGTTTATTAATTAATTTTATTAAAACGCAATTATTAGTATCAAAATTTTTGTGAAAAATTATTTTTTTTTTTTTTTTTTATAATTTTAACATATAAATGCATATTTGAAATTTGAACTAAATGTGCGTCCAGAAAGCATTGTCCGATTTGGCTCAAATTTTGTGCACTAAAGTTTTAGATCCAGTGTCACCTGCGCGCATGCCTTGGCTTTCACCCTAGTGTACATATTGTATGTTGCAATATACTTGTTTGTTTATACGGCTTGAAAAAGACAATTTGTTTTTAATTTTTATTAATATTTACAATTTTCATCTTCAAATGTACGGTTACTTATTCTAGCAAGTTAATGTATAATTATGACCAAGTATTTATTAACTTATTTATTTTTTTATCAGAACATTACACTTACAACTTAATTACACTGTTCTGCAAGAAAATCGGCCCGGCATTATTCCTGCTGATTCCTATGTAAAATGACCTCCTGAATCCGAATATCACACCCACTTTTCCCCATTACATACCGTTTTCTCTGGACGCCCCTCTCCCTCCCCCTTTTGTTATCTTATAGTCTTTTGTTTGTCATAACTCAAGAACGACTATTCCGATTTTGCTGAAAAATTTAAAAAAAAAAAATATTTCTTTGCCTAAAAAATCCAAAAAGCGAAAAAAATTCAAGGTCTTATACTTTTGCTTAAACCTACATGGCTTATGAACAAAATGAGACATATATCATGAAAATCGATGAACGCGTTCTTCTTTTATTCACAATTAAGTGAATGTATCTCATTTTGACAAGAATATTGATTTTTTGTTTCAATGAATTTCGATAATATTTATTATAAATTATTTATTATTAACACGTAAAATTTAAAAATTGAGAGATTTTTACGTCTTTTTCGAAGAGATTCCACTGATACCAAGAAGTTGAGAAATGCTCAAGGGTACGGCAAAAGGCATTTATTTACAGGTACTTTTCAATCATTTCGTCAAGCTACTGTAACAAGTAGTGCAGCAGTACTTTGGAGCCCAATCCTTGTTTTCGTTGCGCTTTTAATATTAAGTTTCCGCAAACTTAGCAGATGCTATCTGTATGATTTCTAGACTCTAGTGGCACAATAAAATTTGCGTATTGTTATTCACTTTTAAAAAACCGGAAAAATATCACTTCTAATTTTCACGTTCATCGGCACTTGTTGAATGACAAAAATCGATCAATGAACACCCATAAATACTACGTATATTTCAGTATTTTCTGATAGGTACTTATGAATGGGCGCATCTTTTAAGGCTGGCTATATTTTTTTTTCAAAACTTTCCAAATAACGACCACTTATAACGGGTGATTTTTTTGAGGTTAGGATTTTCATGCATTAGTATTTGACAGATCACGTGGGATTTCAGACATGGTGTCAAAGAGAAAGATGCTCAGTATGCTTTGACATTTCATCATGAATAGACTTACTAACGAGCAACGCTTGCAAATCATTGAATTTTATTACCAAAATCAGTGTTCGGTTCGAAATGTGTTTCGCGCTTTACGTCCGATTTATGGTCTACATAATCGACCAAGTGAGCAAACAATTAATGCGATTGTGACCAAGTTTCGCACTCAGTTTACTTTATTGGACATTAAACCAACCACACGAATGCGTACAGTGCGTACAGAAGAGAATATTGCGTCTGTTTCTGAGAGTGTTGCTGAAGACCGTGAAATGTCGATTCGTCGCCGTTCGCAGCAATTGGGTTTGTGTTATTCGACCACATGGAAGATTTTACGCAAAGATCTTGGTGTAAAACCGTATAAAATACAGCTCGTGCAAGAACTGAAGCCGAACGATCTGCCACAACGTCTAATTTTCAGTGAATGGGCCCTAGAAAAGTTGGCAGAAAATCCGCTTTTTTATCGACAAATTTTGTTCAGCGATGAGGCTCATTTCTGGTTGAATGGCTTCGTAAATAAGCAAAATTGCCGTATTTGGAGTGAAGAGCAACCAGAAGCCGTTCAAGAACTGCCCATGCATCCCGAAAAATGCACTGTTTGGTGTGGTTTGTACGCTGGTGGAATCATTGGACCGTATTTTTTCAAAGATGCTGTTGGACGCAACGTTACGGTGAATGGCGATCGCTATCGTTCGATGCTAACAAACTTTTTGTTGCCAAAAATGGAAGAACTGAACTTGGTTGACATGTGGTTTCAACAAGATGGCGCTACATGCCACACAGCTCGCGATTCTATGGCCATTTTGAGGGAAAACTTCGGAGAACAATTCATCTCAAGAAATGGACCGGTAAGTTGGCCACCAAGATCATGCGATTTGACGCCTTTAGACTATTTTTTGTGGGGCTACGTCAAGTCTAAAGTCTACAGAAATAAGCCAGCAACTATTCCAGCTTTGGAAGACAACATTTCCGAAGAAATTCGGGCTATTCCGGCCGAAATGCTCGAAAAAGTTGCCCAAAATTGGACTTTCCGAATGGACCACCTAAGACGCAGCCGCGGTCAACATTTAAATGAAATTATCTTCAAAAAGTAAATGTCATGGACCAATCTAACGTTTCAAATAAAGAACCGATGAGATTTTGCAAATTTTATGCGTTTTTTTTTTTAAAAAAGTTATCAAGCTCTTAAAAAATCACCCGGTACATGTGGTTGAATTTCTGTAAAAAAAAAAATCATCGGTTACAGGTAGCCAACGGAAAAACACATCAATAAAAAATGGATTTCCCTTTTTTCCCTGTAATTCACTGTGAACGGACCAGGTATCATAAATGAACAAGAACAGTATGTCAACGTCCACGCACGAGTTTATTACTTTGCTACCGCCATCATAAAAATCAAATCACCTTTTGTTTATTAGTTTTTTTTTAATCATGAACCTTTTTTCCAAAGAATTTTGTATATATCCTGCGTTCCGCGAAAACGGTATGTAATGGGGAAAAATAGGTGTGATATTCGGATTCCGGAGGTCGTTTTACATAAGCATCCGCAGGAATAATTTCGGGGCTCGAAAAAAAATGTTATTTTGCAGAGCAGTGTTATTATTATAATATAATGGGAAAATCTATGACAGCGATGGTCTTAAGCTTTGTGAGATCTTAGAATTATGATGATCTCATTGTTCATTGTGAGGTCGATTTATTGGAAAAAATCTTTATACTGAAGTATAGGTATAATGTTGGAATTTCTTTATATGTGGACAGTTTGAAAAAAACATGATTAATGCTGATCGGCTTAAATCCGCAGAAGTGACATTGGTTTGGTAAGTTTTAAAAAATTATATGTGAGTGGGAGATTAAGGTGTGCCCGAACGAAAAGAAAGACAAAACAAACAAGTAAGAAAATTATAGTCGGTCTAGACCGACTATACGATATCCTATACCATGCGTTTAGAAACCCTATCTCTTAGGCCCAACTAACTGGACATAGAAAATAAGCAAAAACCAAATTTGAGTGGGGTTTTTATTAATTTTTTTGGCTGCAGATATGAAAAAGTTCATATCGGATGCTATATCTATATGGGTACTAGGTCTAAAAATGGACCGATCCTGATCAAGTTTGGTAAAGTCTTTTGTATTTTGCAAAAATATATACACAAACAAAATTTGAGAAGAATTAGTGCAATATTTTTGTTTTTTAATATATTTAAGTGAAGATCGGGAAGCAGCTCTATATGGGGTCAAAGGGACCATTTTTGGACTACTCACTAGTGCATGTAATGAACGCATACAAACCCAATTTGAGTAAGATCTATATGACAATTTGGATCTTATGGCAATTTATGTCGATTTCATATGGGTAATTTGTATGGGGGCTAGGTCTGAACATGGACCGATTCTCACCAATTTCAATAGCGTTCATCCCATGGCCGATAAAAGCTTATATACCAAATTTCATCAAAATATATTCATATTTGCGACCTGCAGTTTGATTACAAGCTTTACATGGACACACAGACGGACGGACGGACATTGTTAAATCAACTCAGAAATTGATTCTGATTCGATCGGTATAATTAAAGATGGGTCTAGGTCAAATATTTTTGGTTGTTACAAACAGCAGCACAAAGTCATTATACCCAAACCACATAGTGGTATAGGGTATAAAAACAGAACGAATCTATTTTGGATTTGTTATAGATACATTGACTTCTCCATATGAAAGAGTGTTCAGTCAAATTAATTTTTAAAATTCTTTTATAATTACGGACTAAAAACTTACACTAATGTGGTAATAATTCCATCAAATGTTTCTAACAAAATTGATTAACTTTAAACATATAAAAAATGTAAATTTTATAAATTAAATTTTATATGAAAATAATACTGTGGTCTGAACATCAGAATTTTATACGTTTTGAATTAAAAATTATCAGTTTAATAATTACTAGCAGAGCCCAGCACTCCAAATTCGAGTGCAAATTCTAGGAAATGTTATTTTGTCATTAAATTTTTTTCTTTCAATGTTTATTTGTTAATATTTAAATAAAATTCATTAAACTGCATTATAAATATTTGTTGAACACACAGAAGATATATAAATGGGTTTATTAATAAATAATTTTTAGGAGCCTAAAGTTATGTTAATCAATTTTAACCAATTCACAATTCAGCATATTAACAAATTTAACGAACACATACACAGCAATGTATATTTTTAATATGTGTTTTATGTATGTGCTAGTAACAGCTTTAAATGATTATTACTCCAAAAAATATACCAGATGATGAAAATCTGTAAATATCGTGGACATTTGCCAATAAATACCTTTCAAATGGTATATTTTTTGTCAAAATCGGTTGGTAACTGAAGTTGTAGAAGATGTCACAAGAAATCGCTTTGCCTAGTAATATTATAGATATTATTTACCCTATAGCTACCATTATGTGATGGGGTTATAACGATGTTTGCAACTACTACTAGTAATATTTGACCAAAGCCATATTTATTTCACCGATAGACTCAGAATGACTTTCTCCGTCGATTTAGCGATGGCCGTCCATCAATACATATTTCGATTAAACTTTATATATAAACCTTTATAGGACGAATGTTTCGATTGTGTATATCTATACAAATGTCCCCTATGAAATCGACTTAAATA
Organism: Cordilura impudica; assembly: GCA_963682025.1. Classification (NCBI taxonomy): domain Eukaryota; kingdom Metazoa; phylum Arthropoda; class Insecta; order Diptera; family Scathophagidae; genus Cordilura; species Cordilura impudica. The sequence goes on from OY821520.1 coordinate 18,955,069, forward strand.
TGAAATGTAAAAGTGTAAGGACGCATTTTTGTTAGTTTTAATTATTGTTACTCAAATATTGTTCCTGAAGAGGCAACCCAGCGAATGGCAAAATATCGAAACAATAAAAAAATTCAAAAAATTGGCCTCAAGTTCAATCAATTTATAAATTTATATTACATTTAATTTAGTTTCTATTTTTGTTATTTCAATGCTTGCAGATATATAATAGTTTTTGTTTTTCTCTCGATGCAACAAGTATAAAATTTTTTCGGTGTTCCTACTCTGAGCAAGCTACATAAAGATGGATTTTCCCAATTAAATACTTAACAATTGACCTTGAATTTAGAATATCATTTAGCAATTTTTCATTTTAGTGATTTTTGATTTCAGCGATTTTTGATTTTGTTCATTTTTGATTTTGAAGATTTTTTGTTTTTGGCGATTTTTGATTTTGGCGATTTCTAATTTTGGCTACGACTACTCATATTGATAATTAGTGTAAATGTCAAAAGTTTCGTAGTACTTAACATCTTTTAGGAGGTGTCACACCCAGTAAACAAATCCCACCCAATTTTTATCAGATTATTCACATTAATCTCTTATGTACTCGTGCAAAATGTCGAGGCTTTCCCTTTTATAGTACACCAGTTATATGACATTATACATTTACTGTGTACGGGAGGTGCCACACCCACTGCTCCGATCACGCCCATTTTTGTTCAACTAATCTCATCAATAACTTACGAGCTTTTACAAAGTATTACAATACTCCAGATATATGGCATTTTTTATTTACTTTTTACGTCAGGTGCCACGCTCATTGGTCCAAAAGCGCCCATTTTTTCTCGACTACTTACATTAATGATAGATGACCTCAAAAAAATTTGCAAATCTGTCTCTGTCATAGTACCCGAAATATATAATATTGAATTTTTACTTTGTATGGGAGGTGCCACGCCCACATATCCGATCTCAACCATTTTCGGCACTTATATGGGAGGTGCCACGCCCACTTAAAATATCAAATATTGGAACCAACATTTTTTAAACCAGATTAGTAGTTATGGAGATTACCTCCTACAAACAAACGAACACACATTACCTCTTTATTATATTAGTATAGATATAGATGCCACTCAAATTTGGTTTATGCTTTCTCTAAACTCATGGAGTTGGGTATTGTTTGGTCGGTCTGGACTAACTATAATCTTCTTACTTGCTATTTATTGATATACACTTAAAATGTACTGGCGATTTTCGTACTTTTCGTTTGATTCTAATTCAGCATCTTTTAGAGCTTTTTGTGGTACCGTTTTACGCTTTTTCCTTTCAAATAATTTGGCATCTCTGGTTAAGAGGCTGCTACAATAGCAGTCAATTTCTTCAGTATTTATGTATGAGTTGTGTTGGTATGTGTACACAGTTAGTACTTAGGTAGGCTGTGACAATATTTCAATCAAAATTGTTTTATGGTTTGAGTGTTGTACTTAGTTGAAAATAGGAAACGAAATTAATTTTACACATGTGTGTACTTATTGGCGAGGTATGGAGTGTATTTGAAGCATTTTGTTTTGGAGGAGGAGAAATTAATAAATTGCTTTTAATTGCATGCCAAAAACAAGGTGTCTCAAATTTACACTTTCGTAAGGAAAATTATATTATAATTTTGAAATTTGCAATTATTGGCACTTAACTCTTAAATTTACGTAAAGTTAAAGCACATCTTTGCAAATGAAGTTGTTGGTAATGCATGCTAATGTAATGTAATTATAGATTCGTAAGTTAAACTTAATTTTAAATTGGAGAATATTTATGGCAAATATATAATATTGTTATGTATGCAAAGTGACATGGTCATTCCTTTAAATTGTCTAATAAAGAAATATTCTCGTTAAGGATTGTCTAAACTTCTGAGTTTTGCAAAACATTCGACTTGATTTGTTTTAGTTCTATTTTTTTGTTGTACTACATCTCCTTCTCGACACAGTTTTGTTTTTCGTTCAAAATTTATTTTCATTACATAAATTGTTTATCAGTCAAAGAATGTTAATTTTTTAAAAGTTGAAGGCGATATTGAAAGAATATAATACTCTAACGTCCTGTAAGCATCTAAAGCATGTAAACGAAATTTGTTGTACAAATTCAAATAAGAATATCACGATGAAAACATACAATATGAAAAAAATGCCGGTAATTTTAAAATTCTGTTATTTGTAAACAACAAATCACATACCATGCTTTTAAAGAACGACAAATTCTAGGAAATTTGATTTTTTCATAAAATTTGTTTCTTTCAATGTTATCTAATCAATATTTATATTTATGAATAATTAAGTAAAATTTACTAAATTGAGAATTTTTAAATAAAATCCATTAAATTATGATTTTTTAAATAAAATTCATTAAATTTCGTTATAAATATTAATTTAGTAAAATTCACTACATTAAAAATTTTTAAATAAAATTCATTAAATTTCATTATAAATATTTATTGAACACACATTAGATATAAAATAATTTTACTAGTGTTCGCCTAGTGGTTGAAATTCAACCATTATTGCAATAATACAAAACCGCTCAGAAATGTCATATTTTTATTAATTTCTAGAGTTGCCAAGCCAAATTTAATTTAGTTAATTTTGAGTTTTTTGTTTTAATTTTTTAGCAAATTGAGAGAGAAAAGAGATCATGGCTTAACTGGTTTTACCTATCTTAGACACAAAAATGTAGAAAAAAATACATTCTGCACTGCTCCTATTGACAATCTATCAAACAAAAAAAAATCAAGCGAATACGTCGAGTTTAAGGCAGTTAAAATGGTTCTTAACTTTTTTCACTTGCCTATTTATATATAGATAAGGGCCCAAAGGTGTGCTAATCAATTTTACGCAATTCACAATTCATATATATTCATATAATTCATATTCATATATATTTGCTGAAAACAACCAAATGAGAATTCTATATTTTAGTTTGTTATTTTGCTTGAATTCTCATTTGGTTGTTTTCAGCAAATATATATGAATTTAACTTTTTACCAAACAAACTATTTACTGGTTTTGGTTACTGAAACTGCTGTATAACCTGTCATACAGAATATAGATCAATTTCTTCAAACAAATGTGCCAATCTTTTTGTTTTATCTATCTATCATATTAATAGGCTAGGCGATTTTTTGTTACCGATGTAAGTTTCACAGTTTTGCCCCGATTTTGACAAAAAATTTATCATTTGAAAGGTATTTATTTCTTTTTAGCTGTTACCCAGATTTACAGATTTTCATCATTTGAAATATTTTTTGGAGTTATGATCGTTTAAAGTTGCTACTAACACATACATAAAATTATACAATGCTATGTGTGTGTTTATTTAATTTGTTAATGTGTTGAGTTTTTTTTCTTCATTTAAAATGAGTTGAATTGTGAAGCATACCTTTAGGGTCTTTTTTAAATGAAAAAATAAAGTTTCCTAGAATTTGCACTTGAATTTCGGGTGCTGGAATCTGCTAGTTTAAAGTAAAAACATTTGATCTTCAGCCTGAATAATTTTAAACTCCATCATTAAAATGATAAAGATCGAAAATAAGATATTTTATTTTTATAAAAAATAATAATATTATTATTTTATTTTAATATATTTATTTATATTAATATTATAAAATTTAAAAAAAAATAAATATATTTTTACTATGAAGTGTAATTAGGCAAGTCTTCCGATATCTTTAGTACACGTGCCTAGAAAAACATTCTTAAAATACTTCAAATTTCAACCTAACAGGAAATATTTCAAAGATTGAATTTTTAATAATCATACATTTTTAAAATATAAGAATTGCAACTATATAGTGGGACACAAAATATCACCCAGATAATCCCATATAATATTTAGAAATATATAATTTATATCAAAAAGTATTTAAAGGAATTTGGGAACAAAAATTGCTATTCGTATAGTTATGTTATCCATCTATATATATAACAAGTAGGAAAATTATAGTCGGTCTAGACCGACTATACGATACCCTATACCATGCGTTTAGAGACCCTATCTCTTAGGCCCAACTAACTGGACATAGAAAATAAGCAAAAACCAAATTTGAGTGGGATTTTTATTAATTTTTTTGGCTGCAGATATGAAAAAGTTCATATCGGATGCTATATCTATATAGGGACTTGGTCCAAAAATGGACCGATCCTGATCCTGTTTGGTAAAGTCTCTTGTATTTTGCAAAAATATATACAAACAAAATTTGAGAAGAATCAGTGCAATATTTTTGTTTTTTAATAGATTTAGGTGAATATCGGGAAGCAGCTCTATATGGGGTCAAAGGGATCATTTTTGGACTACTCATTAATGGATGTAATGAACGCATACAAACCCAATTTGAGTAAGATCTATATGACAATTTGGATCTTATGGCAATTTATGTCGATTTCATATGTGTAATTTGTATGGGGGCTAGGTCTGAACATGGACCGATTCTCACCAATTTCAATAGCGTTCATCCCATGGCCGATAAAGGCTTATGTACCAAATTTCATCAAAATACATTCATATTTGCGACCTGCAGTTTGATTACAAGCTTTACATGGACACACAGACGGACGGACGGACGGACATTGTTAAATCAACTCAGAAAGTGATTCTGATTCGATCGGTATAATTAAAGATGGGTCTAGGTCAAATATTTTTGGTTGTTACAAACAGCAGCACAAAGTCATTATACCCAAACCACATAGTGGTATAGGGTATAAAAATGGATGTATGTATGTTCCATATGGACTCCAAAATGGCTGGATTAAATATTCAGGGAATCATCAGAACAGCCTTGCGGGTAAAACTGTAAAGTATGATTTTTGATTTTTGGTCTGTATGCGGAGGAGCGTGGCAAAATCAAATTTTGGTGTTGTATAAAAGCGGATGGACTGATTAAAATTTAATTTTCGGAAATCCTCTGATAAGCCTGGCAAGTGACACTGCAACTGATATTTCATTTTTGGTCTGTGTCCGGAGGGGATTGGCGAAATAAAATTTTAGTTATCTGCTAAAACTTTCGGGAGATTTCGTGCTTTTCTTTTCTCCGACACTGTCTATTAAAATTTAGATGCACTGTAGTGTACCTCATAAGTCTTCAATGCATACATAGTACATAGAACAAACGATCAGTAGTATCATTTACTAGCCAAACTGTTCTATGCATAGTGTAATGCAATATTTGTTTGGTCCAAGTAAACGCGCACTGCAAACCTTCATGATATCGAATAGAACAAATAGTATGTGTGAACTAAGTAATATACGTTTGTTAAGCTGAAACTCAAAAATAAAGCAGATTTTAATTTAAACAACTCAATCGGCAACAACTGCCTTTGTTTTCTTTTAACTAAAATTTCTACTTGCCCTTACTCTGTAAGACCGGTAAATAAAATATATCAACCAGTGGCAAACTCTGCCGGTTGAAAATGCATATAAAAGACTACATGGCGATCCTGTCAGTTTATATATCACATACCACTACAGCAATATAAAATTCAGATGTTGTCTTAGGGTCAGCAACGCAGACCGGGCTCAGCTAGTTACATATATAATTCAAAATCTTTATTTATTTTCTTTAAATATATATATATAAATATTAAGTATCTATAATATTAATAGGCTAGGCAATTTCTTGTGACCGATGTTTTGTTCTGGCGTTTTATCCAGATTTTGACCAAACGTATATTATTTTGAAGGTATTTCTTTTTAGCCATTTTGCAGATTTACAGATTTTTAATTTTTTTCCTTTATTTTGAGTAAATTGCATTTAAAGTTGCTACTAACACATACTTAAAAGTATACAATTATCAATCAATTAAATATTCTTCCTTTATTTACATATTTTAACAAATTTTGATATTTACATATGAGATCTTATCTTTACATATAGATATTGCAACAAATAAGACATAGGATCTAAAGATATTTAATAGTTTTTATATTATTTTTTAATACTTAAAAGTATACAATGCTATGTGTGGCTTTATTAAATTTGTTAATGTGTTTGTAATAAAAATGAGTTTGTTTTTTGAGTTGATTTGTGAATTGGTTATAATTGATTACCATACCTTTAGGGTCTTTATTTAATGAAAAAATAAAATTCTCTAGAATTTGCACTCGAATTTCGAGGGCTGGAATATGCTAGTTTATTATTATAATTTAATTAAAGAATCTTTTAAAGTGCCTTACCAAAAATTGCAAATTCTTAATATTCTAAATCCAAGAATTGTCAAAACAGAAATATCTTCAAGATTTTGGCAAAGTATTAATAAAAATTATATTTATATTAAAAAAAAAAAAAATAAGAAAGCTGGAATCTAAATCTGAAGCAACAACGTACAAGTAATTATTTTTCGCAATTTTTGATAATTTATATATTATTAAATAAGAAAAAGAAAATATGGAAATACAGAATAATGGCAGCAATGAATTATTTATTTATTGAATTGAAAATAATTGCAAACCCACATAAAACATTACGAGCATTAACCGTAATAGCAAAATACATATTAAAAAAATTTAGTTTACTTTCAAAATCCATTCATTTTTATTTTTTTATTTATTACTAATAATATTTTAGTTACCTATTAAATACATTTTATAGACATTGTCTTTTTCTACTTAGATAATTTACTCATAAAATTTATAATTTATTAATAACCATAAGTTATTAAGTCTATATTGAATGTATTTATTTTACAAAAATAATAAAACATAATCTTAAATAAATTTAATTAATAATTAATTAATAATTATTAAAGCAAAGTGTTAGAACTATTTTTTAATTGCTGCAACAGCACACAAAGTAGTTTGTTTATAAAGCTCAAATAATTGCAAAGTAAAATTTTCGTATCAGATTATATAAATTAATTAAAAATAATAACTACTTCTCTATAGGCTAAGTCCATAGTGACAGACATGACATTCAGAGATCTTCCTAATCCAATATTATACAGTAAAAGTTTTTTTATTGTTCATAAAAATATATAAAATTATGCAGACGACCTGACCAACATATTGACCATTAGAAAAAGTGAGAAAGTATTATTGTTATTAATAATTGAGGACCAAAAGAAGACGTGATAGACATGACAACAAACAGACATAATTTTAGAGGATGTTTGTAAAACACAGAAAAGCTCTGATGTTATTTGTATGACAAATAAGAAACAGTTGTTTATAGTTAATAGAACAGCTAGTTTATCAATAAAGCATATAAGAAACATAAATTCTAAAATAAATTAAAGCAAAAATAAGTATTTTGTAATGTGACAGACATGACACTTCTTTTAGTTTCAAAATTACTATACAAATGCATATAACAAATTACTGTCATATTTTCATGCCATTTGAACCAATTTCTTTGAAATGGTATCAATAAAAATTAGTTAAATTAAAACTTTAAAATTAGACCTAAGGTTGAACTGTTCATAGCGGCCTTACAGATAGATACTCGCTACTCGTAAAGTTATTTAAAATCAATATTTTCTTATTTTATTTCATTAAAATAGATCCACCGATTTGAGCTAAAATTTATCTTTCTTTAATATCATGTTATGCGATCGAGTAGATCTAAACTAAAATCATTTTTTATTTATTTCATTCTTAAAAAATCAATTTAAAATTATTTAAATCACGACACATTCATTCCTCATGTCATGTTTTTGCTAAAAAGTCAAATATCGGGCAAACAGAACTAAGTAGCTGAGTGAATTTCAAATGTTTGTTATAAAAAAAAATTTAAAAGTAGTACATACAAAAATTTCATATTTTTAGCACCCCAAAAGTATGTGTTATTTTTTTTTATTTATTATTATTATTTTTGAAAAAATTTTAAGTACATTCTGCAGCTCAGTTCTGTGTGCCTGGTATTTGACTTTTTAGTTAAAATTTTAATTGGATTTTTTTAACATGAACAATTTTCAAATCGAAAAATTTATTTTTTTTCAAAGTTTTACCTTAAACTATGTGATCGGTTGTAATCACGAACATTTTTTTTAAGACGAACATTGTTTTTATAATTTTACTAGCAGATTCCAGCCCTCGAAATTCGAGTGCAAATTCTAGCAAAGTTTATTTTTTCATTAAATAATGGCCCTAAAAGTACGCTAATCAGTTATAGCCAATTCGCAAATCGACACAAAAAATCAAACTCATTTTTATTACAAACAAATTAACAAATTTAATAATTTTAAATTTAATTTAATTTACTCAAAATAAAGGCAAAAATTTTAAAATCTGTAAATCTGCAAATTGGCTAAAAAGAAATACCTTTCCAATAATAAACGTTTATTCAAAATCGGGATAAAACGGTAGAGCTAAACATCGGTCACAAGAAATCGCCTAGCCAATTAATATTACAGATTTATAATTTCTTCTTCATTATTAAAATATTTTTTTAAAGTAAATAAAAAGTAATAAAAAGTTAAAAATAATATAAAAATATGTTGTAAAGGTTAATTTGTTGATAAAGTTTATTTGAACTTTGTTTTCCTTTGGATTACTTTTAAATTTCGCTGATTTTTTTTTTTAGTTATAACTTAAAAAATTGCAAAAATTTTAGATACGAGCATAGATTTTATTTCTATGTCCTTGAGATGAATGACTTGCTTGCTAATGAATGATTTTGTTGATGAATTATTATGTACAGAAGACTTTGAGGGATTTCTAAATGATTTTCGAAGAATGTTTAGCTAATTTATTTTCTAAAGCAACAGTCATACTCTTCGTATAGAGTACCTAAGTGTCTTTTTTATTGGCACCATCTCTGTTTAGAGTTAGTGTTAACCAAAAACTACTTGAGTCGCAAAATATTTACATAAACAAAATAAAAATACAATATAAAAATTTAGCGATTTTCATGAGTTTTTAATTCAATTTTATTTAAGATTTGGTATAATTTAAAATTTCTTCTAATACAAGTTATATATATGTACATAATAGTTATAAAGTGTTGATTAAGTTTTCTAACGAATATTACTAAGGAGAATTTCTTAGAGTGACACTCAACTCTCGTGAACAAAAGTGAAAAGTCAAAGAATATTTTAAACACACAAACATATGAACTTGATAATGATGATGCCGAAGAAAAAGTAAATTCTTCCTTATCAAATGTGTCACCAGGGTAACAACAACAGACAAACTTAAGAAATATTGATTAAATTTAGTAAAGCTAAATGGAGAAAGTTGACTTGTTTTCCTTTGACTTTGAACTCAATGAATTGCACAATTCTATAAGAATCTTTAAGAATTTAATAATTAAATAAAGGAACCATCCAGTCAGTCCATCATATAAAAATACCACAAAATTATGAATCGTAGAAAGAAAAAACCCCAAAAGAAAAAAAACTACACAAGGAATGTTTAAGGATAATGAAGAACAATTTCTATTTTACGCTTGACATCGCCAGCTCGACACTTGTGTCAAGTATTTCAATAGAAATCATAAAGTCCTTGGCAACTGAAAAAGTTAAACCTGGAGCTGTGGAAAAAAATAAACAAAATACAAGAAATAACTGAAGCTTAACTAAATGATTCTACGTAGCTGGTTTTTTAGATGTTTGCAACTACGTTACCATTTATGGCAATTTGATGGCAACCTGAGGTTGATTGACTTATTATTATCAGTAGACCAGCAACATAACAATGTTTACCACACCAACCACCCATATATAGAATATTACACTATATACATAAGTTTATAGAAAATGGAAGCAGCTGTTTATAAACCAGTCAGCCAGCCAGGCAGGCATCCAGCCAAATAAGAGCCAATTAAATAATCACCTTACTACAACTATTTCGTTACTTTAGTCATAATGGGCAGGAATCTCAAAAAATATAAAATTTAAAGATCAACATTATTGTAGAAATTAGTTGAATATATTGTATTGACTTATTAATATCATAAGGGAAAAAATCTATAATTTCAACGGTCACTCTTCACTATGAAAAAAAAGTCATGAATTTAAAAATTGTACTTTTAAAGTTAAACTCGAGATCGGCCGACTATTTGAAGCATTTCGCAAAAGCTACTTAGATCCAAAAATGGTCAGTTCCCGACTATATTTTTTAAGGTGAAGTAGAAATTAAGGAAAACTGTCAAATATTTTTTCCTGCTCTTATGGTTTGGGTGAAAAGAGGACTCTTTTATATTCTAACAACTAAAGATGTCTCATATCCGGAAACACCGAATATACGTTTAAGCTTCAAAGTTTAGGCTTCTTGTGAACTCTACAGTGTAATGGTTTCTACCCTGCATACCATTTTAGAAACTCAATGACGATATCGTATTTTACAATCCGTCTTCCCTAATTCAAGTAAGGTGGGACGACAAACAGTGTCGGTGAAAAAACAGCACCAATGACCAAGACTATTTTATATTATGCCATACTATGTATATTCTCTCAAAGCGTTCTTACTTTTTCCCCAAAAGTTAACAGCTCTTTTCCAATGATCGAAATTATAAAACAAAATTCTGGCTCAGTGAAGTCATGAAAATAGCACCAAATTCTTAAAAAAATTTATAGTGTATTAATAGCTGAAATAAAAGCATCAAAAAGGTAAGATGTTCTTTTATTAAAAATAAAATAATTCATCACAAATTTTGTTATTTATTTTCATAGAAATGGGACGTTGAAAGCATTTTACACCTGAAAATTGTGCTATTGGAAAAAAATCATGTGAGTTCGTTCACAGGGGAGATGTATAAACATCTAGTAATTTAAGATTTTTTTATGCCAATTTTTTAAAATCAAATAGCGTCATTTGGCAATCATTTAGCAATCAACTGCGGGACTCTGCTAATAAAAAAATATTTATTATTATTTATTATTACAACTGGTTGATTTTTAATTTTACATTTTTTCGTTTTTCATTTTTCATTTCTGTTTTTAATTTTTTATTTTTCATTTTTTATTTGTCATTTTGCATTTTTCATTTTTCATTTTATATTTTTTATTTTTAATTTTTCGTTTTTCGTTTTTCATTTTTTATTTTTAATTTTAAATTTTTTATTTTAAATCTTTTATTTTCCATATTTTATTTCTTATTTCTCATTCTTTATTTTCATTTTTCGTTTTTTATTTTTTATTTCTCATTTTTCATTTCTAATTTTTTATTTTTTATTTCTCATTTTTTACTTTTTATTTTTAATTTTATATTTTTAATTTTTATTTTTCATTTTTAATTTTTTTTTTTATTTTTCATTTTTCATTTTATATTTTTCATTGTTTATTTTTCATTATTTATTTTTAATTCTTTAATTTTTAATTTTTATTTTTCATTTTTTATTTTTCATTGTTTATTTTTCATTTTTCATTTTTCATTTTTAATTTTTTCGTTTTTCATTTTTCATTTCTGTTTTTAATTTTTCATTTTTTATTTGTCATTTTGCATTTTTTATTTTTCATTTTATATTTTTTATTTTTAATTTTTCGTTTTTCGTTTTTCATTTTTTATTTTTAATTTTAAATTTTTTATTTTAAATCTTTTATTTTCCATATTTTATTTCTTATTTCTCATTCTTTATTTTCATTTTTCGTTTTTTATTTCTCATTTTTCATTTTTAATTTTTTATTTTTTAATTTTTTATTTTTTAATTCGCATTTTTTACTTTTTATTTTTAATTTTATATTTTTAATTTTTATTTTTCATTTTTCATTTTTTTTTTTATTTTTCATTTTTCATTTTATATTTTTCATTGTTTATTTTTCATTATTTATTTTTAATTCTTTAATTATTAATTTTTATTTTTCATTTTTTATTTTTCATTTTTTATTTTTCATTTTTTTTTCATTTTTTATTTTTCATTTTTCATTTTTCATTTTTCATTTTTTATTTTTATTTTTCATATTTCGTTTTTCGTTTTTAATTTTTTATTTTTAATTTTACATTTTTTATTTTAAATCTTTTATTTTCCATATATTATTTCTTATTTCTCATTCTTTATTTTCATTTTTCGTTTTTAATTTTTTATTTTTTATTTCTCATTTTTCGTTTTTTATTTTTTATTTCTCATTTTTTATTATTTATTTTTCTTTTTTATACCCTATACCACTATGTGGTTTGGGTATAATGACTTTGTGCTGCTGTTTGTAACAACCAAAAATATTTGACCTAGACCCATCTTTAATTATACCGATCGGATCAGAATCACTTTCTGAGTTGATTTAACAATGTCCGTCCGTCCGTCCGTCCGTCCGACTTTAACAAACATAATCAGGATCGGTCCATTTTTGGACCTAGTCCCCATATAGATATAGCATCCGATATGAACTTTTTCATATCTTCAGCTAAAAAAATTAATAAAAATCAGACTCAAATTTGGTTTTTGCTTATTTTCTATGTCCAGTTAGTTGGGCCTAAGAGATAGGGCAAGGTATAGGGTATCGTATAGTCGGTCTAGACCGACTATAATTTTCTTACTTGTTTATTTTGTATTTTTATAGCATATACCACAATGTGGGTTGGGTATAATGACTTTGTGCTGCTGTTTGTAACTACCAAAAATATTTGACCTAGACCCATCTTTTATTATACCGATCGAATCAGAATCACTATCTGATTCGATTTAACGATGCCCGTCCGTCCGTCCGTCCGTCTCTGTGTCCATTTAAAGCTTGTAATCAAACTGCAGGTCGCAAATATGAATATATTTTGACGAAATTTGGTATATAAGCTTTTCCCGGCCATAGGCTGAATGCTGTTGAAATTGGTGTCCATGTTCAGACCTAGCCCCCATACAAATGACCCATATGAAATCAACATAAATTGTCATAAGATCCAAATTATCATATAAATCTTAGTCAAATTGGGTTTGTATGTGTTTATTACGTCCATTAATCAGTAGTCCAAAAATTACCCCTATGGGACAACTCTTAGTCATAGGCCCCATATAGAGCTGCTTCCCGATCTTCACTTAAATCTATCAAAAAACAAAAATGTTGCACGGATTCTTTTCAAATTTTGTTTGTATATATTTTTGTAAAATACAAGAGACTTTGCCAAACATGGTCAGGATCGGTCCATTTTTGGGCCAAGTCCCCATATAGATATAACATCCGATATGAACTTTTTCATATCTGCAGCCACTCAAATTTGCTTTATGTTTATTTTCTATATCCAGTTGGTTGCGCCTGAGAGATAGGGTCTCTAACCGCATGGTATAGGGTATCGTATAGTCGGTCTAGACCGACTATAATTTTCTTACATTTTCAATTTTAGATTTTTAATTTTTATTTTTCATTTTTCATTTTTTATTTTTTATTTTTTATTTTTTATTTTTTATTTTTCATTATTTATTTTTAATTCTTTAATTTTTATTTTTCATTTTTAATTTTTTATTTTTTATTTTTTATTTTTAATTTTTAATTTTTTTTTCCATTTTTTATTTTTTATTTTTTATTTTTCATTTTTCATTTTATATTATTTTATTTTATTTTTCATTTTTTATTTTTAATTTTTATTTTTTATTTTCATTTTTTATTTTTAATTCTTTAGTTTTTTTTTTTCATTTTTCATTTTTTATTTTTCATTTTTCATTTTTTATTTTTTTATTTTATTTTTCATTTTTTATTTTTAATTTTTATTTTTCGTTTTTCATTTTTTATTTTTTAATTTTAATTTTTCATTTTATATTTTTCATTTTATATTTTTCATTTTTTATTACTTATTTTTAATTCTTTATTTTTCATTTTTTATTTTTAATTTTATATTTTTCATTTTATATTTTTCATTTTTTATTTTTTATTTTTCATTTTTTATTTTATATTTTTCATTTTTCATTTTCAAACAGGTTATAACATATCATAATTTTTTCACCAATACAATAACCTATTTTCGCAAAAACATATACGAACCAAAGTGGCGAAATATTTGTACAATATTTTTTTTTTATAGATTTAAGGGAAGATCGGGAAGCAGTTTTATATAGGGGCTATGACTACAAATTGCCCTACAGGATTTATATTTGGAGTACTGATTAATAAACATTCACAAACCAAATTTCACCGATATCTATATGCTAATTTGTATCCTAAGGCAATTTATGTCGATGTCCATGTTCAGAACTAGCCCCCATGCAAATGACCCATATGAAATCAACATAAATTGTCATAAGATCCAAATTATCATATAAATCTTAGTCAAATTGGGTTTGTATGTGTTTATTACATCCATTAATCAGTAGTCCAAAAATTACCCCTATGGGACAACTCTTAGTCATAGGCCCCATATAGAGCTGCTTCCCGATCTTCACTTAAATCTATCAAAAAACAAAAATATTGCACGGATTCTTTTCAAATTTTGTTTGTATGTATATATTTTTGTAAAATACAAGAGACTTTGCCAAACATGGCCGGCTCGGTCCATTTTTGGGCCAAGTCCCCATATAGATATAGCATCCGATATGAACTTTTTCATATCTGCAGCCAAAAAAATTAATAAAAATCCCACTCAAATTTGATTTATGCTTATTTTCTATATCCAGTTGGTTGCGCCTGAGAGATAGGGTCTCTAACCGCATGGTATATGGTATCGTATAGTCGGTCTAGACCGACTATAATTTTCTTACATTTTCAATTTTAGATTTTTAATTTTTATTTTTCATTTTTCATTTTTTATTTTTTATTTTTTATTTTTCATTATTTATTTTTAATTCTTTAATTTTTATTTTTCATTTTTAATTTTTTATTTTTTATTTTTTATTTCTTATTTTTAATTTTTAATTTTTTTTCCCCATTTTTTATTTTTTATTTATTATTTTTTATTTTTCATTTTTCATTTTATATTATTTTATTTTATTTTTAATTTTTTATTTTTAATTTTTATTTTTCATTTTTATTTTTTATTTTTAATTCTTTAGTTTTTTTTTCATTTTTCATTTTTTATTTTTCATTTTTCATTTTTTATTTTTTTATTTTATTTTATTTTTAATTTTTATTTTTCGTTTTTCATTTTTTATTTTTTAATTTTAATTTTTCATTTTATATTTTTCATTTTATATTTTTCATTTTTTATTTTTTATTATTTATTTTTAATTCTTTATTTTTCATTTTTTAATTTTAATTTTATATTTTTCATTTTTTATTTTTTATTTTTCATTTTTTTATTTTATATTTTTCATTTTTCATTTTCAAACAGGTTATAACATATCATAATTTTTTCACCAATACAATAACCTATTTTCGCAAAAACATATACGAACCAAAGTGGCGAAATATTTGTACAATATTTTTTTTTTTTTTATAGATTTAAGGGAAGATCGGGAAGCAGTTTTATATAGGGGCTATGACTACAAATTGCTCTACAGGATTTATATTTGGAGTACTGATTAATTAACATTCACAAACCAAATTTCACCGATATCTATATGCTAATTTGTATCCTAACGCAATTTATGTCGATATCATAGGAGTCGTTTGTATGGGGACTAGGTCTTAACATGTACCACATTTCATGTATCCAAATTTCATCAAATTTCATATATGTAACTTGTAGTTTGAATACAAAGCTTACACTGACGCACAGCCACACAGTCAAACAGACGGGCATGTACACGGACGGATGGACGGATGTCGATAAATCGATTCACATTCAGTGATTCTGAACCGATGGGTACAATAAAAGGTGGGTCTCGGTCAAGTATTTTTGGTAGTTATAAACATCAGTACAAATTCAGTACAAACTGAAAACATAGTGGTATCTATAATAATAAGAGGCAAGGCCATTTCTCGTGACCGATGTAACTTTGTTAGCTTTAAATCGCTTTTGACCAAGAATGCTTTAATTGGAAGGTATTTCTTTTTAGGTGTCCAGCAGATTGACAGATTTGCACCGTTTGGAATATTTATTTTGAGTAAAATTCATTAAAAGCTGCCACTACCACATACATAAAATTATACAATGCTGTGTGTGTGTTTATTAAATTTGTAAAAGTTTTTGCAAAAATTTTATATGAAAGATCCTGTGGTGAATTGAGAAATAATTTTGGACATAAAACAATAACGACAATAACGCAATCGAATTTCATTATAATAATTGCATTTCACATGCCCTGTGTTAAATTGGGAATTGCGTACAATTAGCTCACCAATAGGTGGTTTACAAGGTGGTTCAAATACCTTAAGCTTTTATTTGTGTGTGTTCAACAAATATTTATAATGAAATATATGTATGTAATGAATTAAATAGATTTAAAAACATTGAAAGAAATAAAATGAATGAAAAAATAAAATTTCCCAGAATTTGAACTCGAATCTTGATGGCTGGGATCTGCTAGTATTTTTGTTTTTAAACGAAGAATTTTTAAAACTTGATCGCTTAATCGATCAATAAAAATATTTTTGAATTTTTAATCGTACAAAGTTGAAATCCCCGAACAATTGACAATACTAATTGTAAGCACAATCTTCTTCACGTTAAATAGCGAAGAATAGTACAAAAAATAACAACTTTGAAATATTTAATTTTACCACGAAATTATAATATTAATATAGATTTGACCCATAGTAAACTCTGACAACGGCCATATAGCAAGGTGTCTTTGACGCCATAATAATGATTATTTCCTTCTTATGCTTGGTTAGTCATTGTACCGAAAATCTTTAATATCCTGTTTGGGGATACAATTCAAAAATTTCTTTCATAAAAAATATCCAGTATTTTACACAAAACAACAATAACCTTGTTAACTTGGTGACAGACAAACAAGGCGTTGTCACCAGCATCGGAATACACAACCACTTTTTTTTTTTTTGTTCAATTATTTTCATTTGATGTTTAAGGTTAAGGGTTTTATTTTCACAAAAATTTGTCTAGCAAAATTTTATGTCATTATTTTATTTTTATTTTTTCAAGACAAAGAAGAATGATATTTTTGAATAAAAATTAAAAAAAAAAAAAAAACTGGTGAGTTTTCTATCTAATCTTTTGAAAATGTATGAAATGTTTTGTAAATTTAATTTAAATTACTTGTACATATGTGTTTGTAATAGACGAGATGTGTGCGAGTAAGTGTTTACCTTACAACCTTTTTCCTTTATCTTCTTTGGACACAGCTGTCTTTTCGTTACAACTCATAAGTCAAGTTAATTTGATATCATTTGTTTGAGCATTTGCAACGCTAGATAAATTTTTATGTCCACCAAAACTGTAGTCGTAGCAGTAGTAGAAAGTAGCAAAGTTCCAAGTAGTAAGGCATGAGAAGATAAATACAATGCAAATTTTACATAACGGTAACAAGGATTACATATCCACTATTATTCTTAAGGATTTCATATGGTATTTTTGGTTGTATGTAGGTATGTGCTAACATACTGAGGTATTTATAACATGTAAATACCGACAACCCTTTTCTGGAGAGCGAAGTAGTAGAAAGTCTTTAATTAAGAATATAATTTTAATTATATCTAATTCTTTTGTTTCCTAAAGGATTAAATTGATTAATATTTTCAAATCAAATGGTTGTAATCCTTGGAAAATTTCATCAAAAATATATGTAGACCAATGCAAACTTCTAAAAGAGCTTAAAATATTAAACAATATTTTTTTTCATAATTCTCTCATAATTTAATGCAATTAAAGAAAAAACATTTGAATTAAGAAAGAGTGTCATTCTGAAAGAAACAACAACTTCCTTTTGTGTGGCTTTAAACAAAATGCAAATATGTCAATGAACAGATTTATTAAATAAATAACATTTTCGAACCTTCGCAAGTTCATATACTGTACCCTTTGAGAGAGGATCTTGGATCAAACTTTGCTGAGCCAATAGCTGGATATAGAAATTAAAACAAATTTTAGTGGTATTGTTATTGACATGTGGTGTGCTTATCTGAAAAATTTTATACCTGATGTCATTTTTATATGCGGACTAGGTCAAAAAATATGCCGATCATGACCATATTCAGTAAAGTCACTCACTTTTGTATAAACCATATATATACCAAATTTTTAAAAAATCTATGCAATATATTTGTTTTTTGATAGATTTAGGTGAACGTCGGTAATCAGCCATATATGGGCTCTAGGTCTAATAATGGTCCTACAAGTTTTTTTTTTTTTTTTTTTGACTAATGATTAGGGGGTATCATGCACACACAAACGCTAAACTTTATCGATATATATAATAATTTGGATTTTGCAACAATTTTAGTCGGTCTGATAGGGGTTAATTGTATTGTGGCTAGGTTCAAACCCAGTGCATGCTCAATTGCATCAATTTCAATACCGTTCGTCATAGGTTTGGTTAGAGCTGATATACGAAATTTTATCAAAATATATTCGAATTTGCGAGAAATTAAAAGTCAGGGTGAAAGTACTAGGCCAGTTTAGTAAAACTTCTAAGCGGTTTGACGTTCTTAAGACAAACTTTTCATTCTGACTTTCTTAGATTTGACGTCATTTTTTCAGACATATTGCAATTAATATGCAAATTCTGTATTTTAATCAGACTAGTTTCTGGCATATCAGTGATTTTTATTGAACATTGTGATAATTGTTATGTTGTTATTAAGTAGATTGTTTCTATATGAAATTTTTCAAATTGGGGCGGCCGTGGGGTTTGAACTTGAGTCTATCTCACATGCACTCGTATTTGCACTTTTTGGTCATGCGCTTTAACACACTCACCTAAAGTCAGGCCTACAAGTAGTGTGGTTAAGAATCAGTTGTTATACCACACAGCTTCTATTCGTATTAATCTCAGAAGGTACAACTCTGTACCCTCTGTATTTTTATTATGACTTTCTCTTGATATTACCTGGCTTAGTTTTTCAGCTATAACTCAATAGCCATTGATGACATCCCATTTTATTCTTCAGTAAAATTGTAGCTAAGAGTTAAAAAAAAATAATTCATATTAATATTTATAAATAAAAAATAGAACAAAAATACTGATTTCTGAAAAAATTAGTAATGAAATGTTTTTCTAGCGTTTTAAACTAAGATCAATTTATCAACTCTTGTTTGATTTTATTTTCTATTCTACAATATCACTGTCAAAACAGGCTTTTTCAAAACTATAACTTAAAAAGCAAATTTCATTTAGTGCAGAGTCGATCTCATCCTTTTCCGTACAAAGAATTATCACGTTAATCTTTTCATACCTGATAAAATTAAAGCCAACTCAAGTACATTATATAAATAAAGTTTAAATAAATAAAAATTGGGCAACATTGAAAATTGGTTAAAAAGCGCTAAAGGGAAATTGAAAAGCGCCAACCTAGTGCCTTTCTATAGAAGGCGCTAAATGGAGGAAAATGTGCTCTTTGGGTCGCTTGAAGCACTGAGTTGGCATCGTTGTCTATGGGTTTAGATTTCACAATATTTTTTGTATTAAAATTATATTAATAATTTTGATTTTCCAGATTCAATACTCAAAAATATTTATTTAAAAAACATTCAATTAACATAATAATAAAAATGCGTTAATTGTTTGAATATAATTTTTTTAAAATATCTTATTTTCCAAATCGCATTAATCGAGGGAATTTTGATTTATTTTCGGCTGAAGAAAGAAATAATATTATATATATGTAAAGGGTGATCCATTCGAGGTTCCCTACTATAAAAAAAAAACACAGAAAGTTCAAATTTAATGGGGAATGTTTATTATCATTTGAAAGAACATTCTTTGGCATTTATTTTTTGAAGATTATGTCTATGTCAAATGTTGGCCGCGGCTACGTCTCAGATGGTCCATCCGTTGAGTCCAATTTTCGATGACTTGTTCGAGCATTTCGACTGGTAACTGTAGAATGACACGCGTGATGTTTGGCTCCAATTCCTGAATCGAAGCGGGATTGTCCGCATAAACTTTAGACTTTACATATCCCCACAGGAAAAAGTCTAACGGTGTGATATCACACGATCTTGGTGGCCATTCGACCGGCCGAAAACGTGAAATTATCTGCTCACCGAAGTGTTCTCTCAATAAATCCATTGACTGATGCGCTGTGTGGGAAGTGGCGCCGTCTTGTTGAAACCAAATGTCGCCGAGATCACGAGCTTCAATTTCAGGCATCAAATAGTCGGTTATCATGGCACTATAACGGTTGCCATTGACGGTTACGTTCTCACCGGCATCATTTTTGAACAAATATGGACCACCGGCCCACAGTGGACCATATTTTGAGAAGGCGGCCAAAAATCATTTTTTTTTTTTGTTACCGATTTTAAAGTTATGTTATTCATTTGAAAGTAAATACTAGTAAAGCTCGGGAGCCAAAAAATTGCGACTTTATCTCAACTATATCACAGCGAACAGGGTCTTCGAAAATGGGCTTTCTCAGTATTTTGCTAAAATTAAAAATTTCTTTGTAAATTTTTATTTTTGAATGACTGTAACTTTTTTGATTTAATAAATTTTGTATAATTTTGTGGATTCCATACTATTAATGTTAAAAATACAAAATCAATGAGTCGTTCCGAAATTAAAAAAAATAAAATTTTCAAAAAAGGTCAAAATTTTCCGAAAATCTCCTACTTAATAAAGCATAACTCCTGCCAGTCAAAATCAGTCAGAAAAAATCTTGCACTTTTCTATAGTCCGAACCCTCCCCTATACTCCTATACCCCATTATATACCCGCCAGTTTCCGCCCGTGTGCACCAGAATAATTTTTCTGACCCAAGGTTAGATATTTTCTGCAAAATTTATGAATACAAAAGTTGTCCACTATGTGGTTAGGATATATTAAGTTTGAGGTGATGTTTGTAACTGCCAAAAAATATTGCACCTTTATTCATCTTTTATTATACGGATCGACTCAAAAACACTTTCTGAGTCGATTAAACTATGTCCGTCCGTCCGTCTGAGTGTTATGAATACAAAAGTTGGTCGTACCGGTGCACCGCGGTGTATTTTTTTGCGTATCGGTAGAGTTGTCAGGAGTTGTTATATACTTATAAAAAAGGGTTGAGATATAATGCGCTTAATTGTTACAGGTAAATTTTCATAGGTATCTTTCAAAAACATTAATAGTCTGAATTAGAGTTATATAGTTTAAATACCTGACAAAATACCTAAAGGGTAAATGGTAAAAAAAAAAATAGTAGAAGCGAGCCCAAGGCGCACAAAGAGGATTTTGAAAAGCATTCCTACACCAATTGAAGATAAGAAATTTACGCCGGAAGAAGCGTTCGCCCTAAACAACTTCTAGAAGATGAAAATCAAGGCTATTTAGAAGAAATTTTTACTATAATTGGTTGATTTAAAGTACTTTTTCATTACACTAACAATAAGTTACACTTTTTTTTATATAGTTAAAAAATTTTCTTGATTTTAAAATTTATATATTTTGTAAATTTACAATAAAAATTGTTATATTTCATAAATTTACCACAAAAATTGATATAGAAATATTTAAAAAGACAATAAAAAAAAAATTTAACTAAAGCAAAAACATTCGAGTTTTTCATTGAAACTTCTATATCTTGAACCAATATAAGGTACCTTTTACGTTCGCTGCTTAATAAATTATATTTTAAATCGGGATCTTTCAAAAAAAAAAAAACAACCTTTGGCCCTTGTGCACATTAGGACTAAAAAGTTTGGCATTTTCTGAAAAAATTAACTTAAAAAATTGTTAAAAAGTATTAGTTGTAAAATTAACTGAAAAAATAAGACATTATATAAAAAAAAAACCTTTTTTTACCTTTTAACACTTCACTTTTGTACTAAAATTCAACTACAAATGAAAATGTATTTTAAACCCTCCGTAACTTTTTTTATTTTCGGTCGAGAATTACATTTTATAGCAAAACTTAAAGGCTAAAGTCTCACCTATCAAACAAAAAAACCGCATATCAAAATCCATCAAAAGTTATAGATTTTTGACCGCCTTCTCGTCAAATGGTCCACTGTGCGGCCCACAAACCACACCAAACCGTTGTTTTTTCTGGATGAAGTGGCAGATCTTGAATCTCTTCAGGTTGCTCTTCGTCCCAAATGTGGCAATTTTGCTTGTGTACGTACCCATTGAGCCAGAAATGGGCCTCATCGCTGAACAAAATTTGACCATAAGTTGAGCGAAGTGCACGAAACACATTCTTCACAGAACGCGAATTTTAGTAATAAAGTTAAACGATTTGTTAACGTTGTTCAGGCGTAAGTCTTTCCATGATTAAATGCCAAACAATACTAAACAAAAATAACATGACAGCATGGCCCGACTCTGTGATCTGTCAAAAAAGGGCTATTGAAAAAACTATCTCTTCTTGGATCACCCGGTACATATATATTGATTAAATTTAATAAAAAAAATGATTTTTTTTTTTCAATAAAAAGTTTCTATGAGTTTTATGTAAAAAATCACCCTAATTTAGAGATCTAGCTAATTCGGAAATTGGTGAAAACTTAGTTATGATAATCCAAACAAAGAAACGAAAGCAGCTTGTCAAAAACGATCGAATTGAAAAATTATAAATTTTTTTAATTGATAAAAAATTAAATAAAATTTTTAAAAAAAATAAGCTAAAAATTCCGCTAAGTATTTTACAAATTAGTACAAAAGTGAAACTTAACAAGTAAGAAAATTATAGTCGGTCTAGACCGACTATACGATACCCTATACCATGCGTTTAGAGACCCTATCTCTCAGGCCCAACTAACTGGATATAGAAATTAAGCAGTGGGATTTTTATTAATTTTTTCGGCTGCAGATATGAAAAAGTTCATATCGGATGCTATATCTATATGGGGACTAGGGAAAAAAATGGACCGATCCTGACCATGTTTGGTAAAGTCTCTTGTATTTTGCAAAAATATATACAAACAAAATTTGAGAAGGATTAGTGCAGTATTTTTGTTTTTTGATAGATTTAAGTGAAGATCGGGAAGCAGCTCTATATGGGGCCTATGACTAAGAGTTGTCCAATAGGGCTAATTTTTGGACTACTGATTAATGGATGTAATATATACATACAAACCCAATTTGACTAAGATTTGTATGATAATTTGGATCTTATGGCAATATATGTTGATTTCATAGGGTCATTTGTATGGAGGCTAGGTCTGAACATGGACCGATTCTCACCAATTTCAATGGCCGATAAAAGATCAAATACCAAATTTCGTCATAATATATTCATATTTGCGACCTGCAGTTTGATTACAAGCTTTACATGGACACACAGACGGACGGACGGACGGACGGACGGACATAGTTAAATCGAATCAGATAGTGATTCTGATTCGATCGGTATAATTAAAGATGGGTGTAGGTCAAATATTTTTGGTTGTTACAAACAGCAGCACAAAGTCATTATACCCAAACCACATAGTGGTATAGGGTATAAAAATAAACAAGTAAGAAAACTATAGTCGGTCTAGACCGACCATATGATACCATATACCATGGTTTAGAGACCCTATCTTTCGGTCCAACTAAATCGATATAGAAAATAAGCATAAACCAAATTTGAGTGGCATTGTTATTACTTTTTTTGGCTGCAGGTATGCAAAAGTCCATATCGGATGCTATATTTATATGGGGACTAGGTCGAAAAATGGACCGATCTTGACCATATTTTATAACGTCACATATATTTTGAAATAAATATATACAAACCAAATTTGAGAAAAATCTGTGTAATATTTTTGTTTTTTGATAGATTTAAGTGAAGATCGGGAAGCAGCTTATATGGGACCTATGACTAAGAATTGTCCTATAGGGATTATTTTTGGACTACTGATTAATGGATATAATAAACACATACAAACCCAATTTGACTGAGATCTATATTATAATTTGGATGTTATGACACTTCACGTCGGTTTCATAGGGGTCATTTGTATGGGGGCTAGGTCTGAACATAGACCGAATTTCACCAGTTTCAATAGCGTTCATCGTATGGCCGATGAACGCTTATATACCAAATTTCATCAAAATGCGACCTGTAGTTTGATTACAAGCTTTACATGGACACACAGACGGACGGACGGACGGACGGACATGACTAAATAGACTCAGAAAGTGATTCAGAATGTGATTCTGAGGCGATAGGTATAATAAAAGATGGGTCTAGGTCAAATATTTTTGGTAGTTACAAACAGCAGCACAGTCATTATACCCAAACCACATAGTGGTATAGGGTATAAAAACCATACATAAACACAATAAAAACAAGTAAGAAAATTATAGTCGGTCTAGACCGACTATACGATACCCTATAGAAACCCTATCTGTTAGGCCCAACTAACTGGACATTGAAAATAAGCAACAACCAAATTTGAGTGGGATTTTTATTAATTTTTTTGGCTGCAGATATGAAAAAGTTCATATCGGATGCTATATCTATAAAGGGACTAGGTCCAAAAATGGACCGATCCTGATCATGTTTGGTAAAGTCTCTTGTATTTTGCAAAAATATATACAAACAAAATTTGAGAAGAATCAGTGCAATATTTTTGTTTTTTAATAAATTTAAGTGAAGATCGGGAAGTAGCTCTATATGGGGTCAAAGGGATCATTTTTGGACTACTCATTAATGGATGTAATGAACGCATACAAACCCAATTTGAGTAAGATCTATATGACAATTTGGATCTTATGGCAATTTATGTCGATTTCATATGGGTAATTTGTATGGGGGCTAGGTCTGAACATGGACCGATTCTCAGCAATTTCAATAGCGTTCATCCCATGGCCGATAAAAGCTTATATACCAAATTTCATCAAAATAAATTCATATTTGCGACCTGCAGTTTGATTACAAGCTTTACATGGACACACAGACGGACGGACGGACGGACGGACGGACGGACGGACGGACGGACGGACATTGTTAAATCAACTCAGAAAGTGATTCTGATTCGATCGGTATAATTAAAGATGGGTCTAGGTCAAATATTTTTGGTTGTTACAAACAGCAGCACAAAGTCATTATACCCAAACCACATAGTGGTATAGGGTATAAAAACCATACATAAACACAATAAAAAAGATTTAGGAAAACAAACATATTAAATATATAAAATTGAAATATACATTTATAGAAAATAACTATTTGCTTACTTACTTACCGAAGTTTTATTCAGCAGTGCAGCTTTAACAACTTACATTTTATATCATTTGGCCTGTTATTTATTCCTCACATAGTGGCGCCATTTGAGTTTTTTCGTTGCAAAAATCATAACCTTTGAACCGATTGAAAGGCATATGATAGATATTTGTACAACCTATGAAATAAGAATTTGAACAAGGTGCTACGCCTTCCAGATGCCTATAAAACTTGAAATTTGTTATCGGCATAAAAAAATAATGTTTATGTTAACCAAAAAACATGATTTTTAAAAATTTTATATTTTTTGTTTCATTTTCAGGATTTTTATATTTTTAAATTATTATCCGTAAATAAAAAAAAATTATTTTCTATCAAAGTCGAAAATTACTGAAAAAATAGACAGTTGGGAAATAGCGATTTACTGGAGAAGTACAAAGCAAACAGCAAATTTTTTTCTATAACATGCTAAATAAATACATAAATCAATAGAAATATTATGATTAGGTACCTAGTTGTTTTATGTTCTACCTGAAACTAGACCAAATTGCCTGAAAGTTGTGTTTTTTTTTTAACTGAATATCGATCTACTTTGGAGGGTTATATCTTTTAAACTAAAAATCTGATTTTACTGAAGTTAGCAAATTTGTAATTTTTGAATAATTTCCTATAAGATGAGTTTATTCAAAATATTGTAAGCGCACACGAAATTTTTGATTTTTGCAACCTCCTTTGTTCTATGCATCGTTGCAAAATATAAAATATAGAAACATTTCTTAATCTAATCGAAAGTTCTTTTAATTCAAATATCGACTATCATAAAGCAATCCATAATCGTTTCCCATACTTATTAGAAACTTATTATTAGCAATTTGGAAAAACAATTTACTAAGAGGTCTTAAAAGAATTTTCGAAAAATCTCAGGCAACTTTTATTTCAAAGTCAAACTTTTAATCAAGTGTTTGAGAAATATTTTTAAAAGAACTAAATAAATAGATCATCTATTATTTATTGACCTATTTCTAATTCATATATGAAAATTTAAAACTGACTAGGATACGCAAATTAAAACTTAAACCACTGGAGTTGTAAATTTTACCAGTTTTAAGACTTTTTTTTGTGAAATAAATTAATTTCCAATGTATCAACACGCTTCAATATCGTCCTCTTTTATAAAGATTATGAAATTTGATTGTTTTTTCTATAATTTTTTATATATTATTGAATTTATTTAACATTTATTTGTTTTGTTAACAGAACTTATAGTTAAGATATTTATAACTAATTAATTATTTACATAAAACTACTTAATATTTTATTTTAAAATTACAACTGCAATTAGTTCCTAAATAAGAAACTAAGCCAAATACATATAACTCTTATAACTCGTATAATATGTATAATCCTTCATTATATTATTTTCCGTATGCATTTTGGTTTTAATACAATTTATAAATATTATTTTTTTAAAACTAGTCTAGGCAGTTAATATCTAATACACAGACATTTTTATTTTATTTTATTTGATTTTTTTTTTTTTTAGTTTTATTAATTATATATACACTATAATGTCTGTTGGTATTTTTTTCTTTTTAACAAAAAAAAAACTTTATATCTTTAATTATGTTACTAATTTTTGGTTTAAATTCGATATGTTCTTTATTTTATGCTAAGAGAAAAAAAAATAAATAAAACAGCTTTTACTTATAAAAAAGCGTTTTTTATTTAACTATACAGTTTTTTTAGATATGGAAAATTTTGTCACAACATTTTTTATTAGAGTTCTTTAATAACTGTCACCACCACATAAAAAAATATAAAAATCAAGTCTTTTCTTTAAAAGCATACATATTATTTACAAAATTCTTTAATTTGAGAATATTTTAATAAAAAAAACATTTAAATTTTTTGATTTTCTTTTATAACGAAATTTTTTTAATTCTATAATATTTTGGATATAATCAAACTTACTGCAAGTAGTTTTGATTTTGTTTTCTTTTGATGAACTTCTGAAACACTTCTCTTATTCATGTGCTTAAAATTTTGTTTTTGGTGTAAACAAGTTTTCTGAACCTGATATTTTTTTTTATAGAAATTTCCTGAAAATCCTAAAATTTTTTTTGAATAAAGTATTCTTAGATTCTGTAAATTTTTATACAACAAAATTCGGTAAACACTTTTCATTCTTCGAATTTTTATGTTAGAAAATCTCCTATCTAAGAACTTTAAAAACTATCTACTAAAAAAAGTTTTTTAAATCTGAGCAACTAAATCTTTTCTACTAGAAAATGTCCTCAAAATCAATAATATAATTTTTATAATTTTTAATTAGAAAAAATCAAAAAAAAAGAAAATTTTTTTATTTAGTTTTTTATATAAAAAGTACTTTTTGATATAAAAGGTATTATCTTAAATAAAAGGTAGTTATTTAAATATAAGTTAGTTTTTTATATAAAAAGCACTTTTGATGTGTAAACATCTTTACGCGCAGGGGGTAAATTTCTATTTCACTCACAATACAATCAAAAAAACAGCATAACATATAAGACGTAAGACAAAATCGGTGTGATTTATGATGGATTGGTGAAAAAATATCATATGTAAAATAACCTGTTTGAAAATGAAAAATAAAAAATGAAAAACTAAAAATGAAAACTGAAAAATAAAAAATTAAAAATTAACAATAAAAATAGAAAAATTAAAATAAAAAATGAGAACTTAAAAATGAACAATAAAAAATAAAAAAAATAAAAAGAAAGGAAAAATGAAAAACGAAAATCGAAGAATGAAAAATTAAAAATAAAATGAGCAAAATAAAAAATCAAAAATAAAAAATTAAAAACGAAAAACGAAAAACGAAAAATGAAAAATAAAAATAAAAAATGAAAAATGAAAAATGAAATATTAAAAATAAAAAATAAAAAATTAAATATAAAAAATTAATAATTAAAAATAAAATTTTAAACTGAAAAACGAAAAACGAACAATTAAAAATAAAAAATTAAAAATGAAAAATAAAAAATTAATAATAAAAAATTAAAAATAAAATAGGAAAAATAAAAAATGAAAAACGAAGAACGAAAATGGAAAAATGAAAAACAAAGAACGAAAAATGAAAAATTAAAAACAAAATATGAAAAACAAAAAATTAAAAACTAAAAATGAAATATAAAAAATGAAAAATAAAAAATTAAAAATGAGAAATGAAAAATAAAAAACTAAAATAAAAAATTAAAAATAAAAAATGAACAATAAAAAATTAAAAATTAAAAATAAAATATGAAAAATAAAAAATGAAAAACGAAGAACGAGAATGTAAAAATGAAAAACGAAGAACGAAAAATGAAAAATTAAAAATAAAATATGAAAAACAAAAAATTAAAAACGAAAAATGAAAAATAAAAAATGAAAAATAAAAAATTAAAGATGAAAAATGAAAAATAAAAAACAAAAATAAACAATGAAAAATAAAAAATGAACAATAAAAAATTAAAAATTAAAAATAAAATATGAAAAATAAAAAATTAAAAACGAAGAACGAGAATGTAAAAAGAAAAACGAAGAACGAAAAATGAAAAATTAAAAATAAAATATGAAAAACGAAAAATGAAAAATAAAAAATGAAAAATAAAAAATTAAAAATGAAAAATGAAAAATGAAAAATGAAAAATGAAAAATGAAAAATGAAAAATGAAAAATGAAAAATAAAAATCTAAAATAAAAAACTAAAATGAAAAATAAAAAATGAGCATAAAAAATTAAAAATTAAAAATAAAATATGATAAATAAAAAATGAAAAACGAAGAACGAGAATGGCAAAATGAAAAACGAAGAACGAAAAATGAAAAATTAAAAATAAAAAATGAAAAATGAAAAATGAAAAATTAAAAATAAAAAATAAAAATTTTAAAATGAAAAACGAAAAATGAAAATTAAAAAACTAAAATTAAAAATAAAAAATAAAAAACGAAAAATGAAAAATGAAAAATTGAAAATAAAAAATAAAAATTTTAAAATGAAAAATGAAAACGAAAAACGAAAAATGAAAAATAAAAAACTAAAACTAAAAATAAAAAACGAAAAATGAAAAATAAAATACGATATATGAACATTAAAAACGAAAAATGAAAAATATAAAATGAAAAATTAAAAATGAAAAATAAAAATTTTAAAATTAAAAACGAAAAATTAAAAATAAAAAATAAACAAGTAAGAAAATTATAGTCGGTCTACACCGATTATACGATACCCTATGCATTTACAAACCCTATCCCTTAGGCCCAACTAACTGTACATAGAAAAAAAGCAAAAACCATATTTGAGTGGGATTTTTATTAATTTTTTTGGCTGCAGATATGAAAAAGTTCATATCGGATGCTATATCTATATGGGGACTAGGTCCAAAAATGGACCGATCCTGATCATGTTTGGTAAAGTCTGTTGTATTTTGCAAAAATATATACAAACAAAATTTGGGAAGAATCAGTGCAATATTTTTGTTTTTTAATAGATTTAAGTGAAGATCGGGAAGCAGCTCTATATGGGGCCAAAGGGATCATTTTTGGACTACTCATTAATGGATGTAATGAACGCATATAAACCCAATTTGAGTAAGATCTATGTGACAGTTTGGATCTTATGACAATTTATGTTGATTTCATAGGGGTAATTTGTAAGGGGGCTAGGTCTGAACATGAACCGATTCTCACCAATTTCAATAGAGTTCATCCCATGGCCGATAAAAGCTTATATACCAAATTTCATCAAAATATATTCATATTTGCGACCTGCAGTTTGATTACAAGGTTTACATGGACACACAGACGGACGGACGGACGGACGGACGGACGGACATTTTTAAATCAACTCAGAAAGTGATTCTGATTCGATCGGTATAATTAAAGATGGGTCTAGGGCAAATATTTTTGGTAGTTACAAACAGCAGCAGAAAGTCATTATACCCAAACCACATAGTGGTATAGGGTATAAAAATGAAAAATAAAATATTGAAAATAAAAATAGAAAAAAGAAAAAAGAAAAAACGAAAAATTTAAAATTAACCGGTTAAAATAATTAACAATAATAATAATTTTTATGTTAGCAGAGCCCCTGCAGTTGATTGCTATAAGTGATACATAGATGACGCTTTCTGCTTGTTCTTAAAAAAGTGCCATAAAAAATCATTAATTGCTAGATGTTTACACATCTCCCCTGTACTCAGATGAATTTTTATATAAAAAGTACTTTTTTTATAAAAGGTTCTTTCTTATATAAAAGGTTATCTTTTATATAAAACATACTTTCTTAAAAAAGGTACTTTTTAAAATAAAAGGTACTTTTTTAAAATGTTCTGAAACGATAACTCAAAAAAAATTTTTATGTCTAAGGATACTTTCTAAATTGGTAGGAATCTCATAGATTTTCAAACAGAAAAAATTCAGAATCGGTAAATTTATACACGAAACAGTGCTAAAATTTATGTTTCCAATATCAGAAAATTTTTTTATAAAAAAAAATCTAAGAATTTCAAGTAAAAAAAGTCCTCAACATGTGAAAATTTTACTTAAATTATTTTATTTCTTCAGTTTTTAAGAAAAAATTAAATTAAATTTTCAAGAGAAAAGTACCACAAAATTAAAATTTTTTTATTATAATGAAATCTGTAAAATATGACATTATTTTGCACAATGAAATTTTTACAAAAATTTTAGGTATTTTCGTATTGTTTTTTTTTTTTTTATTCAAAGCAATTATCAAATGCAATGAGAATGAATATAAAAATGTAAGTACATATTTACATATAATTATATTCTTGTTTGTTTAAGCGTAAATTCATTGTGTTATGCTCTTACTCTTATCGATAAACCATTCGTTCACATGTTCAAAAAAAAAAATCCAGAAACAACAAGCAAACAAAAAATTGTGTGTATGCATCTCTGACACATATCTATACCACTATTTTTAGTTTTTTATGTGAAATTTTGTAGTATTTGTCTCTACATTCTAGGTCATATCTTGGCACAATGATGCCCGATTTACTACATTTTCAATACCAACTGGCTCGAAATAATGGCAAACAACATTATCCTAAATATACCAAGGTGAATGGTTTATTTAGTGAATGAGCGTGATTTCAATATAAGGACAGACGGACATCGCTATATCGAGTCGAGTTATAAACATAAAAATATGTGCTGTTTATTGGATCGCAAATTCATGTTTAGATGTGTTACAAATTGAATGACACAGTGTATAACAAACTGAGAATTAAAAACAAAATTCTCTTTAAAATCTTATTCCATACAAATAAGGAAAATTAACTGAGAACTATTTTTATAAAATGTCCATAAACAATTTTGCCTAAAATTACAGAGTTTTCTATAAGAAAAATTCTTAATAATCACACTGATTAAACTCTAATAATGCAATAGTAGTCTATATAAACAAATTCGATAAAAAAAAATACACTTTTCAAAACTTTCCATTCACCTATACATTATTTAGAGGATCATCGTCTGAATCTCTTAACTCTATATTAGTTTCAGATAAACTCAAACCCAAAGCCTGGCCAATGGCTTTACGCAGTTGCTAGTAAGGTCGCCAAACATCTGAAGGCTTAGGAGTGCGGCAACGAATGGGTCCATATGAACTACTAGCCGATCTAGATGTTGTGCTAACATCATCTAAATCGATCGTTTCAACCGGAGAAGGGGATCTGCGGGTAGAAGTAACAGGCGGAGGTGTACTAGAAGAAGTAAGTTTTGTATTCTCTGGATCTGTTGTGGAATGTGAAATTAACGTGACACAACGTTTTATTAAATTGACACCTTGGCTGGAATCTGATGCAGCAAGTGGAGCAGCCGTAGCCGCAGTAATGGGTTGTTCTACTCCTGGTGCCAAAACTGTCGGTTGTCCTGATGGTTGGGCTGGGGTGGCATTGCGAAACCATGGAAATTCATTGTAATTGCCATATAATTGTGTGTATAACCATTGGCTGGGTTGGGGTAATAAAGGATTTTGTAGAAATAATTGGGCTGCCAAAGCGGGATTGAAGGTATGAGTGGGGGGAAAGTTTGAGGCAAAACCCGAAAATAGTTCATTTTTTCTCAGCGCTGAATTTCTTTGTATCAACGATGTAAAGGCTCCACCGGTACCTGTATTCGTAGATGGCGGTGATGTGCTACGTTGCTCGTCATCTTCATGCAGAGATGAAGTTTTTCTGGGTGATCCTGTCACCGATATACTGTCACTTTCAAAACCAGCATCTATATTATTATCATTATCACTTGTTGTTGTAGTCAAAGGCGGCGAGGTTGTTAGAGAGGGCATATGCAAACCCGCTGATGTGATAGTAGGTGATCCTTCTGGGCTGGTAGTGCTATGAGCTGTACCATGCATCGTTAGCTGAGTTAATTGATTTAAATGATGAACATCTGTTGATATAAAGATTGTGTTTAGTAAAGAAATCGTTCATTTTAATGTTATTTAAAAAAAAACCACCCACCTCCTAATCTTCCTAAACCCGGTCTCTCTAAAGAACCAATATGTGATGGAAATCCTGCTGGTTGATGATGGAAAAAAGGTGAGCCATGTGGAAATCCTGGTCGTCCCAAAGTGGCCGCTGCATGACTACCACTTAATGTTCGCCAGTCTGGTGCATGTAAATGTGAGTGCATGCCCACCAAATGATGAGCAAAACCTGCAAATAAATAAAATACAAAGAAAACCAATATTAGTACAAAACTGTTATGCCACAAAAACTCTTAAAAGGAGTTGCCTATTTGCTTTATATATAAAAAAAACACACACACACACAAAAAAAAACCAGCCACATAGACCCCAATTTTTGGCCGCTCATTTTTGGTTGTTTCTCTACCACCGGCATAATACC
Organism: Cordilura impudica; assembly: GCA_963682025.1. Lineage (NCBI taxonomy): Eukaryota > Metazoa > Arthropoda > Insecta > Diptera > Scathophagidae > Cordilura > Cordilura impudica. The sequence goes on from OY821520.1 coordinate 18,987,973, forward strand.
GCATACATGTATCAAAATTTAAGTACTGAAACTTAAAATTATACCACACTCATACACTTGCAGTTATTACACACCTAAAGATACATACATATACGAGTAAACAGTATAAGGCAGGTTAGATATTTATCAGCTGTGACTTGAAGGGGAGGTTATAACTAATCCCTACATTTTCAAAACCTAATAACAAAAACGTTAACCTTTTAACCCTCTAATGTACAAAATTTCTTTAAATTCTCTCATAATAACTTGAACATGTGCATGAGTTCAATAATTGTCTATAAACGATAATGGATAATAAAATCTGTTAGAAATTGATTTAATTCTTAGCAATTTTTTCTAGGGCTAATTTTAATTCACTAAGTCAAAACAAAAATAAATATTAGATTGAGATAATTTTTTTATGGAAAAATTCTTTGATTTTGAAAAAAAAAATTTATTATAAAATTATTATTTTGGAAAAGTTTTATATTTTAATTTCCACTTTTTAATGTAAAAAATTTGCTGGGGCTGAAAATTTTGGTAAATACTTTGATACAGAAGAAATTTTCAGCCAAATAAACAATATACAATTGAGCAAGATTTGCTAAATGGACCTGTGGATGTTATTTCTTAATTTCATTCTCAGACTCTGGCAGCTGTTTTCATTGCTGAAACTGTTCCTAGTAAAATAATAATACTTAATATAACTTCTTTTATATTCTTTGATTTTCAAGACGTTTCTCTGGTTCTGATAATCTTTTCAATAGAAAATTCTCAGACAATACGATACCCTATTCCATGTGTTTAGAGCACAATCTCAGGTCTATTTTCTGTATCCGATTAGGATATATAAATATCATAAACCAGATTTGAGTGACATCGTTATTATTTTTTTGCTTGCAGATATGAAAAACATCCACGATACTTACCATAATAATTACAATTAAAATATATATTTATATTTTGCAATAAACATAAATAATCCAATTTGGAAAAAAATCTGTGCAATATTTTTATTTTTTGACAGATGTTAGTGAAGATCAGGAAACAGTTTTATTTGGGGCTATTGTGGTAGAAGTGGCAGGCTGGTTCGCCATGTGGTAGAATGTTGAATGATGGGGAAGGATCGTCAACATTTTAAGTCTGTGAAATATTGAGAATCTATCTGTTTCACTAAAAAAAATGTACCTTCATTTCTAAGCTTTAGGGTAAATTTTCTCTCGCCATCTGGGATTGATTTTTGACCTCTTCTCAAAATATAGTTTCTAAGAGAATTATAATTAAATAAAATCAACTATATACAAACAAGTTTGTGTACTAGTAAAATAAAATGGATGTAACAGCTTGTATTAATAGGCAAGGTAACTTCTTGTGACATCTTCTAGGCTCTCAGTTACCAATCGATTTTGATGAAAAAATATACCATTTGAAAGGTATTTATTTGCAGATGTGCACTACATTTACTGATATGTACCGTCTGGTGTACACATACATAAGACATATTTCAGCTTCAAATAAAAAACTACATAAAGCTGTGTGTGTGTTTATGAATTGGCTAAAATTGATTAGCATACCTTTAGGCTCTTTAAAATTTTTTACTAACAAATCCAGTTTATATCCTCTGTGTGTTCAACAAATATTTATAATACATTGAATTTTATTCAAAAATTCACAATTTAATGAATTTTATTTAGATATTCATAAATTTTTTATGTCTGTATATTAGGGTGGCCCTTAATTAAAAAAAATTTGCAAACTCTCGAACTCACCCCCTATAAATATGCGAATACCAAAAAACTGAGAAATTCAAAGTTTCGGGTCAATCAAAAATAATTTGGGGTGCTATAGTAAGGGTTTCATCTAGTTTACTAGAACAATTAATTTTTTTTAAATATGCCAAAGTTAGGCCTTGGCAAGGAATGCGTTAACGTTGTTCGATTTATTAATTTTTAGCATAGAAGGCTTGCACATTTGATTATTATGTTTTATGAGTCACATCTAAAAATTCAACAGCTGTTACAAAATATTTAATTTTTTTGAATAAATTGTCTTTCATTAGCTTGGAGACGTATACTTCATATCTGAGTGCTCATAGGTATAGAGACCAGAAAAAATTATTGCTTTAATTAATTTCTTAAAGCTCAAAAAATGATCGTCAAATTTCACGACCTAGTTTTTGTTTGGCACAAAAGCGGTCTGGAGCATTTGCTATTTCTTGGCGAGTTTTTTTAGATTTTGAAGTTATATAGCTTTTTAATACTGAAATCGATTCATATAACTTGTCGAAAAAATTAAGCTATAGAACGAATTTTTCGTAAAATCTGGGAAAAAGTCATATTTTCCCCATATAAAAAACACATAAAATAATTTTATAACAAAATTGGTTAAAAGTTGTTTTAATTTATAGTCGCAAGCAATAAGCTGATAATTGCACCAAAGATATATCACAATGGATTATTTTGATCCCAGGAGCTTCAGTGCAGTGGTTAAATAAATAAAAATTAAACGAATTATTTTTCTTAAATTATAAATAGAAAAATTCGTTTTCGGTCATTTTTATTTGAAAATATCTTAAAATTCAAAGCTGGCCTTGGCAAATAATGTTTTAACGTTCTCGGACTTATCCCAAATTTTAGGAGCGGAAGTTCTACACGTTTGGTTATTATATTTTAAGCATCGCATCTAAAAATTCAACAGCACTTATAAAATATTTGAATTTTTTGAATAAATTGTCTTTTATTAGCTTAGGGTCATATGTGACCCCAATTACAAAAGGGTTATTGGGGTCATATTATTTTTTTCCGAAACCCTAGGCTATTAGGATAAAATATAACATTTAAAGGTAGAAAAGTGATGAATTTTTGATACAAAGTATTTAGATAGAGTACACATACAGAATATTTTACTAAAATCCCATTTTTTCGAAATCCTTAAAAATAAAATCCTTGTCAAACAAATTCACACACAGTTAATCTGTAGCATGTATTTAACAAAACCTTAAAGTTTTATATACAGTTTTTAAACCCTACACACCTCAGTGACAGAGGGTATATATAGGGTTGTCATTCCGTTTGTAACGCATCGATATAAATTCCTGAGACCCCAAAAATATATATTTTCTTGATCCTTATAACAAGGGAAGTTGATTTACCGATGACCGTCTGTCCGTCTGTTTGTGGAAATCACGATCACGCCATCAATATCTAAGCTAGACCGCTCGTTTTTATATAAAATCGTTTATTAACATCCCAAAGGAGTTGCTATTTAAAATCGTCAAAATCGGTCAAAGGGGTCATGAGTTATGACTGAAACTTTGAAAAAACTCTTTAAAAATACAATTTTTCAGTGTGTTTGTTGTTTTTCTTAAGATATGTTGTATATGTTGTAATTCTTCGTATTGTTGAAGTCATTACAGTTGTGTGTATACATATTAAGACTGCACGTGTCACATTGGCCTAAGCAAGTTTTACCACATATTTTTAAATAAAATTAAATATTAAAAATTAATAAAAATAAAAAATGGAAAACGAAAAATGGAAAATGAAAATTGAAAATTGAAAATTAAAAATTTAAAATTGAAAATTGAAAATTGAAAACTGAAAATTGAAAAATGAAAACTGAAAATTGAAAATTGAAAATTGAAAATTGAAAATTGAAAATTGAAAATTGAAAATTGAAAATTGAAAATTGAAAATTGAAAAACGAAAACTGAAAATTGAAAATTGAAAATTGAAAATTGAAAATTGAAAACTGAAAATTGAAAAATGAAAACTGAAAATTGAAAATTGAAAATTGAAAATTGAAAATTGAAAATTGAAAAACGAAAACTGAAAATTGAAAATTGAAAATTGAAAATTAAAAATTGAAAATTGAAAATTGAAAATTGAAAATTGAAAATTGAAAATTGAAAATTGAAAATTGAAAATTGAAAATTGAAAATTGAAAATTGAAAATTGAAAATTGAAAATTGAAAATTGAAAATTGAAAATTGAAAATTGAAAATTGAAAATTGAAAATTGAAAATTGAAAATTGAAAATTGAAAATTGAAAATTGAAAATTGAAAATTGAAAATTGAAAATTGAAAATTGAAAATTGAAAATTGAAAATTGAAAATTGAAAATGGAATTGAATTGAATGAAAAATGAAAATTGAAAATTGAAAAATTAAAAATGGAAAATGAAAAATGAAAAATGGAAAATGAAAAATGAAAAATTGAAAATCGAAAATCGAAAATGGAAAATGAGAAATGAGAAATGGAAAATGAAAAATGAAAAATGAAAAATGAAAAATGAAAAATGAAAATGAAAAATGATAAATGAAAAATGGAAAGTGAAAAATGGAAAATGAAAAATGAAAAATGAAAAATTAAAAATGAAAAATTAAAAATGGAAAATGAAAAATGGAAAAAGAAAAATTTTAAATTAAAAATGAAAAATGGAAAGTGGAATATGAAAAATGAAAAATGGAAAATGAAAAACGAAAAATGAAAAGTGGAAAATGGAAAATGAAAAATGAGAAATTAAAAATGAAAAACTAAAAATGAAAAACGAAAAACGAAAGATGAAAGATGAAAATTGAAAAGTGGAAAATGGAAAATGATAAAAAAAAAATGAAAACTGAAAATGAAAAAGGTGGAGGGTATCAAAGATTCGGCCCAGCCGAATTTAACACTCTAACTTGTTTAAAATTTGTTTAAGAAAATTTTTTAAAACTTGAAAAAGGAGTTTTCAAACTTTTATCAAAAAAATTTCCCATTTTCGGTCTCAATGCGCAATAAGTTAACAACGTGGTAATAAAACAATACTTCATATCTGAGTACTTATAAGCATAGAGACCAAAAAGAAATTATGGCTTTAATCAATTTCTGAAAGTAAAAAAAATGCCATCAAATTTCTTGAGCTAGTTTTTTTAGCATAAAAGTGGTCTGGGGCATTAGCAATGTCTTGGCGAGGATTTATTCGATTTTGAAGTTTTATAGCTTTTTGAAAGGACAATTTAATAATGATCTAGAATTATGTAATAGCTTTTCGGAAAAATTAAACTATAGAACGAAATTTTCGTAAAATCTGAAAAAAGTCATATTTAGCCCCATATAAACACACTTGAAATTTTCAATCGCGTTGAGGCACAGCTAAATGTTTTTTGATTGGCCCAAAACTTTGTATTTCTCAGTTTTATTGCTATTCAAATATTTCTAGGGGGTGAGACTGAGAGTTTGAACACTTTTTTATCCTCTATATAATGATGGGCCACCCTAAAAATTAGTTATTGTTGTTTTTTCAGCAGACCATGGACCCCTTAACTATTTCCGTTTCAATATGGTCTTCCGATAAATCTATATTTTGAACAATAGTTAGTGCCTTCAATGCTTCTTTAAGTGAAGCATTGATGTTACCATCAATTATTGCGCTTCGAGACACATCTCAATAACATTCTACATCGCCGTCACAACGTACATATTCCATGCTGTCTGGAAATCTATTTATAAAATCTAGCTCTTCATTGATTTCTAGATCCATTTCGGGAGTGCCGGTGATTGTAAAATAAACAAATTTAATAACGTATTTTTCGCTCCAATTGTTTCGATTTTGTTTTTCGTAAGAGAGGAGATTTTTTTATGAAAACAATTTAAAAACTCCAAATACATGAGGCGTTTATCTTAAATGTGCCGGTATAAAACTGCACTTAAAGAAGAAAATTATTATTGAATTCTGAAAAATAAAAAACAAAACTAAAATTTGGTGCAGTTATAGCTAAAAGGCAGTTAAGTCAAAACTACTGTAAGTAAAATATTTATTAGAAATAAAATCAGGCTCAAGATCAAATCTTTAATGATAACTTTATGCTGATGTTTGCAACGACCAAAAATAATTGACCTAGACTTGACTAAATCGACTCAAAATCACTTTCTGTGTCGATTTAGCGATGTCCGTCCGTCCTTCTGTCCGTCTATCTCTTGTCAATGTAATCAAACTACAGGTCGCAGATTTCAAATATATTTTGATGAAATTTGGTATGTAAGTTTTTATTATGAACTCTATTGAAATTGGTGAAAGTCGGTGCATGTTCAGACCTAGTCCCCATACAAATGACCCCTATAGAATCGACTTAAATTGTCATAGAATCCAAATTATCTTATAGATCTTTGTCAAATTGGGTTTGTGTATGTTTATTACTCGCATTAATCAGTGGTTCAAAAATAAACCCTATATGAGAATTCTTAGTCATAGCCCACATATAAAGCCGCTTCCCGATCTTAACTTAAATCTATCTAAAAACAAAAATATTGCACAGATTTTTCTCAAATTTGGTAATAAATAAATTTTTGCAATAAATAATTTTTTGACCTAGTCCCCATATATAGCTTCCGATATGAACTTTTTCATATTCAAGGGCAACAAAATCTATAATAATACCACTCAAATTTGGATTATGCTTATTTTCTGTATCCAATTTGTTGTGCCTAAGAGATAGGGTCACTAAACGCGTGGTTAGCAAAAAACATAGGCATATTTATTTCGATTGATGTAATTGATTTACAGTCGCTCACAGCTTATTTGATGCAGATAAGTTTTTTTCAAAATCCGTTATATATTTAAAAATTTTGTTGTAAAAATACGAAAACATAGAATGTGATTTAGTATATTATAGTGTAGTAATTTTATTTAACAAAAAAAAAACAAAAATGTGCTTTGTGCTCTCAAGAAACTAAAAAATGCAAAATAAGGTACAAAAATCATGTCACAGCTTAAATGATGCAGTTAATTTTACTGTTATCCTTGTTGTTGTCTTCAGCTTAAAATTTAAAAATTATTATCTGCAATCATTCCTAATTGTGTTTTTGACTGATACGCATTAAAAAAATAAAAATAAGTAAATGTTTTCAACCACGGCACCGCGTACATCCATTGAAATGCGTGAGTTCGTATTAAAGCACTATAAGAATGGGCACACTCCACGGAAAATTGCTGAAATGGTTAATTTAAGCTCTTCAACAGTTCAGCATATAAAACGCTATTTACGTAGGTGAGAAGCGTGTTGAAAACAAGGGTAGACAAGCTCCAAATAAAATTTTTACCGAAAGTGATTCTAAGTGGTTAGTGCAACAAATTCGTAAAAATTCAGCAACAAGCGCTCCGAAGCTGACTTATAGCCGAAAAATATTTGTCCGAATTCCTCGAAACAAACCATTTATAAATGAAAACAATAGAGTAAAATGGCTGCAGTTTGCGCGTGACCATTTAAATAAGAGCCCAGCATTTTGGAGAACTGTAATTTTTGTTGATGAAGTGAAAGTTAATATATTTGGACCAGATGGAAGACCCTACACATGGCGCAAAGTTAATGCTGAGCTGAAACCTCACAATTTACGTGCCACTATGAAACACGGTGGTAGAAATGCTATGGTTTGGGGATGCATGTCTTCAAATGGAGTAGGTAACTTGGCCTTTATCGTAAGGAATATGGATAAAAACATGTATTTGCAACTTCTCCAAGAAAATCTAATTCAAAGAGCGACGAAATTGCAAATTGAGGACGCCTTTCGCTTCTACCAAGATAATGACCCTAAGCACAAATCACCATTAGTACAGACTTGGTTGATATGGAAATGCCCGCATATAGTTCAAACTCCTGCACAATCACTTGACTTAAATATGATTGAAAATTTGTGGTCAATACTGAAGACAAATATTCGAAAATACGATATCCATAAAAAATCTAACTTCAAAAAAGTGGTACAGAAAGAGTGGGATAAAATAGATCCAGATTATAAAAGAAAGCTAGTGGACTCTATGCCGAAAAGGTTTCAAGCGGTTATAGATAATAAAGGATATCCTACTAAATACTAAGCAATTGAAAAAAATTATAAAATTACAGTCAATCCTTTTTAATTAATTGTTTTTCAAAATTGCATCATTTAAGCTGTGACCTGAATTTTCTATTTTGAGTTTCTAGAGAACTTAAAGCAGATATTTTTTTTTTTTTTGTAAATATAAATAACGCATAATTATTAACGAAACCACATATGTCGTTTTTATTTTTTTAGAACAAAATTTAAATATATATTTTTAAACATAAAAAAATTATCTGCATCAAATAAGCTGTGAGCGACTGTATATGCTGCATATTTGTTATTTATTTTTTATTCCAGAAGTACCACCATTTCTACTCGACAACCAGTAAACTGACATGGTAATATATCATTTAACTACGATCGAATTTACAAAAATTAAAATTTGTTCTACAGTACATTAGAGGTTTAACTATATAATAATAAAAAAAACATAAAATGCATTTTTTCCGTTAGACATATCTTTTTCTTTTCCTCCATCACTATGTATCCTTTTCTTTTCTCAGGCTTCTACTGCTTCCTCAATATATACCTCTTCAGGCCATATAAGCGTTGTAGTTGCTTTTTTTTCATTTTGCTACCAAAAAATATACTACATACGGACATATATTCGACTAAATGTGGTATACATACAATTATTGCAAGTAATGCAAATGTATGTATTTAAAAAGCATATGTATTTGTAAATTTTATATATATGTATATATATATTTTAAACGTGCTTCTCACTCACACTCTAACAAAAAACTAGAAACTTTTCATATTTATAAGCAGACACTCTGCATGCATGTATGTTTGCAGCCAGTTTTAAACGGATGTCTTTTTAGTTGTGTTTTTTTCCTTCTTTTTGTAGCCACCAGTCAGCCAACCAACCATTCTTGGTTTACACCAAAAGACGCCATTATTCGGTTGTATATATGCCACCACACTCATGCAATCACTATTTTTGGTTAAGTTGTAGTTGTTGCTGTTGTTGTTCTTATAGTTGGTGCTGGTAAATTTGTTGTTGCTGCTGCTGCTGTTGTTGTTTTTGTTGTTGTTGTACCTACTTGTAGTTGGTCGTTTTCTTTAGTTATTACTACTTTCTATTGCCATTGCTGCAAGTGACTTTTTGGTTAGCAGAAGAGGCAGATTAAAAAAAATTATAACCTCAAATTTTGTATCATTAGGTTTTTCAATTATTAGAAGTTTTGGAAAGAAAATAAAACTAATGTTGGGAGAATTTAGTGCGGATGATGAGAATTATTAATGGATAAGAAAAGAGCAATTAAATATTAGTTTTGAAAATATCTAAGGAATTTAAGATAAAAAAAAAATATGTAGCTGTGCATGTTGACTTAAATATTTATAAATTTATTTTGGAAGTATGACAGATAATTGTTTAAACTTTATTAAATATATATTTAGTAATATTTTTAAATCCATAAATCGTTTTCTTTTTAATGCAATTTACTTGTCTGAGATGAAATATAAAATAATTTTCATACCTAGTTTCGTTATCAAATGATAATTATTTTGTGCAATAATCTTTCTAATATACAGTTAAAAGTGAGCGTTCATCATTATTTTTAATATTTAAATGAATTTTTCTATAATAAAAATATATTAAAGTAACGGTAAAACATGAATAGCTTTAGTACTTTTTTCAGCGTTGCAGATTTAGGTGCAATCTTATTCTGCATACGTTACAACGGCTTATGGAATGGCTCTCAAAAAACAAGAAAAACAAAGCTCCAATTCTAATACGACGAATCGCTATTAGCAACCACCGTCAACAGCACTTGCGATTTGAACAGCAACAAAGAATTGTAAACATTGCAACACTGAAAATGTACCATAATTACTAGTAACTTCTTAACATACCACGTCCATTTTCATATGGATTCCCGAAACACATCCAAGTGTTGTCCGACGGTGATACCCGTAACTTCTAGGTACAATCTTTAACTAAAAATGGTATATTGATGATTTCTTGCAACGGCGTAGTTTAGGTCATTTGACTTCACCAACAAGTTGTTATTTTGGATAATTTTCGATGAGGCAGTGTTGGAAATGTTCATCAAGTTACAACATCATTCGCCCTCGGCTAAATAATTGCAGCATATTTCATAATGACAGCAACTCGGTGGCTCTCATTTACTACCTGTCGATAATTCGAATGTTATTTATTCACCAATTACAATATCTATACAGAAATATTGCAATTAATATTGTAACTAATAAAATAATTTTTGGATTTTTGTTTTCAATGATGCGTGGTAGAGCAGAAGAAAGCCTATATTTCTTAAAATTCATAACTACACTGCATTCTTAATCAATTATAACATAAGAGTTATCACATTGTTCAATAAATCGCTAATGAAGGCTGAAATGCCAGAAACCGGTCCGATTAAGAATAAAGTGTAGTTATGAATTTTTAGATATATATGCTTTCTTCTGCTCTACTACGTACCATTGAATACAATATCTATGCCGAGAAAGGAATTAAGTAGACCCTAATTCATACGTTAAATGCAGTCAAGAATGTATTAAGGATATTTTTACATTATATACTTTTAATTTATAAATACAAAAAAGAATTAATTATATATAAAAATATTTAAAAGAGCAGTTTGCATTCGGCAACTGCAATAAATAAGATCTAAATTCTATTATATGGACTAAATTTAACGATTCATGCAACCGAATTTACGGTTATTTCGAAAACATTATTTGGTAGTCACAACAGAATAATGTGATAGCATATGGGACTATCAAAATTCAGATGGCAACAAATTCGGATGCAACGAATCCGTTTTCTGTGTGTGTGCATAAGTAAATACTGTAGTAGTAGTGGGTGTGGCACCTTCCGCACAAATTAAATATTTATATGTCTTAAGGCGGTTTCAAAATATGTGGACTATTGTGATAGTGAAAGTCTTGTAAGTTTATATGGTTCCATAAATAACGGACCTAAAACTTGGCGTAATCAGAACGGTGGGCATGGCAGCTCCCACAAAAAAATAAATATTTATCACCACGTATCTAGAGTAATATGAAAGCATATAAAAGTAAACATTTATTTATTTATTATTTATATAAAGAGAACGAGTCTTATATTACAATACTGGGGAGATATAGGTACAAATTAAATTTTGTTTAAAAAAAAGAGAGACAAAAAATTAATTATAATATAATAACAAGAGACAAATAATGATAGCAATCAAGTCTACATATTATTAGTGACAAAAAATATTTATTTACGAATCTAGGCTCTAGAATATATCGCCGAATTAAAAATTGCAAAAAAAAAAAAATACAAAAAACCTAAAATGTAAAAAATGAAAAATGGCCAACTCTTTGGGATATTTTTGGCTTTTTTGGTCAGTTTTCATTTTTAAAATTGAGCCATTTTTCATTATAAAAAATGACCCACAATTTTTGGGCCATTTTACGTTTCTTTAATTTTAGTTACTTGCATAAAAATTACCTTAAACAAATTTTTGTTTTGTTTTTGATGTAAATACATATTTTTTAATATATTAATATAAACTAGCAGATGCCAGCCCTCGTACTTCGAGTGCAAAAACTAGGAAATTTTATTTTTTCATTTAATAAATTATTGACCCTAAAGGTATGCTAATTTTTTTAATTCAATACAATTTTTATTGCGAATGAAGAAAACAAACTTATTTTGTTTTTTTTTTTTTGCAAACACATTAACAAATTTAATAAACACACACATAGCATTGTATAATTTTAGGTATGTGTTAATAGCAACTTTAAATGAGTACAACCAAAAAACAAATTGCAAATTTAAAAATCTGTAAGTCTGGTGTACAGCTAAAAAGATATACCTTCCATATAAGATACACTTGGTCAAAATCGGCAGAAAACTGTTGAACAAACCATCGGTCACAAGAAATCGCCTTACCTATTAATATTATAGATACTTACTGTACAGTTAAAAAAATAATTGAGGCGTATCTTGTACAACTGCATGACAATATGGCCAGAGGAAAGAGCTCAATCCTTTCACCAAACTGGCTGCTTGCATTTTTAAAACGCTGGGTGTATCGCGCGATATTTTTGTTTTGATGCAATTCATTTTAGAGATTTTCTGTTAAAATTTTTCATAAGGGAATAAATGCAGATTGTTGTTAACTTATAACTTTTTTTTCATTAATAAAGATATTATAAAAAAAGGTATGTACTTTTTATTAAGAAATGAAAGTGCGAGATATTAGAATTTATGTGTACCTTACGCTGCAGCGAACAATTTTAATACAAACTCAAACCCGTTTGTATGCTGAGCGACTACAACTTTACGCATTGGTCTGACCGAACGCAGTAAATTGCATTAACAAAAGATCGCGCGATACACCTAGCATTTTAAAAATGCAAGCAACCAGCTTGCCGAAAGGATTGAGCACTTTTCACTGCTCATATTGTCATGCAGTTGTACAAGACGTTCTTCAATTATTTTTTTAACTGTACACTAAGTATTTAATTGAATACATTACATAAGAAAACAAATTCATTATATACAGCCCTGTTCTTGAAACGTTGTTATTTGAATAAGAATGAATTTGAAATAACATGAAATGGAAATTTTGGGTTTCTTGAAAACACAAATTTCATATTTTCGAAGTATTCTTCGAAATCATATTTTTTTATTGTCAAATGACATGAAACATATGGTGTAGCTTCAGAACCATATGTTATCTAGAAACCGAGGTGCCATATGGTTCTTTAGTCACTCTCACAAAAAAAAAAGCTTAAATAATTTTTGCATGTTTTTCCTTAAGATTATAAAGAAAGTAAAAAAAAAATATTTTCTTTTAAAATAACATTTTGCTTGTTCATTTAATTGTTTTTGCTCTTTAATTTCATTCAATTAAGAATGACTTCTCTTTTTGTTTTTCCTTAAGATTATAAAGAAAGTAAAAAAAAATATTTTCTTTTAAAATAACATTTTACTTGTTCATTTAATTGTTTTTGCTCTTTAATTTCATTCAATTAAGAATGACTTCTCTTTTTGAAATAAGTTAGGCATCACCAAAGGAAATTCGAAATTCAAATAAATTGGATTTGACTGGCATCACTACTGTTTCGAACATCAACAAAGTTGTGGCAATCATATGCAAAAAATAAATAAAAATATGTGATTTGAGTGAAATATTATTTTAAATTCCTTTATTTGTCATAATTAGTGCATAAAGAATCTATTTTATAATTGAAAAAATTATAATGGAAAATAAATTGTGTAAATAAAAAGTTTTTATTATAGTTATAGAACAACATCATCTCCAAAAGTGTGTTTTATTAACATCGACTACTGATTACGAGTTTTTTTTTAAGTCAACGCAAAATTTAGACGTTTTTTAAAATCGTTTATTTTTCATTAAATTAATGTCTAATTTTTTAAAATAATGACATGGTTCAATAAAAAACATGTTAGAGTTTAAATATCAATTAGTTTTTTTATCTCTTAAGACCTGCTAAGTAGAAAAAAGGGCATTTGTTTTGATTTCACAAAGCCTTTTTTATGTGAATTAAAACGAGAAAAAATATTCTTATTGAAGTTAGAGAACACCAAACAACTCGTAGATTGAAGAATTTTTTCATTTACGAGTTTTTTTTTTTTTTTTGTGATAGTGGTTTCAAGAACAGGGGTGATAATTTTATATAAACCTCTATATAAATAAATATTTAGGTTTGCATAATTTTAATTTATTTTTGAGTGAATTTTAATATTGAAAATATTGATTTAAAAAATATTTTTTTTAACCTTTTTCGTATTTTCGGCAACATTTTATTATTATTATTATTTTTTTTTGACGGTTTTTCATTTTTTTTTTTCATTTGGCGATATTTCCTAGAGCGACGAATGTAATCTAGGGGGGAAATAAGGTTTAAATTTTTTAAACTAAAATTTTTCCTAAGAAATCTCAGAAAAACGCCAGGTTGCATTTAAGAAATTACAACTTGCCTCAAAAATAAATTGCCTGTAAGAAATAAAATTATATTATTTAGACCAGGCACCTAAAAGTTATAATAAAAATCATGGGGACATATGTAAACATCTAATAATTAAAGATTTTTTTAAGACACTTTTTTAAAATTAAACAGAAAGCGTCATCTATATATCACTTATAGCAAACAACAGCGGTGGCTCTGCTAATATAAAAATATTTATTATTATTTATTACTTAAATTTTTCGTAATTTTAAATTTTTCGTTTTTAATTTTTCATTTTTAATTTTTTATTTTTCATTTTTCAATTTTTCATTTTTATTTTTCATTTTTAATTTTTATTTTTCATTTTTAATTTTTCATTTTTCAGAACGTTTTTATAACGCTATTCGCTCCCTCACTTTATCTCCAAACACTTCCGAATGAAATCGCGCCAAACACTTATTTTCACCAATACAATCCTACCTCACACCGTTCTTGTCTTACTCTGTTTTTATTATTGTATTGTGAAATAGATTTTTACCACCCTGAGCGTATAGATGTTTAGACATCAAAAAATGATAAAACGGTCTTACCTTTAACATTGATGAAGTCAAATAATGGTTATAATTAACCAGTATCGTAATGTATAATTAATTTTGGTCATCGTAACCAATATAAGTGAGAAATATTTTTTTTATCCAATAGCCATTGAAATTAATTTAATTTTTTGGTTATCACGACCCGGATAGATATCGTATTTTTTAGCTAAAGGGTTTGTAGTTTAATTATTAAACTAATTTAATTAAACCACCTTAAGTTTAATTATTAATCAACTTTTTCATTAAATAATATTTTAATTATAAAACATATATTTTGTTTACTTTCCCAAAAATATTTAAATTCCTTACCATACAAACCCCTAAGAAATGCATCTATTACATCAAAAATACGATATTATGTATTCGGGAAGCGATAACCAAAAAATAAATTTACTTACGATAATGGTTATTGGTAACCAAAAACTTTTTTTTGGTTATTATGATAATTATTCATGAAAAAAAAATATTTTTCTTTAATATTGGTTACGGTGAACAAAATACTATATATCTTAAGAAAATGGTTAAAAATTCCCTAAAATAGAATAGAATTGTAGCGCAACCTTTTCTTACGAAAGAATAAAATAAGAATCATTTTCCGTCGCTGACTTAGATACAATACCTTTAATCAAACTAGCAGAACTTAGCCCTCGAGATTCGAGTGCAATTCTATGAAATTTTAGTTTTTCATTCAATTTATTTCTTTCAGTGTTCTATGCCACCTAAAGGTATGCAATTTACAATTCAACACAGGTCGTGTGATATGCAATTATTACAACTAGCAGATTCCAGCCCTCGAAATTCGAGCGCAAATTCTAGGAAATTTTATTTTTTCATTAAATAAAAGCCCTAAAAGTATGGTAATCAATTATAGCCTATTCATAAATCAACACAAAAAACAAACTCATTTTTATTACAAACACATTAACAAACTTAATAAACACACACATAGCATTGTATAATTTTATGTATGTGTTAGTAGCAACTTCAAATGCAGTTTACTCAAAATAAAGGAAAAGATTTTAAAATCTGTAAATCTGCAAATAAGCTAAAAAGAAATACCTTTAAAATAATATACGTTTGGTCAAAATCGGGATTAAACGGTAGAACAAAACATCAGTCACAAGAAATCGCCTAGCCTATTCATATTACAGATGAAATTCGATTGCATTATTGTCGTTATTGGTTTACGTCCAAAATTATTTTTCAATTCAACACAGGTCTTTTCATACACAATTTTTGCAAAGACATCAACAAATTTAATAAACACACACACACAGCAATGTAAAATTTTATATATGTGTTATTAACAACTTTGAATGCATTTTATTCCTCAAATAAAATAAAGAAATTTAAAAATCTGTAAATCTGGTGGACAGCTAAAAATAAATACTTTTCAAATGAGATAGGTTTCAACAAAGTCGGGTTAAAGCTGATAAAGTTGCATCGGTCACAAGAAATCGCCTTGCCTATTAATATTATAGATATTCTTTTGTTTTCTAAATAAAAATCTCTTCAAGATTTTTTCCGGATTTTATATTTGTATTTAAATATCTTTGAAATGTTTAAAAAAACTCTAATTTTTTTTGAGAAACAATCAATTCAGTATTATTTGTTTGTGTATTTGTAAACTCAAAACCACTACTTGGAACCAAAATTAAATCAACGTAGTCAGTCATTTGTAGAGCAAATTTTCTTCGTTTTTTTCCTGTTTAACTATCAAGTTGTATCTTCATTCCTTTCATTTTGGCCAATGTGGGTCGATAAGATAGTGAATATTAACAAACAGAAAGTACGCTTATACAATACGTACATACTTACGTACAAAAACATGAAAAAGCGTAAGAATATATACGAGTGAAACACTGAAAATACAATATACAATACATAGACAGTTGTGCAAATCTGTGCGTGTGTTTGTAGACCAAATTTGCAATGGCAGTGGCTTTGTTTCACTCCCACTAAAACCTAAATATGTGGTCCTGTAAGGAAACCTTAGTGCTATAAAGGGTTAGCCACGATGGTGTCAGTTTTGGGGTCGGGTTTTCTTCGCTATGTATATCCATGTATATATAGTATATATATAAAACGAAATAGCAGCAACACAAACAACAAGAACAACATCTCGAGCTATGGCTATAACGACGTTGACATTAAGAGAGAAGATGTAAACATTTGTTGTTATTGCAAATAAAACACGAGGAGCCGCCAAATACAAACACTCTCACCAATACAAACACACTGATTTCCTAAATCCATATACATACTCATAGACATTATTACACACATATACATTAAAATAAACGTACTATTCGAAGCCACATACAATCACACAATCATCACATTTTTTTTTTTTTTTTTTTTTTTTTGTTACGTTTTATAAGTGGGTCGGTACCGATTTCATACGACAGAGATGATTAGCTTAGTACTAAAGGTCTGTTTTGTTTGGTATATTTTGGAACGGTAACAAAACTGATACAAAACCAATGGATCCATATTTCCTATACCCTCCCTATTTCCTATTCAATGGGTAAAATGGGGTACAAAAAGGCCATTTTAAAAATAAATGGGTAAATAAAAATAGTTATGTTAATTTGTAAGTAGCATATTGTTATTGAACTTATAAATTAAAAATTTTGGTACCCATATTATTAAAGAGCAGATCTCATAGCAAAATAAATTACAGTGAGTGACAATACAATCGAAACTTTTAGTAAAATAAATATTTGATGACTTGAACGGTCATTATCAAAGAATTGGTTCATAACATTAAAAACTCTTTTATTAATTAAAAATTGTTATATTTTCTTTATTTAAAAAAGAAAAAAATTTTAACACATAAAATAGCTTAGCTTCAAAAAACGAACAAATCTTAAAAGCACTAATTTTTATGCTGTTGTGCCAAATAAAGTGGGCAATAATTGAAAACGTTCCCTCTGTTTTTGGTTTCAATATTTTTACCATTATTTTTTTGTACCACTTCACAACGAAGAGGCATGCAGTCAATTAAATTGCTGATGATATCCATTGAAATTTTTTGCCACTCCGAATTAACTGACGTATTTTTCGAAATTTCCCATAGATTTTCTATTTAATTGACAGCTGGTGATTGGAGTGGCCATTCCCAAACACTAACTACATTAAATTGTAGCCATTCGGTTACAGCTTTGGAGATGTGTTCTAGGTCAATGTCACGTTAGAACTTCAATATCAAGGCCATATTTTCCTTCGCGTATGGCTAAGCCTAAGGCCTTCGCGGGAATAGTATTAAGTTGTGTTTAAATAAATAAATATAATATAAAATAAACATAATATAATATAATATATAATATAATATAATACCAAAATAAATAAAACCAAGTAAGAACATTATAGTCGGTCTAGACCATGGTTTAGAGACCCCATCTTTCGGTCCAACTAATTCGATGTAGAAAATAAGCATAAACCAAATTTAAGTGGCATTATTAATTTTTTTGCTGCAAATATGAAAAATTTCATATCGGGTGCTATATTTATATGGGGGTTAGGTCGAAAAATGGACCGATCTCGACCATATTTGGTAAGGTCAGTTATATTTTAAAAAAAAAATATATACAAACCAAATTTGAGAAAAATCTGTGCAATATTTTTGTTTTTTGATAGATTTAACTGAAGATCGGGAAGCAACTTATATGGACCTATGACTAAGAATTGTGCTATAGGGATTATTATAATTTGGATCTTATGGCACTTCATGTCGGTTTCATAGGGGTCATTTGTATGGGGGCTAGGTCTGAACATGGACCGAATTTCACCAATTTCAATAGCGTTCATTCTATGGCTGATGGAAGCTTATGTACTAAATTTCATAAAAATATATTCATATTTGCTACCTGTAGTTTGATTACAAGCTTTACATGGACACACAGACGGACGGACGGACGGACATTTCTAAATCGACTCAGAAAGTGATTCTGAGTCGATCGGTATAATAAAAGATGGGTCTAGGTCAAATATTTTTGGTAGTTACAAACAGCAGCACAAAGTCGTAGTGGTATAGGGTATAAAAACGATTTAGAATTTGCATGTATCCAATTTCAGATAGGGTATCCTTTACTGCATGAATTTGTTTCATTGCTTGACCCGAGAAGCAACCCCATACCATTATATTGTCTCCGTCAAACTTAACAGTTTTACTTGTATATTTTGGTTATTGTCTTTTTCTTTTGGTGGTCGTAAAATGTTCTTCCATCGTGGCTTCCTAAATTAAACTTGGATTTATCTAAAAAGATAATACTATTCTAGTTCCGTCTTGATCAGTTTATGTAATCTTTAGCAAAACTTATGCGAACCAGACGATTTTCACTGATATCAGTGGTTTCTTCACAGGGCGACAACAAGCAAGATCAGCCTCAACTGTTCGTTGGAAAACAGTTCCAGAACATGTTTTTAGTTTCTCATTAGGTAGCATTTTTTGACATTTTTAAATCTGTTATCAAGACTCGTTTTATGGGGCCTAAATATTGAGTCGTTACTATACCTCTTTCACGATACTTCTTGATACTTTTTGAAGTTATGGATTTATTCACAGAATATTTCTCACAAATTTTATTTTGATTATGACCAGCAGTGAAATCATCTATTATTTTGTTTTGTAATGTTTTACAAAACTTTATTTTTGCCAATATTTTATAATAATAAATTATCTATAATATTAATACACACAGAAAAAATATTCACCAACCGAATTGTTCTAAAGTGGAATAACTGTATTTTCGATTGCATCAACATAAATTTAATAGAATCTGCAAATTTTCTATTATGAAAAAATATTTACTGTTAAAGCAATAGAATTGTAATCATAGTGAACCCGAAATTCGGTTATTAGCGTTATCGCAATTCGGTTGGCAACAAATTCGGTTGCAACAACGAATCTGTTTTCTGTGTGTAGGTAAGTCGATTTCTTGTGACCGATGTTTTGTTAAACAGTTTTGTCCCGATTTTGACCCAACATATATTATTTGAAAGGTGTTTCTTTTTAGCTGTCCACCAGATTTACAGATTTTTAAATTTTAAATTTTTTTGGTGTAAAATGCATTTAAAGTTGCCACTAACACATACATAATATTATACAATGCTATGTGTGTGTTTGTTAAATTTGTTAATGTGTTTATATAAAAAAAAAATTGTTTTCTTCATTCGTAATAATAATTGTGTTGAATTAAAAAATAATATTGAACATCAACCACTAAATAATAATATTTAAAAAGTGTTGAATAGTGAATTGGCTAAAATTTATTAGCATACCCTAAGTCTTTATTAAATGAAAAAATAAAATTTCCTAGAATTTGCACTCGAATTTCGAGGGCTGGAATCTGCTAGTTAAATTAAGACATTGAAAAATACGTGTTTAAAATCCAGTTGATCAAAAACGTCAGAAACTATAAATAATTAATAAACGGTTAAGATTTTGTACATTTTCTTTAATACCATTTTCAATTTTTAGTGTCTTAATCAACTCTGGTACAGAAGTTTAAAAGTTTCCATTGTTTTGGCATCTTTAAAAAACTTTTTTTTTTCATTTATCTATTTTTTATTTATTTTTTTTTTTAACAAGAAATTCTAAAAAAAAAAAAAAACAAATTCACAATTTTTAAAAGTATCCAATATATTGTCACCCACTGTATATTGAAAAAAGTAAAATATTCGATGGCGAATCGGCGAATTCTTAATCGAGTAAAATCGATTAAAATTTCATATCTTGTCACGTAAATGAAAAAAAGCCGCATGAACATACGACCTCGCTTCACCATTGCTCTCGATCAATGGCCATAGTTCAGGATAGAGTAAAATTATTCTTAGAATTTTTTTTAGTTAATGGCCAAAAATAATTTCTATCTAAAAATGCCTATAATGCAGGCTTACACGAAAACAAGTAAGAGCGTTAAATTCGGGTTTTACGTGCACTATTTATAAATACTAGCAGATTCCGGTCCTCAAAATTCGAGTGCAATATCTAGGCAGCTTTATTTTTGAACTTAGCCAATTCACAAAGGAACACTTTTATGGTTTATTGTTATTGTGAATGAAGATAACAAACTCATTAACAAACACATTAACAAATTTAATAGTAGCAACTTTAAATTAAATTTACTCAAAACAAAGGCAAAAATTTTAAAATCCGTAAATCTGCAAAACGGCTATAAAGATATACCTTTCAACTAATATACGTCCAGTCAAAATCGTGATAAAACGGTAGAACAAAACATCGGTCACAAGAAATCGCCGAGCCTATTAATATTATATATTACAACACGCACACTGAATTTTAAGTGATTCCAAATATTAAGTCATATCTTCTTAAAATGATGGCTGATTTATCCCATTTTTAATACTAACCTGCTTGAAATAATTGCAAACAATATTATCTTCAGCTTATGGTTTATTTTAGACGGATAGACGGACATCGCTATATCGACTTGAGTTGTTATAAGGATCAAGAATATATTAACGGAATGACAAACTGGTATACTTATATCCTCTGTACAGTGGTGTGGAGTGTGTAAAAAGTAGACAAATTTTTCGCTAAAGATAATAGAGATTAAAATAGCCAAATTTGACAACAATCCTAAATCAAAACACACAAAAACAACAACGTTAAAAGTGATCCAGTGTGAAAACGATCTGTAGGTCATGATTATTTAAGTATTATGAAATTTTTTAAACATCCTCTATCTATAATATTTATTAATAGGCTAGGCGATTTGTTTGTTACCGATGTAAGTTTCGCAGTTTTACCCCGATTTGACAAAAAATTTATCATTTGAAAGGTATTTCTTTTTAGCTGTTAACCAGATTTACAGTTTTTCATCGTCTGGAATATTTTTATGGAGTTATGGTCGTTTAAGGTTGCTACTAACACATACATAAAATTATGCAATGCTATATGTGTGTTTATTAAATTTGTTAATGTGTTCGTGTTGAATTGTGAAGCATACCTTTAGGGTCTTTATTAAATGAGAAAATAAAATTTCTTAGAACTTGCACTTGAATTTCGAGTGCTGGAAACTGCTAGTATATATAAAAGTAAAAGTATATATGTTTGTTGGTTTGTTTGTTTGTTTGTAGGAAATACAGAATATAATTTCTTCTTATAATCTTAGTGGGCGTGGCACCTTTCATGCAAAGTCCATTTTTAATATCATATATAATGAGTACTATGACGGGAGAGTTTTGATAATTTTTGGAATGTCATCTATCATTAATTTTAGTAGCCATGCCGAAACTGGGCGTGATCCGATAAGTGGGCGTGGCACCTCCCATTCAAAGTTATTATTTAATACCATACACTTTGATTACTGTGACGGAGATAGCTTTGCAAATTTGTCTGAGGTCATCTATTTTTAATGTGAATAGCCGGAAAAAAAACTTCCGGGATCGGACAAATGGGCATGATACCGCCCATACAAATTAAATATTCAATGTCATGTACTGTAATATTGAGAGCCTTGGGACTTTACATTATTGCATAGATTACTCATGTGATTAGTTGACCAAAAAATCGGCGTGATCGCAGCAGTGGGCATGGCGCCGCCCATTAAAAGTAAATATAGAATATATTATAATTGGAGTATGTACTATAAAATGGAAAGCCTATTTTGTACGAGTCCATCAGATGTTAATGTGAGTGGTCAGATAAAAATGGGTAGGATAAGGTTAGTAGGCGTGGTACTTCCTATGTAAAAAATATGAAATGCTATGAAAGCAACAGTTCTGAAAGAGTTTTTCAACAGGGACTCTACAAAAGTAAAAAGACAGGGACAGCAAACGACGCCATATTTCTTGCCGCTCTTTTGACATTTCTCTTCAGTAAGGTTTGCCATTTCATGATGGAAAGATAGACGAGCAAACAATGAGTCGAAATTATTAAAATTTACTACCGAAATTCAGAGTCAGTGGCCTCAACGTTAAGAGCGCTACGTCCAATTTATGGTCGTCATAATCGTCCTAGCAGATCAACAATTGAGCGTCTAGTTGAAAAATTTGAATCCACAGGCACAGTACAAAATGTTCCCGTGCCAGTGAGACAAAGAAGTGCCCGTAGTGTTGAGAATATTACTGCCGCTGAGGCTTCAGTTGAAAAAAGCCCAAATGTGTCTCTCACACGTCGTTCTCAAGCGTTGGGCGTCTCTGTGACATCGTTGTGGCGAATTTTGCGAAAAGATCTTGGCCTACATCCTTACAAGATCAAATTGACGCAAGAACTAAAGCCGCTTGACCACCAGAAGCGTCGTATGTTCGTGAATTGGGCTGAGCAACAACTTGAAAATGATTCGGATTTTCATCGAAAAATTATCTTCAGCGATGTGGCTCATTTCTGGCTGAATGGCTTCGTCAATAAACAAAATATGCGTTATTGGTCAGACAGCAATCCACACGTGCTCCATGAGTCATCATTGCATCCCGAAAAAATTACGGTTTGATGCGGTTTATGGGCCGGCGGCGTCATTGGGCCGTACTTCTTCCGTGATGATCAAGACGGCACGTTACTGTGAACGGGTATCGCTACCGTTCAATGATAACCGAATATTTTTGGCCCCAATTGGATGATGTGGACTTGGAGGACATGTGGTTCCAACAGGACGACGCCACAAGCCACACAGCGAATGTTACAATCAATTTATTGGAAACCAAGTTTGGAGAACGTGTTATCTCACGAAATGGTCCAGTCTATTGGAATAAAGAATTTCATTGATATCCAAAACCGTTTTTGTTGTATTTAAAAAAACTTTTGTAGCGCTCTTATTGAAAAACCCTTTACAAGTACATTAATAACCAATGCGAGTAGTCGTGGAAAATATGGGCAGATTGTTTGACGAAAACCGCGAAAAACAAAAATTGTCAAAAAACAAAATCTTTAAAATCAGAGATTGCTAGAATAAAAAATTGCCAAATAATATTCCAAATGCAAGGCCAATCGTTATGTGTTGTCGGCTTTAATTTGGAAAATCCATATTTTTCTCATGGCGAGCTAAGCTTGCTTCAGAGTAGGAACGCCGAAAAATTTGATAATTTTTGCACCGCATGAAAAAACAAAAAATATTGTATATCACTACGCATTGAAATTAAAAGATATAAAATGTATAAAATAAAATCTTTTAATTGCACAATACAAACGCTGTAGAAAAATTGATCATGAAATCATACATGTCAATAAGTCTCGTTACTAGTTAAATTATATAAGAGAACTTTTGTATTAAATATCAGTTAAAGATTTGTTTTTTCATTTTCTCCAATTACACAAGGGAACAATGGTTCTGTTGATTAAGAACTGAATATTGTTTTTAAGGTTATTTGGGACGCTGAATCCAAATCTGCCCTTGGTTTTTTTCTATCAGCTCGACTTTTCGAGATATACCGTTATGTTCAAAATTAAGGCACTTCCGCTACATATATTGGAATAACTTGAAAACGGTTCACCATATTAAATTAAAAAAAAAATCCGAAACTCGCAAACAATATTCTCTTAAAGCCGTGCTTACTTTGTTTTTAAATTTTCCAAGTAGTTTTAGAGATATCGTTCAAGTTTTGAAAAAAAAATTAAAATTTTTTTAAAAAAAACATTTTTTTTGTTCTTTAAAAATTCCTAAAAAATAAAAATGGGACAAAAATCACAGTTTTGGTCTACAAACAGTTAGTTAAATATATTTCGAATAAAATGAGCTTTATTTCATTGCAATCGGTGCACAACTTTTGATTTTGTTCACGATTTACTGAATTGATATAAATCGCGATTTCCATACAAAAATAACATTTTCTAATGTGTAAGTGTTTGTATGTAATAAGTTAGTTTTTTATGATTCTAAGAATTAAAAAAATTAAGTAATAAAAAAAGATTATTTCATTTTTTGATTAACTATATTGTGGTTTCCTGGAACCATAGCTTCCCTCGAAGGCCAGTCTTTCTAACTGTTTGTATATTTTATTTTATTAACTAACTGTGATTTTTGTCCCATTTTTATTATTTAGGAATTTTTAAAGAACAAAAAAAATGTTTTTTTTTTTTTAAATTTTATTTTTTTTTTTCAAAACTTGAACGATATCTCTAAAACTACTTGGAAAATTTAAAAACAAAGTAAGCACGGCTTTAAGAGAATATTGTTTGCGAGTTTCGGATTTTTTTTTTAATTTAATATGGTGAACCGTTTTCAAGTTATTCCAATATATGTAGCGGAAGTGCCTTAATTTTGAACATAACGGTATATCTCGAAAAGTCGAGCTGATAGAAAAAAACCAAGTGCAGATTTGAACTCAGCGACCTCAAATTAGTAAAAATTTGCTATAAATTTCAAATCAACACAAAAAAGTTCAATTTTGTTCCCTTGTGTTATCTTACTTTAGATATCAAATAAAGTACATTTTCTTTTAAGTACCAAACTAAGAAACACTTTATCAACCCAAAATTCAAAACACTACATAAACTAACCAACTAAAGGTTCTCTTCTTTATGTGTTTGAATGTCTGCCTTGTATGTTTTACTTTTAACTCAAACGCAAATGTATGTAGCTGCCTGGCTGGCTGGTTGTCTAAGTCTGTCTATATGTGAGAGTATGTATTCGTATGTGTGTTTGTGTGCGGCTGTAGCTGTGTGGTATGAGCTGGAGGGGCATAACGTGGTCCCATTGGTGCGCCACAAAAAGCTTTCTTGCTTTTGCTTTCCTACCAGAATTTAGCTACTACTAAAACAATTGTACACACATACGAGCATGTTTGTCATCATTATATTACTTGCTTAACTTCACATATACAGTCATTATTGTGTCTTGTCGTCTTATTGCAATTTAAATGGTTTGAAATATTTGTGTTAGACCCACAAATGGGTAAGTTTTTAACTAAATCATATATACGTACACTAAAATTATAGTATTGTAGGTAAGCTAAAAAAATAAGAGTGAAAGCTGATTCATACCAATTAGAAAACCTTAAAATAGGTTATAGAATAAAATATAAACATCTTAGAAATTTCATTAGCAAAACAAAAATTCACCAACAAAATAATGTTAAATCCCGTCGGCTTGTCTTTATGATTTTTGTTTTTGAATTTACCGACGGTATTTTTAACTTTCTGTTATTTAACCACAACTCTTGAAAATCCGCCCGTATTTTAAATTTTTTTTATTTTTTTTTCCACCACAAACATCTTAAATAAGTATTCACCACATCTTAGAGCAACATTTAGGTTTGTGCACTCATAACACAATATATTTCTTTTTTTAGCAGATTCACTCTGCTGGTAACCACAACTACTCTGCAAACACCCTCTCATTCATCTCATTTAGAGGTGAATTTTTGATTTTCACTCAAAACTTTCAGCCTCTTTGCGCACTGAGTTTGTTGTCAGTTTTATATGAGTGTACTCTCATTAGAGGTTCTCACTTGAACTAATCTTTCTCCCTACGACTCCCATAGTCATTCCACAATGTAAAATTCAGCACCCATTTTTGAGTGTTGCTGTTATCCTTGCAGTCGTCTTTATTGTTGGTAGAGATGTTTTTTGTTTGTTTTTGTTGTTATTTTGTTTTTTTTTTCTAAATCTTCTTTTTGGCTTTTTTGGTCACATTATTTGGTTTGTAGATGTTGTTTTGTTGTAATTTTCAAATAAATTTCTATATTATATACTAAATACGAATATAAAATATGTTTTACATAGTTACGTACATACCGAAATTTATACTATAGAGAAAATTTATTATATTGTCTGGTATTTATTATTGCATTGTTTTTATATCATTATTTTTTTTTTTGTACAAGGGAACTTTATCAGAGTCTTAGTAAGCGGAAAATTATCTTATATTTTCTAAATAATTATAAAAATCTTGAAAAGTCCCATCCAAACCGCGCTTAAAATCAATTTTATAAAGATTTGATTATTTCAGCAAATGTCCTACCAGAAAAAAGAATAAACAAAGCAATACGGTTTTTAATAACTTTTGCACATTTCTAACTACATTATATTCCAGAAATTAAAGAAAATTATTTTGCTATTGTTTGGTTAGACATATTTGTATACTTCGGTTTGTAATACAATGTGTCCATTATCAACCAGTAGGGTCCCTTAAATATAATCTATTTTCATATTTTCATAGAAACAATAACAACAATAAAAATAAGGTTAAAACAAATTTGACTATTTTCAACTTCTTAAAAGAACAACAAATAACTTTTAAAAAAATAAATAACCTAAAAATTATTTACAAAATTATAATTCAACTGAGATGTAAACGGTTTATCCCGCTCACTGTGGCTGAAATTTTGATTTCATTGGTCAAAAATAAATTTTTTTGTTATCGATTTTTAAGTTTTTAACGCCATTTTGTAACTAATATGTCCAGATTAAGGTAGCCAAAAAATTAGCTTAAACTATTGCTAAATGTGGGCGTAGTATGCTGTCAGACTGAACAATTTTTTTAATCTCAGAAAAAGGTTTTTTTTATAATTCATATTTATTTATTGAATCTTCACATAGGTTTGTGAACCAACAATAAGTTATTCAAATCTTAAAAATTAAATCCAGCCAGTGCCAGAAAAAATTTTATTTATTCTACATACATAATCTAAGGATAAAATATTGTTTGTATATCAATCCATTTTTCATCCAATGAGATCAGCAGTCTCCCTCTTTCTTAAGCGTTGGTGGATACGATTGTTGATTAAGTTACGTGCTAGAGCATTCGGGTGAGACTCTAGCTTTTCCAAATAGTTTGCACTATATCTAGTGATTTCGTACTTTACTAGAGAACCATTAAAGTCTCTGTGCAAATGTGAGATTCTCACGTACCAGGTGCGCCTGTAATCATTCTCAAAATCTTGTTTTGACATCTTTGTATTCTTTCTGTGTTTGCAGCTGAGGCTGTTTCCCATAACTGTATACCATAGCCCCAAATGGGTTTGAAAATCGAGTTATAAGTCAAGAGCTTACAATCGAGACATAATTTCGAGTTCCTACGAATTAGCCATGTGAATTGGACTATTTCAATTTTATTTGTGTCAATTTAGCGTCTATATGGCTTTTCTAGGTAAGTCGGCGATCAAGATGTAGTCCGAGATATTTACCAGAGGAATGTTGAGGTATAGGGTGGTTCTTAATTCGAATTTGAGGGCAAGTCTCCCTTCATAGGCTAAAAGTTACGTTGATACACCTTTGTTCATTTACTTTAATCTTCCACATATCTAGCCAATCTTCCAGCTGTTCAATATGTCTCTGTAAAAGAAGAGATGCCGTAGTGTGGTTTTCGTGTACGCTTAAAATTGCAGTATCATCCGCAGAAGTCGACGTAAGTGTGTTTTCATTTGTTGGCATGTCTGATGTGTAAGGATGTACAGAAACGGGCCCAAGACACTACCTTGTGGTACACCAACATGAATTCTCTGTGGACGGCTCACAAAGCTTTTCTCCCTTATAGAGAATTTTCTATTAATTATATAGCTCTCCATTAGCTTATGTGTGTTATGTGTGTTCGGGGGCAACAACTGTTTAACTTTATAGAGGAGACCCTCGTGCCAAACTCGGTCGAAGGCTTGAGAGACGTCTATAAAAAGTGCAGAGCAGTACTTTTTCTCTTCAAAAACTCTTCTTATGGCACTTACAATTCTGTGAACTTGCTCAGTGGTGCTGTGTTTTCGTCTGAAACAAAATTTATGTGCTGGAATGACAATATTTTGATATAAGGATATTGTAAGTTTGTTTACCAAAATTCTCTCGAATAATTTTGGGCAGTAAACTTATTGGTCTATACTAGTGAAGGCCGTACCAAGCACGCTCGTGCTCGGCTTCTTATATGTATACAGCCGAACGAAAACAAAAATACTCAACAACAATTTCATTCAGTCTTATGAGAGCTTTTGAACAAAGGAGGTCCATGTCGCATTGCCTTTTGAAATTCATATATATTTTTATTTTTATAGGTACACAGAGAATATTTGTTTAAAAGACCCCAAAAAAGGAAAATTTTGAAGACTTGATAAACTAAATTACGCAAAGCAGTTGAATCTGCTATAAATTAAACTTTTTCTGTAAATTTCATACGTCGCCTCCATTTAACAACACTTTAGCTGTCTTTTATGCATTTTTTTTTTTAATTTTAAAAAAATATCCATAAAATAATAACCTTTGAAATTTGTTATCTTTTTAAGCATTGATATTATTTTTTTTGTTTTTTTTTTTTTTTTTGTTTTTTAAAGAAATGGATAACTTATTTGATTTTATAATCTTCAAACTTATGGATAAAAGAGATTAAATGTTCTTCAATTTTTTTTTTTTACATTTTCAGAATGTAAGATTTAAAATTTTAAAACAACAAAATATATTTTAAATTTTACAATATTCTTCGTCAACTCAACTATTTTCCCTTTTAGTCATTCATAAACGCATTCATACAAAATCTACACAAACTCATTTAATATCGGCATTGTGTTACGTCCATGGATTTCGATCAGTGTAGTACAACTAACACATGCTCATAAACACTATTACTAACTCAATTCTCTCGATGGCCATCACTGGTCTATACGAATCGACCTTTGTGTGATCTTTACCTGGTTTAGGTATCATTGTAACGAGTGAAACTTTCCATTCTGGGGGAAGTGTTCAAAGCGTATTATAGCATTAAAAATAAACAGAATTATTCTTAATGCTATTCGGGGTAACTCCAAAAGCACTTTATTACTGATACCATCCATCTCCGATGCTTTTTTGGGGGTTTAAATCAACAATAGCCTTTTCGACCTCTCGAATCTCAAAACGATAGAATAGAACTAAGGGTTATACTTGGATAAAGACTTTTTT
Source organism: Cordilura impudica (assembly GCA_963682025.1). Lineage (NCBI taxonomy): Eukaryota > Metazoa > Arthropoda > Insecta > Diptera > Scathophagidae > Cordilura > Cordilura impudica. The sequence goes on from OY821520.1 coordinate 19,017,162, forward strand.
TAGATGTTCCGCAAACAGATCTCCCTTCTCTTTGTCATTCCTAGCCCATCCTCCACTTTCCTTTCTTAGAGGAGGCTTACATACAACAGCTCTTTTAAGATTTTTTGTAGCACGCCACTAAGAGTAATCAGTTTTTTCTGTTGGATCCAGTTTTTCAAGATAACTACTCAATTTAGCGTTTCTTTATGTTTCAAGCAGTTTCCGTAGGTTTTTCGTGCATTCTTTCAATTGTTGCTTAAGTTGAGGAGATCTGTGCAGTTGCCACTCACTTCGAATTCTTCTTTTTTCACCTAATAGCCTTTCAACATCTACTGAAGTAGTTCTATATGGCCTAGTGTGACGAGGAGGTTTAGTACCAAGTTGAGCAGCTAGTTTGAGATTTTGTTTGAAATTAACAATCGAGAGGTCAATATCATCTGGTGTTCTTAGCGAAAAGCTTTCTATGCAATGGGTACTAAGAAACTTTTTGTATTTTAGCCAATCAATATTACTTGAAAGCGTTAAATCACCAGATGGGGACACAATTGTTTGGGGGTTCAAAATAGTAACAATAACGGGTGTGTGGTCAGACGAGAGTTCCAATGAAGATTCTACATGCACAAGTTCTTTTGCGATGTTCTTCGTTGATCCAAAATCGAACCAATCGGGTATTTTTTTGCCCATCTGTTGGCCAGTACGTTAGTGCTCCGCTTGAAAAAGGTGATTTTTTGTTTTTCGTCAAAAAAAAATTGTTGCTACTCGCAAGTTATCATCGATAATGACTTGCAGTCCTTTTTAGAAGGTTGGCAGGATTGTGGCCTTTAGTTGTTGTAGGTGGTCACAGCGCGACTGTTTTATATTAGGGGCATTTTTAAATATTTATTAAACTACTATGTTTTTATCAAAGTTCAATTTTAGCAGAATAGAACTTCAAGGGCACAAATGGGAACAAGAAACTTATATCACTCGTAGATAGGTGAAAGTGTCCTCTTTTGCCCTGTATATATTTTGCACCCGTGGCAACCCGTTGCTAGAACACTTTTTCATTTTAATGAAATTACTCAAAAACATTCATATTACGGTAAAGATTTTGGAAGATCCAGAGCTTTCGACTAGTACAACAAAGGCTATTTGGAAAAATGAGACATCATCCTCTACGAAATACTGCAGGCCAATCAAACCTGAATTCAAAGAAGAAACTCATGATGCTATTAACAAGGAAGATACTGATCCCAAAGCCCAAATTACAACACTACAGACATTACAATTACAGTTAGATGGGCAGCAAATTGAAGTAAGCTACCAGTTAATGCTGCATCCAGCTACATTATATGCCAAGTAACATCAAGCTAATTAAAGCAAGTCCCGACAAAATCATTAGATAATACCGATGCATATGAATTCGGTTTATCACCATTACATGCAAGAATACGACTTACGGAGCACACACTAAAAATCAGTTATGATTTGGAATTCGGATCTTAAGGATCAATAAGAAGTAACAAAACCAACAAAGAGTTAAGAACTTCCAAAAATAAACGTGTTCAAGATGAATATCACAAATTTTGATTGATTATAGATCAGCCACAGGAGCGGATTTAAACCTTATTTTTAGATTTAAAATAATTCAAAAAGTACTTGTGTGCAATGAAGAAATTAACTCTAGAAAATTTGGTGATTATGCTAAGGAAACTGCAAAAATATATACAGCCAAGTATACATGGAGAAATATGTCTTTAACAGTTCAAAAAATCCCGTATCAAGCAGAAGATGTCATTAAATATCATTCGGTGCTACTTGAAGATCTATCAGAGGAGGCTCAGAAAAATAGGAATAAGGATTACAGATTTTATAGAGAGCACCATACTAGAAAAATTTCACAAAATTCCACAAATGAAAATCTATTTAATATATTATTAGCAACGCGAGATTCATTCATCTCCAGTATTCGAAATCAATGGAAAGTGTAACATCGGGATTTAGACGAAAAAGTGAAAAAACTACTAAAGAACAGAAATAAAAAAGAACAAAATATGGAATATTTTGAATATTTGAGTCAAATGAATAATAATTATAATTGCCTTTCATTGTTATTTAAGTACGAAAAACATAGTATTAGTAAAAAAAAAATTAATAAACCGAACCTCCCATTGTTGAAAATGAATGCTATTAAGATCTATTGCAGTTTTTATTTTTAAAAGTTTTTTTTACCCACATATGAGTCATTCCATGGCAAACCGTACGATTTTTACTAAAAATTGACTTTGATGTCTTCGATGTCTTTCAAAATTTGAGAACGAAGTCTTCATTAAAAAATATTTTACACGTGTTTCGGGAAAAAAATTAAAAATTTTTTTTTAAAAAGTTATTTGCATTTGAAAATCGTAAAAATCGCGAAAAATCTTCCGACATTACAACATTTAAACTAATGTTTTTATAAAACTAGTGAATGGATTTTGAAGTTCAATACCTTATTTTAAAGGTATTTGAACCTTCTTTTTAAAAAAAAATATTATTTTTTATAAATTAATTTTTTTTTGATATTAAAATTTGGGTTTTTATTTAATTTCTGTTTTCCACAATCTTCGAACAAGTCGAAAAATCTGAAAAAAATATTTTCTTTAAGGTTAATATATTCTTAACATTCCCTCAAAATTTCAGAGTGGAGGTCGAATGGATTCTATTTTTTTACGATTTTTTTCCATTGCAGCACCACAAAAAAAATAACATTTTGTATATAAACATTTTGCTTTCAAGCATGTTAACGAAAATTTCAACGCATGTATGTATGTGTGTATGTATGTATGAAAGTAAAAAAGTGTATTTTTTTTTTAATATATAACTAAAAGTTAAATAATAAGCAATTTTAATTTTTACATACATTTTTAATAGAAAAATCAGCTGCAAATGATGTAGTATGAACTTTAATTTGTCTCTCTTGGTACGGAATAAACGCATGGTAGCCTAAAGTACCTGGTATCATTTTTGCTTTAGTAAACCGTTCTTTAAGTTTTTTCTCCTGCTCATTATATTGTTCCGTACTAAAAAATTCGCAATTTATGTTTTTAACATTTTGTTTAACCCATTGATAAAAAGTAGTCGGGGTATTGATTGGATTGTCAATATTGGTCAAACTGAATCGGGCTGCTAATCTTTTAATTGTGCCTCCAAGCCCATCGCAAGGGCCCTTTCCGTGCGAAGTTGCAAAGAAGTGCCACTCTGCTTTTATAGCGAAATCATCTTCGTGAAATGCAAGATTGACAAAATTTTTCTTGTTTTTATATTGAGCACTTGCACCATCTGAGAAGTAAAAAATTTTTTTTAAGGAACTCAATGTTTCTTTAAGGAATTTGATTAGACCTTCCTGACAGCTATTGTGTCGTGTTTTAAGCGTTCCGATATTGCAACATAATTAATAAATTTTTCTTTCCCATTGTCATTGTAGTAAATAGTAATAGGATGAAACGTTACCTGGTCGTTATTCCAATGAGAACCTTGAATGGAATCTTGAATGACAAATGAATAGTTTTCTGCAAAGTCACAAATCACAACGCATTCCCCAGGTTGCAAATCTTTCTTTTTTCTTTGAAAAAAATTGCTTTGTTGTTTGGCAATGTAAGAATGGGTTAACAAGCGACATAGCTTTTCTGCCAATTTTTCCAAGAATTCGTAAGTTTCTGATTGAATGGTTTCCAAAGATGTTCTGTCAACGGTAATCCATTGCTTATATGATATCTTGTCTACGATATTTTCCGTCAATAATTCATTAAGTTTTTCAATTAAATTATCACATCCTGGACAAAGGTCACACTGCTGAAGATAACATTTTGAAGTAGGCGAATTGCAAATTATTTTTGATAGGCAATCTTCATAAGTTTTAATTTTCAATGTATCGCTTGTCAATGTTGGCAACCCTGCACCGTCAATCATAAGCTTAACATTTTGATGAATTCAACACACACAAACAGAGTGCGTCCCACTCGCACCAGCAAGGATACAACTTTTTGGTCTTAATTCTGCGAACTTTGAAAAATGTACTTGGACTTTTGGGTACTTCTCTTTAAACAGAGCATAGGCTTCATTTCAGTTGCATAGCACTAAACGTTTTTGAACTTTTTCTTTTCCACTTTTTCTTCTGATTGTTATACAGTCTTTTTATCCAGCCATTATACGGCTAATCTCTTGTGAATTATAAAAATCTGTTACTTTATTAACGACATCATCAGGTAAACGTTTTCCTAAATTTACATTGGGCGTAGATAGAATACCTTTTTCATGAACTAATTTTTTTACCACAGAAATCATGTGCCGTGATGCATTTGGAAAATGTCTCTGAATTTGATTATAAGACCAGTCTGCAAATAAAGTTAGGATTCGCATTTGAAGCTGTCTGTCATTTGTATTTTCATATTGTTCTTGAAGTTTTGAAATAATTGTTTTTTCTTCATTGTTATTATAGTTTTCTAGTAATATTTCTTCATAATCCTGATCTGTTGTTTGTAAAACTTTTTCATTTATCGCACTAAAAACTTTGCGTTTTTTTTTTGTATGATATATTTTTTTTGTTGCAATTTTCTTTTAACTATTGGCGATTCATTCAAAAACTGCAAAGATTCATTAAATTTTTCAATATTTTGTGTGTGTAGTGTGTTCTGGTCTGAATCGCTTCTCATAGCACATGGGCTCGTTGTTCTAGGGTTAGGGGATAAACTTCCTGTCGAAACACAATCGCTGTCAATTATTGGCATTTTATTTAGTTTTAGTCGACAATGACCACAAATTCTAAGCCTTCCATTCAAGGTTTGCAAATTTAATTTTAGCTTTTGTTGAACATTTTCCACATTTATCCAACGTAAATTTTTCAGTTTAGTTTTTTTATGTTTGACAACATTAAACGGATTGCAACAAAATCTGTAATTCGCTTTCATTATTTTAATTTACTTAACAATTTTTATTCCCTCTGAAAGCACTGAACTGAGATAAACGAACTTTTCTTGTAAACTAAAAATCACCTGCAACATTGCTTATTTTAAAATAGAACATACAAAAAAATTCTAACGGCAAAATAGAAATAGCAAAACAAACAAATCTCCAGAACAATATGAATTTGTTAGCTTGTGTTTTTGCATACATACATGCATTGATATTTTCGTTACGCAAAATGCAATTTTAAAAATAATATAACGGCACATATAAAAAGCAAAACAACAAATAATGCTCAAGAACAACATGAATATGTTAGCGTGTGTTTTTGAATACATACACACATACATACATGCGTTGAAATTTTCGTTAACATGCTTGAAAGCAAAATGTTTATAAACAAAATGTTTTCTTTTTTTGTGGTGCTGCAATGGAAAAAAATCGTAACAAAATTCAATCCATTCGACCTCCACTCTGAAATTTTGAGGGAATGTTAAGAATATATTAACCTTAAAGAAAATATTTTTTTCAGATTTTTTGACTTGTTCGAAGATTGTGGAAAACAGAAATTAAGTAAAAACCCAAATTTTAATATTAAAAAAAAATTTATTTATAAAAAATAATATTTTTTTTAAAAAGAAGGTTCAAATACCTTTAAAATAAGGTATTGAACTTCAAACTACATTCACTAGTTTTGTAAAAACATTAGTTTAAATGTTGTCATGTTGGAAGATTTTTCACGATTTTGACGATTTTCAAATGCAAATAACTTTTTAAAAAAAAATTTTTAATTTTTTCCCAAAACACGTGTAAAATATTTTTTTATGTTTAATACGTCTGGCAAATTTAAAGAAAATCGGAAGAGGTGGTGTAAAAAAGGTGTTCGGTCTGACATGGAATGACTCATTTGTATAAAATGTTTTAATTAATAAGAAAGATTCAAAAAATTGAAGCCCATATTTTCATATCAAAATTCCAAAAAAAAAATATTATAAATTTTTGCGCTAATGTTCAGCAGATTTATTTTGCTAAAATTAACAAATTTGACAGCCAAGAATGTGAAATATTTGATATTTAAATGTGAACATTTTTAAAATGATCTTTAAGTTTAAATAAAACATCTGAAACGTCGAATTCATTTGCGAAACAACGATTTCTTTTGTTAAGCTGTTAAATCTTCTCTATATAAATGGAACGTAAAGCTATTGAAAGCTATTGGAATTTCATCATAAGTTGTCTATGGAATAATTGTATAATACCTTATCTTGTGGCTTCCTAAAAATTTTGTTAGTTCCGAAAATATTTGTGACATAAATTGACCGCCTTGGACTGTAGTAATATCTAGTGGATATACTTCAGGCCAACAAGTAAAACGATCGATAATTGTAAGTAAATATTTAAAACCATGCGAAGGAGGAACGACCACTAGGTATTGGAATTTTAACAACACGGGATTTTGTATGTTTGTAAACCTTGGACTTTTGGCATTTCAAACATTCTTTTGATCATTCATTTATCTGGCTATTCATCTTTGGCTAGAAATATTTCCGCGATATTAAACGTTTAGTCGATCGAGTGCCGGTATGAGTTATACCATGTAATTTCTTAAAAACTAGTTTTCGAAGAGCAGCAGGAACAGATGACATTTCACACCAAAGTTCTAAATTTATATGAAACTTTAATTAATTTAAGATTATAAGATTTTTAATTAAATCTTTTATCTCGGGGTGATTTTTCTGGTCTTGGCATAATATGTTTATATTTTACTCGGTATTTTCAATTACAACAACATCAAATGGCCTAGATAAACTATCTGCAACAACATTTGATTGCATATCTGTAGTAAACTGAGAAATGTATTCCATATATCTAGTTTCACTTGGACTCCTTTCTGTTTTTGAATTCATAACGAAAGTCAAAGGTTTCTGATCTGTGTAAACTGTAAATAAGCGGCCTTCTGAAAAGTATCGGAAATGTTTAACATTCAAATAAATGGCAAGTAATTCCCAATCAAATGAACTGTGTTTTTTTTTTCTAATGGAGTTAGTTTCTTCGAGAAAAATGTAAAGGCTTATTTTCGTTCCTATAAGTTTGGTGTAAGACACCACCAAAACAGCGATATTTGAAGCATCAAAGGTTAAAGTTAAGTTTGCGTCACTATTAAAATGGAAACTTAGCTTTACATCTTCAAATGCAGTTACAGTTTCTTCGCTCCACTCTAAGTTTTAAAGTTTTCTCTTTATAGTTTTATAAATTAATGCATGCAAAATTGAGGCTTTGCAGGCTAATTTGGGTATATAAAGATAGTAGCAATTTATCATACCAACAGATCTTTGTAATTGTTTAAAAGTTGCACGTCGTTCAAAATTTTTAAAAGCTTATATTTTTTCATCCGAAGGTTGGACACCATACCAAAAGGTGTAATTATTGCAGTTTTATAAATATCCTCGCTAGCCACAGGAACTTGATCATAAGCCGAATCAAATCTAACTTTGAATATATTTTCTTACCTCGCATGCTCATATTCAAGTCGTGAATATGTGGTAAGGGATATCGATCGGGAACTGTCACCGCATTAAGACGTCTGGAATCTGCACAAGGACGCCAATCGTTTGGATCCTTTTTTGGAACAAGGTGCAAAGCAGAAGCTACGCTTGAATTTTATGGTCTACAAATTCCAGATATAACCAAAAAATCAAATTCTGTCTTAGCTACTTTATGTTTGATCGGATCTTACCTCCTAGGTTTTATAAATGGAAGACTACCTTCAGTAACAAGTTTATGCACAGTAGAATATTTAACTGGTTTTGAATAATTGGGTTCAGACATAAACGAACGAAACTCTTTTAATAACTGAGTAAATATATTGTCAATAGAAAATATTTTGGGTAATGAAACATTACAGCTGTAAGAAAATGTATTTACTGATAAATTGGATAATAAATCTAATAAACATTTTCGTGTGACATCTACTAAAAGTCCGTATTTACTTAAAAAATCGGCACCAATTATGGTTTCAAATGAAAGTATTGAATTACTAAACGGTGAGCAATTTTTTCCATGTTTACAAATTCCCTCAGAGCGTTGCCACGTTGCCACTTTTCACTAAAGTGTTTTTTTAATTACTGTCGCCATCTATACGTCAGGTAGGGTTGTTGTGCGGCCACCCCCGTAGGTCTGAACATGCACCGATTTTCAGCAATTTCAATAGCGTTCGTCCTATGGTCGACAGAAGCTTATATAACAAAATTCATCAACATATATTGATATTTGCGACGTTTAGTTTGTTACAGGGGTTACATGGGCACACAGAGGAATGGACAGATAGACAGACAGACAGACGGACGAACTTATGGACGGACATTACTAAATCAACACAGACAGTGATTCTGAGCCGATCTGTATAATATGCCAAATATTTTTGGGATTTCCAAATATGAGCACAAACTTATTATAGGTACCCTCACCGCGTAGTGGATTATGGTATAAAAATCTAACACAAAAAACAGACAATGGGGCTTAAATAAAAGCATTCAAATTTAAACAAGTAAGAGTGTTATATTCGGCTGTGCCGAATCTTTGATACCATCCACCTCGGTTTGAGTATTGATGATAAATGTAAACAAAATATTGGAAAAATATGCATGCGTTTCGTATATGCATGCGTTTCCGGTTATATGACATAAATTCTCGTTTAATTTAGTTTTTGCTAATTAAATAGCTCGCCCTAACCTCCATTGCAAAGGTAATGGTTGTGTAGGGTGGCTATATGCATTAAATCGTGCTAATTGGAGATGGCTGTATAGTTTCTTTTAACTGGCGAAATATTTTTTCATTGCGGCCATATAGGTCGGATGGAGTAACAAAATAATAACCAAAAAAAAGCTCTCTCAACTTTTTTATTAAAATATTGCCATACTTGGAAAACATAGAGAATAAATTTATAATAATAAATAATCAAATTAGTGATGCCAAACGCAAAAAACCAAATGTTCCAAACATTTTAAATAAAATAATTTGTTATCTTTATTTTCTGAAAAACTTCCAATATTCATCAAAAAAAAATTGTGAAAATTTATATATAAATAACATTCTCATCAAATTGCATTTATTTATGTAACAATTTTTATGTTCGCAATTCTTAAATATCATTTGAGGTTTTATAAAATTCATTGAATTTAACTTAATGTTTTCTGTAGTCCGATTCTGTTAATTTCAACGATCCGACAATCGCAAAATATATCGACAGCTATTGTTGTTTGCACTAAGGATTGAGTGATTCACTAAGTACATACATCTTAACGACAGTCGACAAATTTATTTTTCTATTTATTTAAATTGTAAACGAGTGGCATCTCTGTCAAAATAAGCGAAAAACACAAAGAAGAATAGAAAAAAACAAATTACTTCGTGTTTGACAGGATGATTTTATGTTTATGTTTAATATCTCTATTTATACCCTATACCACTTTGTGGTTTGGGTATAATGATTTTGTGCTGCTGTTTGTAACAACCAAAAATATTTGACCTACACCCATCTTTAATTATACCGATCGAATCAGAATCACTAACTGATTCGATTTAACGATGTCCGTCCGTCCGTCCGTCCGTCCGTCCGTCTGTGTGTACATGTAAAGCTTGTAATCAAACTGCAGGTCGCAAATATGAATATATTTTGATGAAATTTGGTAGTTAATCTTTTATCGGCCATGGGATGAACGCTATTGAAATTGGTGAGAAACGGTCCATGTTCAGACCTAGCTCCCATACCAATGACCCCTATGAAATCAACATATATTGCCATAAGATCCAAGTTATCATACAAATCTTAGTCAAATTGGGTTTGTATGTATATATTACATCCACTAATCAGTAGTCCAAAAATGATCCCTATTGGACAAGTCTTAGTCATAGGCCCCATATAGAGCTGCTTCCCGATCTTCACTTAAATCTATCAAAAAACAAAAATATTGCACTGATTCTTCCCAAATTTTGTTTGTATATATTTTTGCAAAATTCATATAGATATAGCATCCGATATGAACTTTTTCATATCTACAGCCGAAAAAATTAATAAAAATCCCACTGAAATTTGGTTTATGCTTATTTTCTATATCCAGTTAGTTGGGCCTGAGAGATAGGGTCTCTAAACGCATGGTATAGGGTATCGTATAGTCGGTCTAGACCGACTATAATTTTCTTACTTGTTTTTTATTAATATTTCTGTTTATATATTTGAGAATGAAATAATGAATTGAATATGCTATTTAATTTTTTTATTTATATAAAAAATTTTTTTAAATGAAACAAAATATTTTCACTATTTTATGATTTTTATTTATGTATGACGACATTTCAACCTAAAAATTTAAGTTTTTATCGATTGAATAAACAACACAAAAATGGTTGTCGTTTAGATAACAACAACAGCTGACTTTAACAATAGTGAATATCGTTTAAAAATTTTACTGATAATTTTGCTTTTCTTTTTTTAACGATTCGACTATCGTTAAAAGAAGTTACTGAAAAGCTGTTAATTTCTCCTGAATGCCAATATTTTTTTTTAATGTAAACATTTTTTAAATGTTAACATATTTGGTGTTTTTTTTTTTGAATTTGATGCAATTGATGTCTTCTAAATTTAAAATTATTATTTCCGACGTTTTGATATAATTTTCTGAAATTCAATTAATATTTTATAATTAATAATTGGAAATTTTAATTCCAGTTTTTAGAATTGATATTTTCTAAAATTTGAATGGAAAATTTAAAAAGTGCAATTTTGTATTTATGTGAATAATAATGCTTTAGTAATTATAAACAATTTTTAAAAATTAGATGAAATCGCAATCAGATATTTTGTAGGTAAAGCAGAATAATAATTCTATATAACTATGTAGGACTGTTTTGAAAGCAAAAAACTCATTGATGAACTCGGTAACTCTATTTTATAAAGACAACAAAAAGTTAATATGCCAAACTTATGTCCATATTTGTAAAAGAATAATGAAAAACGTATGAAATAAAAGACCAGCCGGTGTATACACTTAACATTGTTCTGTATGATATCTACATATTTGAAAATATTGACATTCATGTTAAAATATAAATAACTATTGCAAAGCTAATTAGAACAAAAATTGTGGCGCCATCTACTGTGGCATAGTCACGCTGAGCAAAATGAAGTGACACTCTGTTAATGCAAAAGAAATGTATTTTCCCCATGACAAAATATTGCAGAATTTTATGTAAATAAAATAATATACCGATTTATTTCTAACATGCAGTTATTATGGATATACATATATATAATATATGTATATTATTTGTATTATTTAATATGTGTATGTATGTATGTATATGCATATATTACACACAAAAAATACAACATCAAACGTTATTTTTTTGTTTTTCTCTTTAAATAAGTTATTACATAAACATTTTTTTTTGCTAAATTTACATTGTTTTTTTATTAACAACTAGGTATTTTAGCATTATTTGCTTTAGATGCTGGTGAATTTTTACTCCCTTTATATTAACACGTAGTGTCTGCTGTAACGACGAGTTTTCTCCGGTTGCTGGGGTAAGCTCGCGGGATTAGGGATCGTCACAGAAATTTCTTTCTTTGACCGAGAGTAAAAGACGAGTTCTGACGTTATAAAATCGTTTATTTAAAGTATACACTACAGAGCGGAAGAGATCTCCGTGTGGTATTGGCGACTGCTGATGGCCCGCTGGCCCGGTTAGAGTTGTGGTGATCTAGGACGACACACTAGTCCTAGTTAAAGCTGCAGTGATCGGGGACGACACACTGATCTTGGTTAAAGTTGCAGTGATCTGGAACGACACACTGATCCTGGTTAAAGTTGCAGTGATCTGGTACGACACACTGATCCTGGTTAAAGTTGCAGTGATCTGGAACGACACACTTATCCTGGTTAAAGTTGCAGTGATATGGAACGACACACTGATCCTGGTTAAAGTTGCAGTGATCCGGAACGGATGTTCAAGGATGTGCCAAGGACCTTCGATATTTTAGGACCTCCAGGGACGTGTTCAAAGACCTTCAAGGATGTCCAAGGACCTTCTAATGATGTTCAAGGATCTTCCTAGGACCTTCAAGGATGTGCGCAAGGACCTTCGCCGATGTTCAAGGACCTTCAAGGATGTGTTCAAGGACCTTCAAGGACCTTCCAATGATGTTCAAGGACCTTCAAGGATGTGTTCAAGGACTTTCAAGGATGTGCTCAAGGACCTTCGATGATGTTCAAGGACCTTTAAGAGTGTGCTCAAGGACCTTCAAGGATGTTCAAGGACCTTCAAGGATGTGTTCAGGAACTTTCAAGAAACTTCAAGGATGTGCTCAAGGACCTTCAAGGATGTGTTCAAGGATGTTCAAGGACCTTCCCAGGATGTTCAATGACCTTCCAAGGATGTTCACGGATGTGTTCCAGGACCTTCAAGGATAAAAAATTGTTCAAAGGTACTTACTAGATTCTTGAGAATACTCCTGTTCGCTTAGTGGAAAGAGAATAAGGGATTTCTCTCATTTGTTACTCTCATATTCCCGTACTCTCTCATTCATTCTTTCCACTAACTAGTGTGTCCTTATTACTCCACGTTTTCATTCGATAATACAAAAATTATAATTCAAATAAATGTAAAATAACAAAATAAATCCACAATTCTCGTGGTAGAACTAAATACAACAGTAAAATGATATTATGTAGTGTTGACAGAAACGAGGTTACGACTTCTGTCATTACACTGCTTGTCGAAAAAATTTTGTGTCGATTTTAACCCCTTTCCCGTGGCCCAATCGAGCTGAAACTTTGCAGGCAGGCTCGTGGCAATGACAGAAATGATCTGGATGCCAAAACAATGGAAACTTTTAAATTTTTCTACCAGAGTTGATAAAAATATGTACAAAGGGTTAATTTTTATTATATTATTACCACAACTACCAAAAAAAGAACAAGTCCAGCTATGACAACAGTACAACATTTAGAATAACAACAAGAACAATATAGAAACATCATATTCTTCATTTTTTTTACTTTTTCAGAGATTTCCCTGGACCTGTTCCACCGATTTTAATGATTTTTGAAATAGAAATCTTCCCACGAATTTGTTGGATCCTTCTCACTAAAAATGATCACCTTAGCTATCCTATTGAGGGCGTGATCGTGACAAGAACAACATAGAAAATTATATTTTTTCAAGACTTTTTTTTTAGTTCTTCATTCAAATCTCGGGCCCTAATTGACCGATTTGGACGATTTTAAATAGTAAACTTTTCAGGATGTTAATGATTCATTTTTTATGTCAGCGAGCACCCTAGCTGCCCGATTGATGCCGCCATCGTGATTTCCACAGACGGACAGGCGGACATCGCTATGTCAACTCCGGTTGATATAAGGATCACAAATATATATATTTTAAGGGGTCCAAAATTTTTTTTCTAATTATTACAAATGGAATGACAAACTTTTCAAAACAACTCTGAACACTGGAGTGGAGGGTATAACAATAAAATCATTTAAATAGTTAGTTTAAATAAAAATTAACAAATTTTTATTAATAAAAATCGTACAAAAAATTTCCCTTATTTTAATTTTGATGTCACACACAGAATTTATTGTCAACAGAAATGGAATGAAGGTTAGTAACCGAATTTTTAATTAACAATTTCAATTCCGTTGTCTTAATAGTAAATATTATTCCACAGTAGAAAATGGTTAGGTGCTACTAAATATCTGGGGAAACAATCGAAAGTACAGTTGTAGAAGAATTCGGTGGCCGACTTTTTTCTCTATGTGTTTCATTTTTTTTTTCTATTTATTAAAAATTTACTATAATTTAATTTGTTCTTAAATAAATTTCTTTTTAAAAAATTTGTCCTCTATAAAAAATTTTTTTTTACAAATAACTGTGAACGAAACTAGTTGCCTGTCAAATTTATAACTATCATCCATCCATTATAAATTTCAGCTTAGAAATACCATCCCCTAATCACAAAAAAGATTTCGATGCAGCATTAATCATCGCAACATGATGTTTTCTAATTTTTCATACATCATTATCAAACCTTATCATTAATAGTATTCTGGAAACAACAACAAAAACTTTTTTTTAATATACAAATTTAGAAAAGTGACAAAAATGTCACAATACACATACAATAATGACAAATCATCAACGAAATGAAATATACAACAAAAACGCCAATAACAATATGACACAACAGTCAACATCCACCGAACATCGAACACCCCAGGATACCAAATGAAAACAAAAAAAAACTTTAAATTGCAAATAAAAAAAATATTTTATATACCAAATAAACTAAACTTGATAAGATATTTATAAAACTAATAAACTTGTCTATAAAGCATAATAAAATATGAATTTTTCATAACCAAAATAAAGCAAAATAAACCTCTAGAGTATTAAGATTTCGACTTGAATGCTTGAACACATACTAGACTTCAGAGAAAGACCAAAAATTCATAAGTTGCAAAATTTTACGACAAACAACCACTTATTCTGTGTTTTTTTTTTTTTTTTGCAATATATATCTTCTACTTTCTACTTACCTAAGGATTTAAGGGGTCGGGGGTTCGACGGCATACCTTCAAACACTCATCTCAATTTAATAGTAATTTGCAGAAAAATAAAAGACAATTTTAAAGTCATTGTTCTGTGACGTATAAAACTTTAGGAAGAAAATAAATATATTAAACATGTGCTTGCAAAAATTACAAAAGAAAAAAATCAAACTCCCCAAGGACACTTTACAACATTGATTCAATTTCATGTCAATTTACATGTCAATACGAGACTAATAAGTGTGTGCCTGTGTAAAATTTAAACTGTGACGGGGACAAAAAAATATCATATTTATATAACATCATATGTCAAATGTCGAGCGTGAGGTATGACAAAATGTGACCAACTAGTATAGGAACGAGATTGAGCAGTTCTATATTGTCGTTTAAAAACGAATAGAAGCAAATATAAAAAGTGTTCCTAACTCGAATCGATAATTATTGGAATTATTGAACTTATATAAGACTATATACAAACATGAAATTAGAGATCACATATATCTAGTAAAACTGCGTTCTTAGCTTTTCATTTTCCTGATCTTGTCCCCTTTTAAAAAGTTTTAAGGATATACAAATTTCTGATATTTTTTTTAAATATTTCTACCATCGTAGAAAACAATCTCTAGTAATGAAAAAAAATAATTTTCATTTTTCAGGACGAAAAAGTTGTAAATAACGTCCTTTGAAAATTCTATACTTCCATATCCTTGAGAATTTTTCTCAGAAAAAAATATATATATATAGCTTTATTAATTAATTAATAAAACCTTAAAAAAATATTATTAGTCTAATATTTTTAAGAAAAATTGTTGAACGATAAGCAATCAAGGTTAGAAAAATACTGGACAGTACTTTTGGACTCGAATAGAACTACATACATGTTATTAGAGGTCGTTAATAGAAAAACTGTGTATTCTGTTTTCCATTTTTTGATCTTTCCTCTTTTTTACAGAACTCAAAATTTTTTAGGGATGCACCAATGTGTATATGTGTATCGCATTAAAATGAACGATCTGTGAAAATGAACATTATTTTTATTTTGATTTATAGAGATAAAAAAAATCGTGTGAGTCCGACCACGGGGAGTAATTAAAGTTTTTTCATGGCACTTTTTTCAAATCAAACTGAAAGCGTCTTCTATGTATCACTTATATCAATCAGCTGCTGGGGCTCTGCTAATATAAAAATATTTATTATTATTTATTATTTCAACCGGTCAATTTTTAATTTTTCATTTCATAATTTTTATTTTTATATTTTTAATTTTTCGTTTTTTATTTTTCATTTATAATTTTTAATTTTTTATTTTTCTTTTTTCAGTTTTTATTTCTCGTGTTTAATTTTTTATTTTACATTTTTATTATTTATTATTTATTTTTCATTTTTTATTTTTTATTTTTCATTTTATATTTTTCATTTTCCAATTTTAACTATTTATTTTTCATTTTTTATTTTTGAAAATGAAAAATTCATTTTTAATTTTTCGTTTTTCATTTTTAATTTTTAATTTTTCATTTTTTATTTTTAATTTTTCATTTTTTATTTTTAATTTTTAATTTTTAATTTTTAATTTTTAATTTTTAATTTTTAATTTTTAATTTTTAATTTTTAATTTTTAATTTTTAATTTTTAATTTTTAATTTTTAATTTTTAATTTTTAATTTTTAATTTTTAATTTTTAATTTTTAATTTTTCGGTTTTTATTTTTAATTTTTTATTTCTCATTTTTCGTTTTCCGTTTTTTATTTTTTATTTTTCGTTTTTTGTTCTTCGTTTTTCATTTTTAATTTTTTATTTTACGTTTTTCATTTTTGATTTTTCATTCTTCTTTTTCATTTTTTATTTGTTATTTTTCATTTCTTATTTTTCATTTTTCATTTTTCATTTTTCATTTTTCATTTTTCATTTTTCATTTTTCATTTTTCATTTTTCATTTTTCATTTTTCATTTTTCATTTTTCATTTTTCATTTTTCATTTTTAATTTTTAATTTTTAATTTTTAATTTTTAATTTTTAATTTTTAATTTTTAATTTTTAATTTTTAATTTTTAATTTTTAATTTTTAATTTTTAATTTTTAATTTTTAATTTTTTATTTTTCATTTTTCGTTTTTAATTTTTAATTTTTTATCTTTGATTTATTATTTATTATTTATTGTTTATTATTTTTTATTTTTCATTCTTAATTTTTATTTTTCATTTTTTATTTTTAAATTTTTATTTTTCAGTTTTCATTTTTCAATTTCAAGCAGGTTATTTTTTCACCAATAAAATCATAAGTCACACCGATTTAGTCTTATGGCTCACATGTTACGCTGTTTTTGTGATTGTATTCTGAAATAGTAATGTACCCCCCTGCGCGTATAGATGTAAAAAAGTTGAAAAAAAAGTTCGGTAAAATGTAAATCCTTCAATATTCTTGTGCACTTCTAATAAATATACAGATTAGTTTTAAAACAATCGACTGAACAATAAAAAGATTTTCTATTTTTACTATAATTAAGCACAGAAAATAACAATTCATGTAACAAAAAGAAAATTGAAAATTCTGCAAAGAATTTTTATATTTTTTTGCCTTTAAACCTTAAAAAGTTCATATCGGATGCTATATCGAAAAATGGATCTATCCAGACCGTATTTGGTAAAGTCACTTATCCTTTTACAAAAACACATAAAAACCAAATCTGAGGTAACTCTGTGCAATATTTTTGTTTTAAATAGGTTTAAGTGAAGATCGGGAATCGGTGATCAGGCCGATATGTTATATCAACTTAAGTCGATCACATAGGGTGATTTGTATGGTGCACCGATTTTCACCAATTTCAATAGCGTTCTTCCAGTTTGTATACCAAATTTCATCAAAATATATTTATGTGTATTTGCTACCTGCATTTGGATTACAAGGTTTACATGGACGGTCGGAATAAAAAAATAATTTCCCTTAAACAAATAACTTATAAATTTATATCTCGTCAGATTTTGTACAAAAATTAGTATAAATTCTCGAAAAATAACCAGCAACAACCTTTTTGTGATCTTTGATCTTATTTTTTCAAAAACTTGACGTTGTGGAAATACTATACCGGCCAATAGTATTTGCCATTCCTAAAATATAAGGTTTTTCACTAATGATTTCCGTTTAAAAGTCACAAAATTATTACAGATAAAATTTTTCATTCATTATTTATTAAATATTTTATTATATGTAATAAAAAACACAGTTTTTTTTTAATCAGAAAATAGCTTTTTACAAAGCGACTGGTAATTTAATTTTTTACCGGATTACGATTTCGTGCATTTTCAGAAACTTCTACTTGACTTGTTACATACCTTTTTTCTCCCCACGTCATGTTCCAAAATCGCTCAAATAATTTTCAGCAAAGTAATGAGCGCTTTTCACAATACGTAGACTGACATCTTTCTTAACCCCATTTGTTGAGTATATTTTTTTATTTTTTATTCACTGATTTATTTAAACTAGCATAACCCAGCACTCAAAATTCGAGTGCAATTCTAGGAATTTTTTTTTTCTTTTAATTTTTTTCTTTTAATGTTATTTTCATATTTATAAGTAAGAAACGTGAAAAATAAAAAATGAAAATCGAAAAATAAAAATGAAAATTGAAAAATAAAAAATAAAAAATTAAAAATAAAAAAGAAAAATTTAAACCCAAAAATGAAAAATGAAAAACGAAAAATAAAAAATAAAAACAAAAAATTAAAAATTAACCAGTTGAAATAATAACTATTTTTGTATTAGCCGAGCCCCTGCAGTTGATTGCTATAAGTGATACACATCGATGACGCTTTCTGTTTGATTTTAAAAAAGTGTCATAAAAAAATCTTTAATTACTAGATGTTTACACATCTCCCCTGTGATAGTACTCACATGATTTTTTTCAAAATTATTGCTGAAATGCTATATTTTTCCAATATACTTACATCAAATAGATATAACAGACACAAATTATCTGCCCGGACCATTGAAATTCATGAAGATGTGAGGCAGTTACTGTTTCTCATAATTAAACAATTCTCTATTTTTGATATTTTACACTCGAAAAACTGACTTTTTGCCAGCAAAATCCTACAGTGCGCCCTGCCGACCAATAATATTTGTCAAGCATTCGGCTGTTCCCATTATTCGTCACTAAAATTGTCCAAATTATCGGGGCTTGGGGGGATGATGTAGGTGGCTATCTTAAAAGTGTATTTTCAGTAACATATTTGCACCCAGGTTGCGGAGGATTGTTTCGTTGTTTTCAACTTTTCTATTGCCTAAAAAATGTTCTTTTATGTCAACTATTTCTTTCAATGATGATTAAACATCTGCAAATTCCTTCCAATTTCCATTTTTTTAATTGCGGTCCATTAAAAACACCTTAAGGTATAAAAGTTTACAAAGCTTATTACAATAATCATTTTAAACTAGACCCAACGCCGCACTATGGGACGAATAGCAACTATTCCGTTCAAATTACTCTACACCTTACGTAGTTCATTTGTTTGAGCTGGGGTTTTCTATAAAATGTTCCCCGCAGTTATTTAGTATTTATTGCAACGAAGATTTTCAGCCGAAAATTTTTGAAAAAAAAAACCTTTCTCACATATGTGGCAAAAAAATTTTTTTTTCCAATAACCAATTTTTGGAGACAAATTCCAGAAAAATGTGAGCCTAAATCAAAAATCCCAAAAGAGGGATCGATGGGCAAATTCAAAGGCGAACATTTTATAGAAAACCTCAGCTCAAATGGTTGAACTATGTGAGGTGTAGAGTGATTTGCTATTCGTCCCAATATGCGGCGTCAATCTATGCTTCGCTTAGTTTGGGAAAAATCTTTTTATGTGGACCAACGTCGAGTGAGTGAACTAAATTTCTTTTAAGTCCCACTTTAATGTGGAACGGTGGAAATAATATTTACGATGACGGATGGTATCCTGCCCAAGCTGATGACCGATACGAGGCTACCCCTTTTTCAAACCCATGAGAATTATTAAGCTCCTACAACTAGAACACCATAACAATTTTTATTTGCAATGAAAAAAATATTTTATTAAAGTAAAACTTCCACAAATTTATGTAAATTTTGTGTTTTCAAGAAACTTGGTCACGTCAAGCCATCTGCTTGCAAACCTATTTTGCGTCGTACTCGTATATTGGTTGGTAATAAAGGTGGGGTAGATACAAGTGTTAAATATTATTTATTATGTTGTGCAAAAAAAAAAACATTTTTTTTAAACTTCTTCCCTTCAAACTTACTTGTTTTTCTAAAGGGAGGGTGAAAGTTAATCTACCCTGTTTATAATAACAATATCAACAACATCGTATTTAACTGTTAAATAATCAATTGCGTACGTTTGCATGTGTTAAAGTTCAAATATTTGTCTGTGTTCCTTTTCGAAGACTGTTGCTTTCTTTTGGTCTCCCTAGACTTAATGCTACGGTTTCTGTAGTTAACGGTCGGATTTTGTTGACTTGGGAGGGGTGAGGTTGTGTATTGTCAATAATAACAGCAAATTGACAAAACAATTTGCAAATCTTTAATAATACTGTCATAGGCACTTTTTGACACTTGCTGCTTTGGTAAATGTTGCCTGTTGTTGTTGTTTGTTACTCCTTCTTTTCCTTGTCATTAGTCCTGAAGGAGTTTGCTATTGAATTGGCAATTTATGCACAAGGAAATTTAACAAATTGCAAAACAATTGTATAAATTTGTATGTGTAAAGAGTTCATATGATATTTTCGTACACCTATCGAGTGTAGTTGCCTTGTCTTAACACCTGTCATTAAATGAAATTTTTAGGTATTTAACCACACTCGTTATAAAGTGGTGGCATATATTGTTGTAAGATTAATTGGTGTCATTAATGTGTGTTTAGTTGTGACAATAGTTGTGCAAAAACAAAACTGTTTTCAAAAGCGACTTATCCGAATATCTATTAAGTTGAGTTTCTTTATTGTTGAAGTTTTTCGCCATAACATTTTTGTTTTTTAAAGCTTTTCAACTTTATATTATGATAAATATTTCATTAAACTCACGAGATTTTCCATATAAATTTAAGTCTAGAGAAAAGTCTAGATTTGAAAAAATTCTAGATAAGACTAAACATGACTGCAAAAAAATTTATTTCAGAAAAAAAGGATAAAAAGTGTATTAACAACATATTAATTAAATTGCAAGTAACTTTCGGCAAATGTATATATATCTTTATCTATACTTAATAAAATAAAGAAGATATGTGCGTTTGTTTGTTTGTTTGTAACTATTTTTTCGTAACTATTCATCTGACACTTGATGTGCCCGGTCTACCGCCACATTTATTAAAATTAAAAGTTGGTTCTCCAATAATTTTGCCACGTAACCTCAACGCTCCGAGACTATGTAATGGAACCAGGTAAATTGTTGTGAGAATAATGCCCAATGTTATTGTGGCCACAATTCTCAAAGGAAAATTTAAAGGAGAACATGTTTTGCTGTCTAGAATTTCTATGATTCCTACCGACACACCGATAATATTCAAAAGATTACAATTTCCGATCAGATTGGGCTTTGCCATGACCATTAATAAATCTCAAGGACAATCATTGCAAATATGTGGTTTGGACCTCGAAAACAGTTCTTTTTCCCACGAGCAACTATATGGCTTTCATATAATGGTAACCACAGTTAGTAGTTCAATGCAATTGGCTGTTACAAGTCAGTGGAAAGTCAAAACCTATGGACACCACCTCAATCGAAAAATGCCAACGTCTTCCAATCAGAGCTTCTGTCAATCACGGAAACTGTAGACATCTTTGTCGACAGTCGGGCGCCGCTTGTCTCTCTCAACTCTCATATTACATCTTCCGTTCTGAACTGTCAAAAGCTAAGCAGCCCTTCTGTGATTACTCTTGGATGGGTCCCCGTCCATAGGCATTTTTACGGCAACGAACAGCTAGACAAAGTGATATGAACAGGTTCCACTATTGATGCTTCTTCGGCGGCAACTGAGGGATTAATTTTCATGCACTCCCTACGAGCAGCGGAAAATAAATACTGGAATATTGACACATGCAGTATTACACGGCACATGTGGCATGATTATGGCATGAGATGGACTTAATCTCTCCTTAGTAGAAATAGAAGGGACATATCAGGGTTTACGGCCGTGTTAACGGGCTTATTGGTTGACATACAGGAAGATTAACACTTCAGTAAAACGATCACTGCCACAATTTCTGGTGAAGAGGAGACAATATGTCATCTCTTCAGCGAATGTGAATCTTTGGTCTTTGGTTCAGAACACTAGACAGACACATATCTGACGACCTGTCTAGGATATCGAACTGGAGCTGACAGATCCGCTATCATAATTTTACAAGTTAGATCTAGTACTTTTGCAGAATTTCTTTCGAGTGGTTTTTCCACACGAATTTACTTGACTCTACTAGTTGATTTCACAGACCCTGAACTGATATTTAAACCAACCAATCAATTATCCGTTATCTGATACATTTTGGGCATTTGGTTCGACAGTCAAAATGAGCTGATTCGCTTAACTAGCCCCTGAAACAGCAGCAGACAATCCAATTAACTGGAAAAAATATTTTTTAAGGGCATTCCAAATTCCGAACGTACCTTCACGCCAATAATAATAATCCAGTTCAAAAATAAATGAACAGTTTCTGCACAGAACTTGTTTGGAAAATCGTATTGACTAACTTACCTAGAACTTAATGTAAAAGCTGTCCCAAAATTAACGCAATGTTAGCTTCGAAAAGCAATCACATTTTTTTCTTCTTATTTTTATTTGTTTTTATTGAATCATAAAGCAAATGTGACCATGCATAAGAAAACCCACCTAGTATGTCAAATTTCATATCTTCATATTCGCGAATATGAAGATGGAAGGTTTTTTACATGAATTTCACGAATTTCATGAAATTTGACACAATAGGTGGGTTTTTTATGCAGGTCACA
This sequence comes from Cordilura impudica, assembly GCA_963682025.1. Taxonomy (NCBI): domain Eukaryota; kingdom Metazoa; phylum Arthropoda; class Insecta; order Diptera; family Scathophagidae; genus Cordilura; species Cordilura impudica. The sequence goes on from OY821520.1 coordinate 19,039,632, forward strand.
AATACGGAAGAATTTCATTAAAACAAGCGTTGAGTTGCCTCTTACAATGCGTGGATAGTTGAGGGCTTATTGGTATAGACATTTGTCTCCAAATATCGCACGATCTAGGGCTATTTCTGATCATCGAAACGAGAGAGTACCAAACCCTGTCAAATGTCTCGTGCAGTAGTCGAATCGTTTCACGGGTTGTATAGAATGTGGCATCGTCTTGTTGAAAACACATGGCGTCCACATCATTAACATCCAATTTAGACAGAAATAACTATATTTCAATGTCGCAATATTGACCACAAGTAGGAGCGTCATTTTCGAAGAGGCTGCACCAAAAAGTGATACGTTACAGACGCATTTGTTTTTCAACAAACCCCAAATATGGCAGTTTTGACGATCAACGAAGCCAGCAAAGCAAATTTATTCATTACTGCCAGAATAATGAAACTAAAAATATTGTTCATTCTTTTTAGAATTGCAATAATATAAATATATTGGTCATTCTTATATGTATGTTACAATAAATATTTATTTTAATTTGCATAAATAAAACATGGTTTTTCTTTAACAGTTTTCAATTAATATTAACAAATGCACAAACGTTTTTTATATAGATATATACAGATTCTAACTAAAATTAAAAATTCATTAAGGGCAAAACGACGTTTGCCGGGTCTAGCTAGTATACAATAAATTTCTTGAAAAAATGGAAACGCTCAAATCGTAAATTATAGAACAAAAATTAAACGGGTGTAATGTTTCAATATTTTTGTGTCATCGAAAGCCGGATGTGAATTATTTTACGACACACTTTAAATTAATTAAATAAAAAAAAAAAAGATTACACTTTCCAATTTGTTTAACATGGTAAATGTCCGTGAAGTAGCAACATATTCATATGCGGAAGTCGTATGAATCGATGACACAAAAATATTCGGACATACATTTTTTCAAGAATATTTACGTAAAGGAAGCGAAACGCATAGTTTCAATGAGAATAAGTGTAGTATAATCTTATTAATTATTATTATACCCTCCACCTCAGTGTGCAGAAGGTATATATAAGTTTGTCATTCCGTTTATCATAATTAGAAAAAAATTTTGGACCCCATAAAATATATATATTTGTGATCCTTATAACAACCGGAGTTGATATACCGATGTCCGTCTGTCCGTCTATCCGTCTGTCCGTCTGTCCGTCTGTGGAAATCACGATGACGGCATCAATCGGGCAGCTAGGGTGCTCGTTGATATAAAAAATGATTCACTAATATGCTGAGAAGTTTGACATTTAAAATCGTCCAAATCGGTAGATTAAGGCCCGAGATGTGAATGAAGAACTAAAAAAAGTCTTGAAAAAATATAATTTTCTATGTTGTTCTTGTCACGATCACGCCCTCAATAGGACAGCTAGTGTGATCATTTTTAGTGAAAATGATTCACCAAATTCATGGGAAGATTCCTATTTCAAAAATCATTAAAATCGGTGGAACAGGTCCAAGGAAATCACTGAAAAAGTCAAAAAAAAAAAAATTAAAAACATGATGTTCCTATATTGTTCTTGTTATTATTCTAAATGTTGTATTGTTGTCATAGCTGGACTTGCTGTTTTTGTGGTCGTTTTGGTAATATTATAATAAAAACTAACCCTTTGTACATTTTTTTATCAACTCTGGCAGAAAAGTTTAAAAGTTTCCATTGTTTTGGCATCACTAACAAAATATTTTAGATCATTTCTGTGATTGCCACGAGCCTGCCTGCAAAGTTTCAGATCGATTGGGTCACGGGAAAGGGGTTAAAATTGATCCAAAATTTTTTCGACAAGCAGACACTACGTGTTAATATAAAGGGAGTAAAAATTCACCAGCAACTAAAGCAAATAATGCTAAAATACCTAGTTGATAATAAAAAAAAACAATGTAAATTTAGCAAAAAAAAAAAAAAATTATGTATTAATTTATTTAAAGAGAAAAATACAAAAATAAAGTTTGATGTTGTATTTTTTGTGTGTAATATTTACATATACATACATACACATATTAAATAATACAAGTAATATACATATATTATATATGTGTATGTATGTATATCCATAATAACTGCATGTTAGAAAAAAATCGGTATATTATTTTATTTACATAAAATTCTGCAATATTTTGTTGTGGGGAAAATAAATTTCTTTTGCATTAACAGAGTGTCACTTCATTTTGCTCAGCGTGACTATGCCACAGTAGATGGCGGCACAATTTTTGTTCTAATTAGCTTTACAATAGTTATTTCTATTTTAACATGAATGTCAATATTTTCAACTAGAATTATACAGAACAATGTTAAGAGTATACACGGGCTGGTCTTTTATTTCATACGTTTTTTCATTATTCTTTTACATATATGAACATAAGTTTGGAATATTAACTTTTTGTTGTCTTTACAAAATATAGTTACCGAGTTCATCAATGAGCTTTTTGCTTACAAAACAGTTCTATATAGTTATATAGAACTATTATTCTGCTTTACCTACAAAATATCTGATTGCGATTACATCTAATTTTTAAAAATTTTTTATAATTACTAAAGAATTATTATTCACAAAAATACAAAATTGCACTTTTTAAATTTTACATGCAAATTTAAGAAAATATCAATTCTAAAAATTGGAATTAATATTTCCAATTATAAATTAGAAAATATTAATTGAATTTCAGAAAATCATATCAAAACGTCGGAAATAATAGTTTTAAATTTAGAAGACATCAATTACATCTTTAATATATAAATTTTATTCGTTAAACACAAATTGAAATTACAAAAAAAAAACACCAAATTTAAAAAAAATAGCCATTCAGGAGAAATTAATAGCTTTTCAGTACCGCGATTCAGTAACTTCTTTTAACGATAGTCGAATCGTGAGAAAAAAATAAAATCGCAAAATTATGAGTAAAATTTTTAAACGATATTCGCTATTGTTAAAGTCAGCTGTTGTTGTTATCTAAACGACAACCATTTTTGTGTTGTTTATTCAATCGATAAAAACTTAAATTTTTAGGTTGAAATGTCGTCATACATAAATAAAAATCATGAAAATATTTTGCTTCTATTAAAAAAGTTTTTTATATAAATAAAAAAATTAAATAGCATATTCAATTAATTATTTAATTTTCAAATATATAAACAGAAATATTAGTAAACAAAATAAAGATATTAAACATAAACATAAAATCATTCTGTCAAACACGAAGAAATTTGTTTTTTTTTTCTATTCTTTTGTGTTTTTCGCTTATTTTGACAGAGATGCCACTCGTTTACAATTTAACTAAATAGAAAAATAGATTTGTCGACTGTCGTTAGGATGTATGTACTTAGTGAATTACTTAATCCTTAGCGCAAACAACAATAGCTGATGATATATTTTACGATTGTCGGATCGTTGAAATTTACTGAATGGCATACAGAAAACATTAATTTAAATTCAATGAATTTTAGAAAACCTCAAATGATATTTAAGAATTGCGAACATAAAAATTGTTACATAAATAAACGCAATTTGATGAGAATGTTATTTATATATTATTTTTCACAATTTTTTTTGAATAAATATTTGAAGTTTTTCAGAAAATAAAGATAATAAATTATTTTATTTAAAATGTTTGGGACATTTGGTTTTTTGCGTTTGGCATCCCTAATTTGATTATTTATTATTATAAATTTATTCTCTATGTGTTCAAAATATAGCAATATTTTAATAAAAAAGTTGAGAGAGCTTTTTATACCCTATACCACTATGTGGTTTGGGTATAATGACTTTGTGCTGCTGTTTGTAACAACCAAAAATATTTGACCTAGACCCATCTTTAATTATACCGATCGAATCAGAATCACTTTCTGAGTTGATTTAACAATGTCCGTCCGTCCGTCCGTCCGTCCGTCCGTCCGTCTGTGTGTCCATGTAAAGCTTGTAATCAAACTGCAGGTCGCAAATATGAATATATATTGATGAAATTTGGTATATAAGCTTTTATCGGACATGGGATGAACGCTATTGAAATCGGTGAGAATCGGTCCATATTCAGACCTAGCCCCCATACAAATTACCCATATGAAATCGACATAAATTGTCATAAGATCCAAATTGTCATATAGATCTTACTCAAATTGGGTTTGTATGCCTTCATTACATCCACTAATGAGTAGTCCAAAAATGCTCCCTTTGACCCCATATAGAGCTGCTTCCCGATCTTCACTTAAATCTATTAAAAACAAAAATATTGCACTGATTCTTCTCAAATTTTGTTTGTATATATTTTTGCAAAATACAAGAGACTTTACCAAACATGATCAGGATCGGTCCATTTTTGGACCTAGTCCCTTTATAGATATAGCATCCTATATGAACTTTTTCATATCTGCAGCCAAAAAAATTAATAAAAATCCTACTCAAATTTGGTTTTTGCTTATTTTCTATGTCCAGTTAGTTGGGCCTAAGAGATAGAGTTTCTAAACGCATGGTATAGGGTATCGTATAGTCGGTCTAGACCGACTATAATTTTCTTACTTGTTTTTATTTATATTAATTACAACGCAAAGTAAACTTGTATTCTAATTTGGGTCCAGGGATAAGCCGGGTGACAAAGACCATTTGGCTGGTTTTTGCAGCGACAGACCAAAGCCTCTACTGGGAATCGAACCCACGACCCCCGCATGATAGGCGAGCACGCTATCTACTCACATACCGGGGCGCTTAGTCCCCATATATATAGCATACGATATGAACTTTTTCATATTCAAAAGCAAGAAAAATTAATAACAACGCTACCCTACTTTGGTTAATGCTTATTTGTTATACCCAATTAGTTGGACCTAAGATAAAGGGTATCTAAATGGTATAGGGTATCGTTTAGTTGGTCAAGACCAATTATAATTTTCTTGTATCGTATAAGTGACTTCAGTTAATATGGTCATGAGTAAAACTTTTTTTGGATATAGTCATATTCCATTTGGATATAGTTACGATTCCACAACTGCAGTCAACAAATCCATGATAACTTCTTAAAATTCACGATCTTACCCAGTATGGTTGGGACCTAATTCTGTTTCGGGGTATAAGTAAAGTTACCATATATATTTTACCTGAAAACGGGACATCGAATAATTCTGATGGGTTCGGTTATATGAAATTGAAATGCATAGATAATATAATAGTATTTTATAGCAGATTCCAGTCCTCGAAATTCGAATGCAATTTCTAGGAAATTTTATTTTTTCATTAAATAAAGACACTGAAGTTATGCTAATCAATTATAGCCAATTTACAAATCAACACACAAAAACACTAATTTTTATTACAAACACATTAACAAATTTAATAAACACACACATAGCATTTTATAATTTTATGTCTGTCTTAGTAGCAACTTTAAATGAAATTTACTCAAAATAAAGGAAAAAATTTAAAGACCTGTAAATCTGCAAAACGGCTAAAAAGAAATACCTTTCAAATAATATACGTTCGGTCAAAATCAGGATAAAACAGTAGAACAAAACATCGGTCACAAGAAATCGCCTAGCCTATTAATATAATAGATTTGTCCATAGTGAGTGGCATTATTTATTTTACGTTACACTACAAAAAAATTGTTTATACAGTGTTATATTTTTCAGAGGCACAAATTTCTTTCAAAATTTTAGGTGACGATTTAAAATATGTGTGGAACTCTTGGCAGGATTTTTTAATATTAACTTTAATAAGTAACATAGCGTTAAGTACTTATACCATTGAGTTTTATCTTCGGTCCACAACTTGTTCATCAAAGAAAATACATGTTCAACCGGCGCATTTGTACCAGGCAAACATAAAATATATTCAACTATAATTTGAAATTTTGCATGGTTTAGGTAATTGCTTTTAAAATGTTTAAATACTTCCACCCAACGATTTTCCGTAGAAATATTTTGTTGATTCCATTCATCAATTTTCTGTGATGTTACGTATTTAGATACAAGTGAATATTCATCGAATATTTCCGTATCTTTATTGCAATCGATATGTTCTTTTTCGATCAATATATCTAGAACTTTTTGAACATCTTCCCACTGTGGTACTTCTGTTAAATTTGCCCAATTAAGTTTTTCTAAATCTTTGTTATAAAGAGTCCATTGCTCTAGCATTCTTTTCTTTAGCATTAATTTTCTCGAAATTCACGTCAATATCGGTGTAACCATCTTCTTTTAATGTTTCAAGTAAACCACGGACTGAATATGGAAGAAAGTGAGTTGCCTCTTTCTGAAACAAATTGCTAATTTCACTTGCTGCTTCAATTTTTGGCAACTTTTACATTACAAGTTTCTACAGCAGCTGAAGAATCCAAGGGGAAAAAAAGGTGTGACATTTATAAAAATTATAGTAAAATTTTACAAAGTTTTGTGGTAATTATACGACTACATAAAATTAACGATAAATTTTGTTTCACCCCGTAAATTTAAATTTTTTTAAGTCTGTTTAGTGTGTAAGCAAATCTGGCTCAATACGATAAAATTGTTTAAAAAAGGTGGAAAAAATGGTACCGTGGTACCGTGAGGATCGAAACAGTACAATTTGTTTGTCTGGTTGATACAATAACTGAAAACATATTTTCCATCCCTGGGTAGGTTAGTTTTTGTTCTGTACTGCACTTTGGCTTCTTCTACATTAAAACTCTTTGATTAAGTACAAAAACATCATTATAAAAAAAACAATCACTCTATTTTTGTATCTTGTGTTTCGTAATATATTTATTCATACTAGCAGATTCCATCGCTCGAAATTCGAGTGCAATTTCGAGGTAGCTTTGTTTTTCAACTTAGCCAATTCACAAACCAACACTTTTATGGTTTATTATTATTGTGAATGAAGATAACAAACTCATTAACAAACTTAATAAAACACACATGGCATATTTATAATTTTATGTATGTGTTAGTAGCAACTTTAAATGCAATTTACTCAAAATAAAGGAAAAAATTAAAAAATCTGAAAATCTGCAAAATGGCTAAAAAGAAATTCCTTTCAAATAATATACGTTTGGTAAAAATCTGGATAAAACAATAGAACAAAACATCGGTCACAAGAAATCACCTAGCCTATTAATATTATAGATTTATTCATATTCTGCAACAAAGAAAAAAGAGAAGATGATTTTAGTATTGCTGTATTTCAGGTTAACCAAGCAAATTTATAGAACTGCAATTTCTATTTTTAGCAAAGCTTTTTTTGTTTTTTTTTGTTTTATTTTGATTATTAGTTTGACGGGCGACGTACAAGTAAAACGCAGCGTATTCTTATTTTGAGAGGGGGTTAAATTTTTTATTTTTTGCTTTTTAAGAACATTAATTTAAGTTTATGTACCAAGAATTGATTCAACCAAATTCATAAGAAATTCTGTTAAATCGCTTTAAATATTTTTTAGATGAAATTATTTTTCAGCTGACTTGTGATGTATTTTAACATACATATATTAAAAAAAACTATCTTTGACGAATTTTTACATCTATCTCTTTTTTCGAATTTCTGAAAACGGGAAATTTTTGTGTCCCCGAGTTGGTGTCGGGGACAATGGGACAAAGTAGCTGAAAACGGGACGGTCCCGTTCAAAACGGGACGTATGGTCACGTTAGGTATAAAGGCAATTTTAATTCACAAAAAAATTACATCTTGCTGCAAAAAGATTTAATCATTTTTGTAATATTAAAATTTAATACTGCCACAAAAAAAAACAACAATATTACTTATTGAAATGACATACAAATTTCTAAAGTAATTACTATACCCATCTTTCATGTACCCCTTAAATAAACAAAAACACGCTCAAATGTACTTATGTGATAATTCTATGGAGGAGCATATATAATCAGGTCAACGATTAAATATAAGACAATGAATTCTCACAACGAATATACACTTACAGCTTTTTGTAAATTTTCAAAAAGACTTAATTCATGAATATCAAGCTGAACATGCCTGTCATGCATTTGGCATGATGATGGCTTGATGGCAGGCAGCATTACTTATAGTTAAAACAACAACAACAACAAATGGGGTTTTTCATCTTCATATTTTTACTTAAAGCAAAAAAGTTTTTTAATGCTTTTTGCCTTTTTATAAATTAATTCAAGTTGAAAATTCATTAAAAATATTAACACACGCATGCATATTAACACATACATACATTAAACATAAATGATGTGAGCTCATAATAAGCACACACACACATACACAAGTAAATTCATAAATGCCCTTTTTGCTTTCTTTTTTTTTTTTGACAAATATTACATCAAGCAGAAAATTTTAATATAATTTTCACTTAAAATATAAAGAAAAAGTTTTTTAATTTACAAACAAACACACTTAGTCACACATACTCTTTAGATGTTTACATACACGTATATATTCGTACATATATATATATATATATATATTTAATTTGTCAGTAAGTATAAGTATGTACTTTCTCTACTAAGTATGTGTTCAACTATAGTTTTGTAAATGTGTCTGTGAGTGGTAGAAAAAGGATTTCCGTTGCGGATGTTAAACATTTTCCACACTTATGCTCTCCTTACTATATCAGGGATACACGTAATACTCTCATATAAGTGGGTTAATTGACAAGTTTCAAGGCGGAAGTTGGTATACTAATATTAAATATCCTTCTAGTCCATTATTGTAAGTGCCACCGTTCTTAAGATACGAAACCAAAGAGATGTTGTTTTTTAAATTAAATTTGTTAACTAACAAGGAATGTGTTCTAGTCCCACCATCATTTATAACTTGATGTCTTTGGAATCTATGATATAGATGTGTTAAACTTACGAACCCGTATATTTTATGGGCTCATATTTAGGGGCTTCCTGATAAAAATCCTAATCGGTTGGATTTCTTCATTTATTAAGGAGATTTCCAAAACCTTACTAGACATTATTTCCAGCGATGATCTAAGTTCTGATCACAGTCCCAGCAGTGTTAATAACAAAACCGCTCCAACGACATGAAGTACTAAACTGGGCGGAATTTAAAAACTGTTGAAAAAATACTCCACAAAATAAGAATATAAGGGTTTGATGGCACTATATCAGTACTTTCAAAAAAATCGGTACGGGAATTTTCGAGATATGGCGGTTTGAGCGATTATTCGCGAAGAATTTTTTGTGTTTTTTTTTTGTGTTATTATTTTTATACCTTATACCACTAAGTACAAAAAACATTTGACCTAGACCCATCTTTTATTATACCGATCAACTCAGAATAACCTTCTGAGTCGATTAAGCGATATCCGGCCGTCCGTCTGTTCATCCGTCTGTGTGATCAGGTAAACCTTGTAATTAAACTACAGGTCGCAAGCATGAATATATTTTGATGAAATCTATATATATAAAAATGAATCGTGGTTTGTTCGTCCACTTAAAACTTGAAAACTACAAGGGGATACTTTCTTCTGTAAGTTTGTTTGTAACTGCCACGCTAAGGTTTAGGAAAAAAAAAAGTACAAAAAGTCTCAACAGATCGACTGATTGTGACGAAATTAATGGCGGTTCAAGGGAGATGCTTAATTCCGCGAATTCCCTTGACTTCAACCGATTTGATGTTCCAGTTCAAAGGTGTTCAGTTCCCAGTGAAACTTGCATTTACGATGACAGTAAACAAGTCAGAAGGAGAGTCCCTAGAAGTGTGCGGCATAAATCTGAAAATGTCATGCTTTTCACACGGCCAGCTATATGTTGCGTATTCCCGAGTTGGGAAACCATCCTCACTATTCATTTACTTTCCGGAGCAGAAAACAAAAAATGTTGTATATCGTGCAGCATTAAATTAATTACAATCATCGTTCTGTTCTTTTTTTAATTCATACTTGATTTTATTCTATTTTCGCCAAATGTTGGACGGGACGAAGACAGTCGGGTCAACTATCAGTGTAATTATAAGATATTGAATTCAACTGAATTCGAAAAGTGTTGTATTCAAATGATATTATTGCGTCATCTGTTAACGGTCGATAATTTTCGATAAAAAAAAATTCGAAATTATTTCAATCAAAAAATCTCTTTTGGACAAAGCGAAGTTTGCCGGGTCAGCTAGTTTAGTATATAAGTTCCTATCGGCCATAGGACGAATGCTATTGAAATTGTTAAAAATCGGTTGATGTTCAGACCTAGTCCCCATACAACCGACCCCTATGAGATCCACTTAGATCTCGGTCAAATTGGGTTTGTGTATGTTTATTACATCCATTTATCAGTAGTTAAAAATAAACCCAAAAGGATAAATCTCAGTCAAAAATCTATCAAATAATAAAAATATTGTACAGAATTTTCTCAAATTTGGTTTGTGAATGTTTTTGCAAAAAGAAAGAGGCCTTACCAAATATGATCGGTCCAATTTTGATCCATAATTTCCTTACTTGTTTTTCTTTTTTTTTTTGACAGATTTCGGTGTTACGTGACCGAGAGGGTCCATATCTGCAATTATAAAACAACTAGCAGAGCCCAGCCCACGAAATTCGAGTGCAAATTCCAGGTAAATTTTTCTTCCCTTAAATTATAAATATTTGTTGAACACAAAGAATATATATAACTGGGTTTGTTAAAAAAATACTTTTATAAATCTAGAGGCGTACTTGCTTTTATTAAGCGATGGACCAAGAAATTTACTGATCCCTATATCACTAAACAAGTATAAACATCCCTCGTAAGACATATACTTGAATATGGCTCAATTATCTGGGATCCTTTATATATATCCACATAGATCATATTGAATACATTCAAAAACAATTTCTTCTATTCTGTTTGAGGGTTTTTCTTGGAATCCGGCAACAAATTTGCAATCGTATGCCAGTAGATTACCGTTAATTTAATTGCAAACACTCAAGAACCGTAGAGCCATGCTAAATGTGTCGTTTTTGCTAAATCTGATTAATGACGATGTATTCTCAGAATTCTTGTTATGCAATGCTTCTTTTAATGTTCCTCAGATACCTAAATAAATAAATAAATACACGTTATTTTCATCCACTTTCGATTCCAGTTTTCCCAACTATGTAAACGCCGATCCATTAAGAAGATTATGTACTAACTTCAACGATTTGTATCAATTGATTATTATCTAAACGTTAATATTGTAAAACGTAACATTATTCTGTATTTAAACCACTAAATTCATAAATTAAATTTAAATTTAATTAAATTTATATTATATTATTTTATGATTTTAATGTCTGTAAAGATTTATTCCATAGACTAAAATAAATAAATAAAATTTAAAAAAAAATAAAAGTATGCTAATCAATTTTAGCTAATTCACAATTCAATGCAAATTTACACACACAGCCTTGTATAATTTGTTATATAAAGCTTAAATATGTGTTTTATGCATGTGCTCGTAACAACTTTAAATGCATTTTACTCCAAAAATATGTTCGAGATGGTGGAAATCTGTAAATATGATGGACAGCTAAAAATAAATACCTTTTAAATGGTGTATTTTTAGTCAAAATTAGTTGGTAATTGAAGGTTTAAAATCGGTCACAAGAAATCACCTTGCCTATTAATATTATAGACTAGCTGATCCGGCAAACTTCGCTTTGTCCAATAGAAATTTTTTGATTGAAATAATTTAGATTTTTTTTTATCCAAAATTATCGACCGTTAACGGATGACGCAATAATATAATTTGAATACAACACTTTTCGAATTCAGTTGAATTCAATATCTTATAATTATACGGATAGCTGACCCGACTGTCTTCGTCACGTCCAACATTTGGCGAAAATAGAATAAAGTCATCTGAGCTGATGGCCTTAGTACAACATTTTTTGTTTTCTGCTCCGGAACGGTAATGAATAGTAAGGATGGTTTCCCAACTCGGGAACACGCAACATATAGCTGGCCATGTGAAAAGCATGACATTTTCAGATTTATGCCGCACACTTCTAGGGACTGTCCTTCTGACTTGTTTATTGTCATCGTAAATGCAAGTTTCACTGGGAACTGAACACCTTTCAACTGGAACATCAAATCGGTTGAAGTCAAGGGAATTCGCGGAATTAAGCATCTCCCTTGAACCGCCCTTTCAAAATCCTTGCCAATATTACATTACTCATTAATTTCATCACAATCAGTCGGGTTCCATTGCATAGTGTCGGAGCATAAGGACAACAGATCCAACTTTAATTCGAATTAGAAGATTTACCATAAAGCTGCGTGCATAATGGCTCTGGTGGTGGAAGTAATTTGGTAATTTCACCTTTCCGCACACGCAACACAATCGAAGCGGTTCTTTCTCAAATTTAACTGCATTGCAAAGCTCACAAACGCAGACATCTGGCCGAATTGAACCCATGTGTGCGTACTGTATTGAATGTTGGGCTCATATCGAAAGGATGCATGCTCAATGTTCATCTGAATAATTTGCTGTAGCCTACGTTGTCGTTCAGAAAGCGCACATTGTGATCTGGCTTCATCACTTTGCCGAGCATAAACTTCTCTTCTTCTCAATAATTGTTGCTCATTGCGTGTTTCGTTGATCTCTTCTCACTGTCGCGCACGATTTCCAATCATTCTGGTCGAACTGATACCCTTCCAATAGCACGTTTCTCTTCCGTTCGATCTGTTGCGATATTTCGGTGCTGCGCTGCGTCTTGAGAATGCCGGCCAATGTTACCATGAACTCCTCTTGGCATCGTAATAAAAATGATAAAATTATCCGAAAGTCAAAAAGAATATATATTTTTAAAGAAACAGTTATTGAGTAATGGATCAGTTTTTTAAATTAATGCTCTTATGTAAGCTTAAATTTAACTATATTATTTTAAGATCCAGCTTTGCTATTAAATTATGTGGTGGAAGACCTGGCAAATGAAGTAAACTAAAAAGTCCTTTGATAAATTCACTTCTTCATCTTATACTATTGCAATTAACTACAATTAACTTGAATGAAAATTGCGGAAATTTAAATTTTTGTTATGCTCCTGAAATTGCCATTCCTCTTAAACATTTTCCTTCAAAACGATCCCATTATATTAAAGTTCAATAATTAATTTTATGGAAGTAACCGCCCATTTTCACACTCACACTAATAACCCAAGAACTCACAAAAATTATCTTCACTTTCCCGTTCATATTATTTAAGATACTTTTATTATTTTGAAAATTTATTTCATACGGTAGGGGACATGCCCACTTGTCCAATCCCGCCCATTTTCTTCAGGGCTAATCAAAGAAATAACAGATGAACTCACACAAACTTGCAAAGCTCCCCTTATCATAATACTCGGTATATGTACATAGTATTTAATCAGTACTTTACAGGGGATGTACCCCGCCCACTTATCCGATTCAGCCTATTTTCGTCAGGTGTACTTACACTAATAACAAATGACGTCACATAAAGTATCAAAGCTCTCCCTGTCATGATATTGAGTCTGATATTGAGTGATTATTTTTTTTTTTGTAGTTGCTACGGCCACTGTTCCAATAACGCTAATTTTTACAACGGATACTCAACTCACAGCAACTCACAGCAATAATAGATGCCCTCATGTAAAGTTGCAAAGCTCTCCATAAAACTGTACTCAATATTTCATATTAAAAATTAAGTTTGTATGGAAGGTACCACGCCTACTTATCAGATACTGACCGGTATGGCTATCTACATTAATAATAGATGGCCTCACACAAATTTACAAAGCTCTCCCTCTCATAGTACTCAATATATATGATGTTAAAATGGAATAACCGCGTACAGCGCCATCTGTTGAAATCTTTTGTACTTTTCTTTTTCCCAAACCTTCGCGTGGCAGCTATAAACAAACTCACAGAAGAAAGTATCCCTTTTGGTCTTGTAGTTTTCAAGTTTTAAGCGGACGAACAAACCACGATTCATTTATATATATATAGATATATATCACAGATATATATTTTATTTAATTTAATTTTATTCCAGACATTTTTCAAAACGGATAAAGTAACTGCATCCCATGCCTTTGAAATATCCCTCAAGGCATTATTGATGTTATAAGACTTCTTAGAATCTTCTAGTTTGTTTGATGTGACTATCATTTGCATTCGGGTTTTGCGATAGTGGCTCTTAAAGCCGCATTTTACACCCTGATCCATCGGCTGAATCAAAGATGATGAGCCGTTAGTTTCTCCGCCTATAGAAGTGCCAGACAATTATCCAATATTAATAGTATTTTAGAGTATTTTACTACACTCAAGTCTCATTTTATGCGTATTTCAAAAATTTATCCGTTTTCAAAATCGACGATTTGTATACCCTCCACACCACTGTGCGGAAGGTATATATAGGTTTGTCATTCCATTTATAACGCAGCGAAAAATGCATTTGCGACCCCATAAAGTATATATATTCTTGATCCTTATAACAGCTCGAGTCGATATAGCAATGTCCATCTGTCTGTCTGCCTGTGTAAGGTTGTAATAATATTGTCATTTTTTCGAGCAGGTGGTATTGAAAACGGTTGAAATTGGGTATCATTGTGACAAGATATATCCAAAACAATGAGGACACGTCTAAAAAAATTTTAAAATTCAGTGTGTTTGTCGTGATAATTTAGTATTAACTTTATGAAGTTGTCAAATTGTTGCTTTTTAAAATATTTTGGTTACATTTGTTAGAAATACTGTAAACGTTAATACTCTTACTTGTTTTAAACACGTTTAACATTAACAAGTTAAAGCGTTAAAAAGTGGTTTTTAAGCAATATTTTTGTTTAAAAAAAAACTTATTAAATAAAACAAAGAAAGACGAAAATAATAATTTTGGGTGATTTTTTTTATGCGGTTTTGTACATTTAAAATACTACAATTTGGCAGATTTTTAAAATATCAGTTTATGCGACTTCCTGTGGAACGCATCTTCCGCATAATGTGAGACTTGAGTGTATCTTCTTTTAAGCCGATCTTTTTAAATGCTCTCTCACCGTTTGTGTAACCCAAGCAGTTTTGTTAGCTTTGTAAGTTACAGGAAGTTCACGAATATTTTTACGAGCCCTTGGGCGTGAACTTTTTCCAATAACAAACGGTTTACTCTTACGTGTACCAGCAGCATTAGTGCAAGACAATTTGGTAATTCTCTCCTTTGAATTCGTATAGCCATCTAAAACATGTTTATAATGACAACCCAAACTGTTTTCATGAAAACACTTCGAAAAGAAGTTTGTTTCATCTCCATTGTAGATTTGTGCGTTTTAAGATTTTCCTTTGTTAGGTATTCCTCCCATTTATGCACCAAAAATGTGGCAGATGTATGTACATGTTTGTAGTTTTTGTGAATTCCATGCCGCTTTCTAAAATTGTGTAACCAGCTACGAAATTATTCACATCCTAAACCTATATTTAGTTTTGAGTGGAAGAATTTAGCATTTTCCATTATCATTTAATCGAGAATTGGAGCCCCTTTAAAACGTTTTTGGCAAAACTATGACGCAAAATATACTTTTGGCTCTAGTGTGCTGCTTAAACTTTTTCGATTTTCGAAGCCAATAACTAACTAAATCACTTTCTACACAATATTTTACTTAATTTTATTTTTCACTAAGTCATAAACTGTTACCCAACGTCATATTTTTGTGATAATGTATGATCAGAAACATGTTTTTTTTTTAATATTCCTGTATTTTCTTGTATCATTAATAATTTTCTTCGACTTTTAGCTGATTTTGTTGGTATCGATTGCATTACAAAATTATACATCAAGAATACGTACTGCTCAAATTTCAAACGCAACTAAACACAACATCATAGGGGATATATGTAAACATCTAGTAATTAAAGATTTCTTATGGCACTTTTTATAAAATCATATGTAAAGGGTCATCTATGTATCACTTATAGCAAACAACTGCAGGTGCTCTGCTTAAATAAAAATATCAATTTTTATTTATTATTTCAATCGGTTAATTTTCAATTTTTCGTTTTTATTTTTCATTTTTAATATTTTATTTTTCATTTTTTATTTTTCATTTGAATTTTTTAATTTTAATTTTCATTTTTCATTTTTCATTTTTCATTTTTCATTTTTTATTTTTTATTTTTCGTTTTTCGTTTTTATTTTTATTTTTTATTTTTCATTTTTCATTTTTCAAATTTAATTTTTCATTTTGTATTTTTCATTTTTAATATTTTATTTTTCATTTTTAATTTTTTATTTTTCATTTTTCATTTTTATTTTTCATTTTTAATATTTTATTTTTCATTTTTAATTTTTTATTTTTCATTTTTAATTTTTTACTTTTCATTTTTCATTTTTTATTTTTCATTTTCATTTTTTATTTTTTATTTTTTATTTTTCATTTTTTATTTTTCATTTTTCATTTTTCATTTTTTACTTTTCATTTTTAATTTTTCATTTTCATTTTTTATTTTTCATTTTTCATTTTTTATTTTTCATTTTTAATTTTTTACTTTTCATTTTTAATTTTTCATTTTTCATTTTTCATTTTTAATTTTTCATCTTTAATTTTTAATTTTTCATTTTTCATTTTTCTTTTTTTATTTTTAATTTTGCATTTTTCATTTTTAATTTTTCATTTTATATTTTTATTTTTTCATTTTTTATTTTTTATTTTTTATTTTCCATTTTTCATTTTTCATTTTTAATTTTTCATTTTTCATTTTTTATTTTTCGTTTTTCATTTTTCGTTTTTTATTTTTAATTTTTTATTTTTCATTTTGCATTTTTAATTTTTCATTATTTATTTTTATTTTTTCATTTTTTATTTTCCATTTTTAATTTTTAATTTTTAATTTTTAATTTTTAATTTTTAATTTTTAATTTTTAATTTTTAATTTTTAATTTTTAATTTTTAATTTTTAATTTTTAATTTTTAATTTTTAATTTTTAATTTTTAATTTTTAATTTTTAATTTTTAATTTTTAATTTTTAACTTTTAATTTTTAATTTTTAATTTTTAATTTTTAATTTTTAATTTTTAATTTTTAATTTTTAATTTTTAATTTTTAATTTTTAATTTTTAATTTTTAATTTTTAATTTTTAATATTTAATTTTTAATTTTTAATTTTTAATTTTTAATTTTTAATTTTTAATTGTTAATTTTTAATTTTTCATTTTGCATTTTTCATTTTTTTTTTTTTAATTTTCATTTTTTATTTTTTATTTTTTATTTTTATTTTTCCACCAATACAATCATAAATCACACCGATTTTACGTCTCATATGTTACGCTGTTTTAGTTATTGTATTGTTAAACAGAAACTTACCCCCTGCGCGTATAGATGTTTACACATAAAAAAATCCAACTAAATATCTTAAATATGTACCAGATAAAAAACATCTGCATAAGGTTTTTCCCTATTTTGCTTTATACACATACAGTATTAATTTTAGTGTTAACAACATGTTTTAACAAATTTTGTCAAAATAAATACATGTTTTAAGCGCCCCAGTAGGTGAGTAGGTAGCGTGCTCGCCTATCATGCGGGGGTCGTGGTTTCGATTCCCACCAGAGGCTTTGGTCTATCGCTGCAAAAACCAGCCAAATGGTATTTGTCACCCTGCTTATCCCTGGAGCCAAATTAGAATACAAATTTACTTTGCATTGTAATTAATATAAATAAATAAATCCCAGGTAAATTAAAGTAATCACGCGGTAACTCGATGGAAATAAAAAATCTGATGGAAATAAAAACTGGGAATAGTGGAGGTTAGAAGTATAAATGCAAAAATATTAAAAAAATTCAAAAATAACGATTGTTTGCTTGGACAGAGTTGTATCTTCTGAAATTAATACGAAGTAAAAGCTGTATGGTATAAAAACTGATTCTAACCATACTGCTCGTAGGCCTGACTTTAGGTGAGTGTGTTAAAGCCCTGACCAAAAAGTGCAAGTACGAGTGTATGTGAAGGTTCACGGTTCAAACCTCACGGCCGCCCTAAGTAGAAAAATTTCATATAGAAACAATCTATTCAATTATAACATAAATATTACAATATTCAATAAATCGCTGATAAAGGCTGAAATGCCAGAAACCGGTCCGATTAAGAATACAGTGTAGTTATGAATTTTTTGAAATATATGCTTTTTCTTCTCTACCACGCACCATTGAAACGAAATTAAAATTTGCATATTAATTACAGTTTTAATTGCAATATGTCTGAAAAAGATTCAAATTTAACAAATAAAAACTGTTCATTTCGTTATCGGCCCCAGATAATCAATATTCCCTGAATCATGGATAATCGATGTTCAGCTGTACTCAATAAACCCTATTGAAAAAAAAAACAAAATAAAAAAATAGTTGCAGCGATTTTCGAGTAACGGCTTAAAGATGAAATTTTTGTGGGAGTGTAAACATGCTGTGATATACACCAATCAAGTACAATAGCGATCGTTACGGTTTTCTGAAAAATCTTGAATTTTAGATAATTTTCAATTAACTATCGAACAAACATATTTCTAAAGTAATAAAGTAATAATGCTGATGAAAGAGTTATTTTTTGTACTTCCAACTACCATTCGGTTTTAAGATTTCTTTTATATTCAGTTTTTTTTTTCTTTTAAAGGCACTACTTTGTGTTCCTTTTAATCATTGTCAACGTATTTTGTTTTGCTAAAAACTCTCAAAAAACTTGGTGGTAATGACATCAAGATAAATGTTCACAACTAAAGACATACATACACCAGTCCCTGTTTCCAAATTTAATTGAAGCAAAGAATAAAATGGGAAGTGGGAAGAATTATTTTCTGGCTAGATTAGAATATTCATTTCAAACCTTATTAAAGAACCCAACTAATTCAATCGTTTTGAAATGAATTAAGAACTTTTTATCATTAACATATTAGGAATATTACTTGTCTCCACTTGAATTTTTTTGTGTTCCACCCAAAAAACTCAATATGGCAACTACAGGTTTCAGAAAAAGTATTCGTAAATTTACAATTGGACGAATCCCAGGAACTATGAAATGACCAGCGTTGCCGTTTTGGTTATTTTTAATCAAAATTGCTTTTTATTCAATGTGGAGCTGTGAACCTTTTTTTTGATAACTTTTTTTGGTAATAAAGAATATAATTTTTATTTATAAATTTGCAGATCACATTTTTAAGTTTTATTTAAGAGGAATGATTGTTATGATGAAACTGTTAGATTTTTTAAAAGTATGTAATTTGTTTTACTAAATAATCAAATCTGTGTTACCAAAACAAGCATGACTGTTTTAACTGGCGCCATTCTGTCAATGAAAAAAATTACTCTAAATTGGACAATTTCTAAGTAAGGTAGAACAAGTGTCGGTGGTATATGTTTTTATTGGCCGTAAAGCTAAACTATATATGAATGAAAGTAACTTGTCGAATTTAAAAAAATCGGAAATTTAATTAATTACGGAAATTTAAAAATATTACGACTTTTTTGTGTACGCTTTAACTTTTCAAGAAAATATTTAAAACATTTTGCCATGGTAACACCAGATCAAGTTCTAAATAATCTAGTAATGACTCTAAAGTCTTTTTTGTCATCTTTTCCGAACTTAACAGGCGGTAATAAAGATTTTCGAACATTATTTCGAAGGTCGAAATTAATGTTCAAAATTTACTGAGATTGCCATATAGTTCAGTTGCTGCCGAAAGAAAATGTTTACATCTTAATGTAATAAAAATAAACTTCATTTTTAAACTAATAATAATATGTATAGTGCAACAAAAGAATGCAGAAACCAAAAAAATTTTCAATATGTATGGTCCGCCAAAGAGATGTTTCAGCGTTATCGAATAATTGTTTTTATCTCGAAAATAAAATTGATAACTTTTACCTGAAACCAAGTTGTTGATCTCTATTTGTAATAAAAGTATATTCAAGTTTTTTAGTTAGTACTTAATATACAGTACGAAGGCTCGTTTTACGAAATTTCGAAGTTGCGAACATCATTCGTAAAGTACAAAATTCGCTTTACGAATGAAAAATTCGCTATTACGGATGAAAAATTCGCTATTACGAATAATGTTTTTTAACTTGGGAATTCCCCTAAAAATATTGCGATAAGCACAAGCATCAACCCAGAAAAAACCAGGAGCCTTCATCAGTATTTATTAATGAAAAATGGCGAAGGATCTCAGTCAGAAAAGTTTATAGCTAGCAAAAGTTGGTTTGATCGATTTAGGAAGCGTCATTCATTACATAATATAAAAATATCTGCAGAAGCAGCAAGTGCAGATATTGAGGTGGCTAAAAATTATCCTACAGACAAGTATATAATGTAGATGAAACAGGTCTCTTTTGGAAAAGAATGCCATCTAGAACATTAATGTCCAAACAAGAAAAGTCTGCGTCAAGATTTAAGGCAGCTAAACACCGTATAACGGTTTTGTTGAGAGGGAATGCTACGGGTGACAATAAGTTAAAGCCGATGCTTATTAATCATTCTGAAAATTCACGAGCCTTCCAAGGTTGCAACAAATCAAAACTTGGTGTTATCTGGCGCTCCAATAAAAAGATGTTGATGACAGAACATCTTTTTCAAGACTGGTTGAAAGATTTTTTTCAAATTCTGTTACAACATTTAATTCCGAACAAAATATTTCAAGCAAGGCATTCCAAGTAATTGACAATGCACCTAGCCATAAGCTAAGTGGCATACCTGGCAACATAAAAATCGTATTCCTACTCCTATACTTCAACCAATGGATCAGGGGGTAATTCCAAATTTTAAAGGTTATTTTTTGCGTCGCGTTTTCAAGAATCTTATCCAATATGTTGATGGTCGAATTCAGATAACAATTATAGAATTTTGGAAGTAATTTAATGTAATGAATGATGTTGATAATATTGAAAAATCTTGGGGTTAAGTTCAAGAAACAGCCATGAATAGAGTTTGGAAGAAATTATGGCCGGAATGCACTAATAATTTCGCTAGCTCATCACAAAACATTCAAGAAATTCATAATGAAATTGTCGCTATGGCACATGAAATCGATATGAAGTAGACAATGAAGATGTGGTAAAAGTTCTTGGATCGGAGCAGGAAGATGTTTCAAATTGAGAATTAATAACGATACTTGAAGGAAGTACAGTTTCAGAAAGTTCAGATTTTGATAACAAAGAAACTGGCGAAGTCGTTTTCTCTTATCCAGGAAGCTATGGATATATTTTCCGTAAACGATACTTCTCCAGAAATAAGTCTTAAGGTTCATAGGGAAATCGATAATTCACTTATTTGCTATGGGCAATTATACAATGATAAAAAAGCTGAAAAGCAAACTTCATAAGTTTCCTATTTTTCTAAAAAAAAAGTGCTGCAGCCAAAATATTCAAGAACCTGTTGAATCTATATCAGGTGCCAGTTTAGATGAACGATCGACTACTGCCTTAGACGACAGCTCATAGTTCTTCTCTAATGAATGTAATTTTTATTTTATTTTTAAAATGAATAAATTATTTTTATTTTATTTTCTTCTATCACATTGTTTTATATGTTTCGAAACATAGGGTTTCCTACAACGAATAGTTGGGGCAGGCATCTATGTATTTTTAATACAAATATACTAATATGGATTTAGTTTTACGAATATTATCAATCTCTGAAACGTATCTATTTATTTTCAATAGACTGGCGTACTAATATTGGGGAAACTATACGAATATTCGATATACTACACTTTCACAGAACGTATCCCGTTCGTAAATCGAAAGATTACTGTATAAGGGAAATTCATTATACCCTATACCACTATGTGGTTTGGGTATAATGACTTTGTGCTGCTGTTTGTAACAACCAAAAATATTTGACCTAGACCCATCTTTAATTATACAGATCGAATCAGAATCACTTTCTGAGTTGATTTAACAATGTCCGTCCGTCCGTCCGTCTGTGTGTCCATGTAAACGTTGTAATCAAACTGCAGGTCGCAAATATGAATATATTTTGATGAAATTTGGTATATAAGCTTTTATCGGCCATGGGATGAACGCTACTGAAATTGGTGAGAATCGGTCCATGTTCAGACCTAGCCCCCATACGAATTACCCCTATGAAATCGACATAAATTGCCATAAGATCCCCATTGTCATATAGATCTTACTCAAATTGGGTTTTGTATGCGTTCATTACGTCCATTAATGAGTAGTCCAAAAATGATCCCTTTGGCCCCATATAGAGCTGCTTCCCGATCTTCACCTAAATCTATTAAAAAACAAAAATATTGCACTGATTCTTCTCAGATTTTGTTTGTATACATTTTAGCAAAATACAAGAGACTTTACCAAACATTATCAGGATCGGTTAATTTTTGGACCTAGTCCCCATATAGATATAGCATCCGATATGAACTTTTTCATATCTGCAGCCAAAAAAATTAATAAAAATCCCACTCAAATTTGGTTTTTGCTTATTTTCTATGTCCACTTAGTTGGGCCTAAGAGATAGGGTCTCTGAACGCATGGTATAGGGTATCGTATAGTCGGTCTAGACCGACTATAATTTTCTTACTTGTGTTTATTTTGTTTTTTGTTAACTCTGAAGTACAAATTTTGTTAATAATTAAACTAAAATAAAAACAAGTAAAATTATTGTCGGTCTAGACTGACTATACGATACCCTATACCATGCGTTCATAGACCCTATGTCTTAGGTCCAAATAATTAGATATAGAAAATAAGCATAACCAAATTTGAGTTTCATTGTTAATAATTTTTTTTTTGCCTTCCGATATGAAAAAGTTCAACTAATAACTAATAACTAAGAATTGTCCTATAGGGTTTATTTTTGGACTACTGATAAATGGATGTAATAAACATACACAAACCTAATTTGACTGAGATCTATATGATAATTTGGATATTATGGCAATTTAAGTCGATCTCATGGGGGTCATTTGTATGGAAAGTAGGCCCGAACATGAACCGATTTTCACCAATTTCAGTAGCTTTCATCCTATGGCCGACAGAAGATTATACATAAATTACATCAAAATATATTCATATTTGCGACCTGTAGTTTGATTATAAGGTTTATATGGACACATAGGCGGACGGATGGACGGACAGACGGACGGACGGACATCGCTAAATCGACTCAGAAAGTGATTCTGAGTTGATCGGTATAATAAAAGGTGGGTCAAATATTTTTGGTAATTAAAAACATCAGCACATAGCCACTATGCCCTGACCACATAGTGGTATAGAATATAAACATATGGATTTTGTAAATATAGGTAAACCAGGGTGCAGATTTTTGGGAACGTGCAATAATTTCAGATTAGAGCATGTTTTTGTACTTTTGGCGAAAAAGTGGATATGTATAAATTGAAGAAAACCGTTTGCTAACGGTTACACAACGGCAGGGATAGGGTTGGTAAACTTTTATTTATTGAGGGTATAAATGGATCCTTTTAAAACAAAATTTATAACAAGCGCACAACAACAGGGCCTTGGAGAAGATTCTTGGTTCCAACAGAATAGTGATCCAAAAAATATGGCGCACAACGTCGAGTTGTGGTCTATGGCTCTACAATACTAAAATTCAATTGAAATCACCACCTCAATCACCCGATCTTTTTCCTATAGAGCATTTTTGGGATTTAATGGAGTGCAGGATCTGTCAGCAGAAAATAACTTTAAAGGAGATGTCAGAAAGCCTCTTTTAGGTGAGTGGTGTATAAAAATTGGCTCACAGGGGTCCTAAAACGCGAAGTATAGCCTACAAGTTAAAAATAACTGTTTATATAAATGTAATGGGGCTTCATTACGACTTAGGTCAGTATGTTTTCAAAAAAAGTGTTAAAGAAATGGGAATTTAACGTAAATGTGTATAAACTGTTGTTAGTACAATATGATAGCGTACATGACTCAAATCGCTCTTAAGTCGATTTAGGCGGTTATCGCTTGTGACCACAGATTTAATGGAATTTTTTTTGTATTAATGTTACAAATCTACGAATACTTTTTCTGGCAGATTTTTTCTTCTTTTTTACGTTTTTGACCTGCAGGAAATTTATCGAAAAAGAAATTTAAAAAAACATCAAATAAATAGCATAATAACCGTAGGGTTTCATGCCGGTCTTTAATGTTTTCGAAAGCGCTGAATCGGAATCTAGTCAGTTTTTTTTGAAAATTATTGCACAGTGCAATATATACAAAAAAAAATAATTCAATTGAGTTAATTACCATATACCACTTATTTTGACATAGACCCATCTTATATTATACCGATCAACTCAGAAACAGAATCGTCCGTCTATCCATCTGTCTGTCCGTCCGTCTGTGTGTCCATGTAAAGCTTGTGATCAAACTGCAGGTCACAAATACGACAATAATTTATTGAAATTTGGTATATGAGCTTCCATCGGCCATAGGCATGTTCAGACCTAGTCCCCATACAAATGGCCCCTTTGAGATCTACTTATATTGCCATAAGATCGAAATTATTATAAAGATCTCGTTCAAATTGGTTTTGTGTGTTTATTACACCCATTAATTAGTAGTCCAAAATAAAACCTATAAGATAATTCTTAGTCACAGCCTTCATATAGAGCTGATCCCCGTTCTTCACTAAAACATATCAAAACCCAAAAAAATAAACAGATTTTTCTCAAACTCGGTTTGTATATGTTTTTGCAAAAAAGAAGTGCCTTCACCAAATATGGTCAGGATCGGTCCATTTTTCGACCTAGTCCCCATATAAATATAGCATTCGATATGAACTTTTTCAAAGCTGCAGGCGCAAAATTAATAAAAATTCCATTCAGATTTGGTTTACGCTGAGAGCTAGGGTGTTATTTTTTTTCGCAGTTTTAATTTTAGGTGTACGGCTACTCTTTCCAGCAAATGTATAAAAATTATCTAACATTACATCCTAACTCTAACTCTACTTAAAATTTACTTCACAGGATCCATAAAAAATAATCTCCGTCCTAAGACAAGTACGTGTTCAATTCATTTGTAAAAATCCCGCATTTGACCCAGGCGCGGATCCAGGGGGGGGGGGAAACGGGATATTCCCCCCCCAACTCGGTTAAAAAAAAAAAAACAATCTAAGTGATTTACGTTTTGCAACTACCTAAAAAAATTCCTTAACATTTCAATAAATAATTTGTTGTTGTTATCCAAATATTTGACTGCAAATATCTTACATATATGAAAATATAACATCAACTAGAGTGAATAAAATACCGTATAAAGGTTAACTGCAAAAATGTGCCATCTATAAGTACTAGTAAATATTAAGAATCAACATCCGGAGTTCATGCTTAATAACATTTACTATTTGAAAGTTATTTTGAATACAAATTCTAATTGGTTTTCAATTGTATAATTTTATAAAGTTAAAATATTTCGAAATTTGGAGATTTTTAATTGGCGACATTTTGTTCGAAATCTTTAAAGATTTAAACAGCTGTTCTAAATCTACACCTGTTGCAAAACAGTACAAGTGAAAGTTAAAATAATAAAAATTACATAATAATCAAATTTTAAGTGAATAATAGATACAAGTTTTTTAATATATAGTAACTTAAAGCGATGGTAAGCATTGAAACAATGAAATTTGAGTATATTTATATAGTTTTACCAAATAAAAGTGAATATTTATTAATTTCTAGAAGAAAATTATGTAAATTTTTTTCGAACATATATATGTATATAAACAATGATGCTGCATATTTCTTTCAAAAAATGCAAATCAACAATCCAAAAAGCGCTTATTGTCAAAGTTCTTTAGCGTTTGAATATTTTATTAACTAAAATCACTTAACAATTAATTAAAAATAATCCCAAATTTAACAACAGAAATTACTACGCTTCTAGTTTTTGTCTTAAATTAAATGACTTTTATTAATTATTTTTCAATTAATCTCTTTAATTTCATTACAATTTTATAAACATTTTGTTAATAATTAGGTTTAAATAACTTAATATAGATTATAAAATTTTATACTCTCCAATAGTATAAAGTGCACTTTTTTAACATTTTGTTTTTTATGCATATTTTTATTCATATATGTTAAAAAATTCATTAAAACTTTTTTTAGTAATAATTTAAAACTTAAGGAAGAAAAAACTAAGTTCATATAAATAGTTAAATACATTGAAGAAATAAATTAAATTGTCTAATTGACTTCTAGTTAAGAAAATTTTAGTTTTTATGATAAATTTTATTTGATAAAATTAATTTGTATAAAATTTCTACTATTTTTATAAAAACTTAAGCAAAACACCAGCGGGTCATTTACATATGATTCGAAATCCAGTTTAAACCGCATTTAGTTAAGTTTATAATCATTAGTTGAAAAATTTCAAATATTACTTTTTAATATTATTTTTTAATAGCAAAAACGTCAAAAACCTATATCAGCTTTTTTTGTTGTATCAGCTAAAAAGAAATGTGAATAACAAAAACAATGAGGTTTTATCTGCAGATACACATAGTTCTGAAAACAACAACGTTTATTCTGGTGAGTTCAATAGGGTTAAGTCTCTGTAGAAAATAAATGTTTACAGCATTAATAGTCACTGGACAAGACAATTCTGAAAACATGATCCTTAAAAAAAATGTATTAAATTTTTGGCCTAAACACTTAAGAAAAAATCCTTGTTTTAGATCAACCTTCTACCTCTACAATCACTAATTCAACTCTAGTAGATGTTATAACTACATCTGATTCTATATCCAGTCTTGGTTCAAATAAAAAATGGTGAGAATTTACTTGAATAAAAGACTAAACTATAAATATTAAATTCTGTACTTTTCAGATAAACCAAAAGAATTGGACTCCCTCCAAAGATTATAATTTTCCATATTCTGTGCGGCAAGTTTCAGGAAAAGAAATCAAAAATTTTTTAAGTGCTAAACATTTGGAAATGTATAGCGAATGGCTAGTGTTATCCGATGGTAAAAAAGGGCTTTTTTGTAAATACTGTTCGATTTTTGTTAATAGAAATGAGGGAGGGTATAAGAAAAATGTAGCGCTGAAGGCTTTAGTAACAACTCCTCTGATAAATTTTAAGAAACTGGTGGGAAAGGAAAGCGATTTAGAGAACCATTTTAAGTGCTTATACCACACGGATTCGGTTTCTTCGGGGAAAATGTTTTTAAAAACCCAAGAAAATTTCCATCTTGAGATAAATAATCAATTAAACTCAAACGCACTTAAACAAAAAGTTGAAGATCGGGAACGCCTGCTGTCCATAATAAAATCTATAGTTTTTCTTGGAAGGCACAATGTTCCTCTTCGTGGACATCGTGACGATGGTCCCATTTTATCATCTGAAAATACTAGCGCCCAAGGTATTTTTCGTAATCTTCTGCGATTTCGTATAGATGCTGGAGACAAAATATTAGAAAACCTGTTAAAAAAAGTGCTGCAAATGCAACGTGTACATCCAAAACAACTCAGAACAACATAATTGAATGTTGCTATAATCTAGTCCTGGAAAAAATTTTAAAAAATGTATATGAAGCCAAATATTTTTCAATAATTTTTGACGAAACAACCGATTTATCGGGAAAAAGTCAGATGTCTATAGCTTTAAGATACTTCGATGTGACCGAAAATGCAGTTAAAGAAGATTTTATTGGTTTCGTAGACGCATTTAAAGAAGCTTCAAAAAACATTGGTGAAGACGTAGAGGTATCAATAGATGCAAAAACATTGTCATCAATAATTGTCATAGCTTTAATGAATTTTGGGCTTGATTTAAAAGATTGTGTTGGAATAGGAACTGATGGCTGTCCACTGATGTTAGCAGAAAAGGGAGCTGTAAATAAAATAATTGAAACTGCGACAAATGCAAAACAAACACCCTGTTATTCCCACAAGCTCAACAGTTCTATATCAAAAAGCAATAAGGTGCCATTAATTCAAAAAGTTACGAGTTACATCAAGGAAACCACTAAATTTTTTAAAAGCCACCATCCAAAACGTAATACCGTTTTAATAAAATTTTTGGGAACCAAACTGTCACCATTGTGTGAAACAAGATGGGTGGATCGCCATGATTCCGTTTTGGTTTTTACAGTTAGTATTGAAAAAATAATAGAGGCATTGGAAAAGATATCCGATTGGAAAGATAGGGATACAGCGTCAAAAGCCTCGTTATTGAGAAATTCCCTGAGCACTTTTGAATTTGTATGCGGATTATGCATTTTAAGCGACATACTTACTATAACACAGCCTCTAAGTGTAATTTTGCAAAAGCAGGATATTGATCTACAAAAAGGATCCGATCTTATAACAACTTTAATAATGCGCCTTGAAACTAAAAGAAATGAAGCCGAAGAACAATTCAAAATATTTTTTGAAAAAGCAGAAGCTATTTGCGTTGGAATGGAAATTCCAATTGAGAAGTCGCGATATGAAAGAAATCATCCAATTAAAGATGTGCAAGAGTACTATCGCGTTGTGGGTTACATTCCCCTAATAGAAACTATTTTATCAGATTTAAAAACACGTTTTTCGAAAGACGTTCATAATTTATTTAATATCACTAAACTACTACCCTATAATATAGTAAATATCTCATTTTAGATATTAAACTTTTAATACCACAACTGGTAGATGATCTAATTATATTTCATAAAACAGATAAAAAACTTTTATTAGCAAAAGTTGAAGCTGAAATTCTTCACTGGCAACAAAAATGGAAAATTTCTAAAGATCTTGCAAATAATGTGTTAAATTGTTTAGAAAGCTGTGATAAAGACATTTATCCAAAGTTAAGGATAATATTCCAAATTTTTGCTTCGATGCCTGTCAGTAATGCTACTGCTTAAAGGTCTTTTTCCACTCTTCGTCGTATTAAAACATGGGTTAGGTCGACAATGACGGAGAACAGGCTAAATGGATTAGCTATGATGCATATCCATCAAAATATTGATATTAATCCAAACGATGTTTTAGACAAATTTGCCTCACAACGAAATCACAAATTATTTATTTGATGAAAATATATTTTTGGCAATATAAGTATTTTTATTTTTTTACTATAAGACCTATTATTTTTAGTTTTGCAATGTATGTATATATGTATTTTTAATTTTTATTGAAAGCCTAGCTTACTAATTTTATGTATGGATTTAATTTTCAGTTCTTGTTGAGTTTTTGTTTATTTATTTATTATTATTTTTTTTTTTAATTTAAATAAATTGAAATTAATTGATTTATTCAATGTACAATTTTGTTTGAACATAGTCATATTACGGAAAAATATGGAAAAATATTCCAAATCAGTTAAAAATATAAATTTAACAATCGGTTAATGGGTTTTGCAGCGCAAAGGGTTAAAGATTCGAAATGTTTAAAAATTTAAAATTTGTTTTTAAATAGTCATAATTATTGACGATTCTGAAATGAAATAGATCTGTCAATCGGATTTTTAGATATATCATGTCAACTTTTTGTGGATTTAGCACTTTTTACTTTACAGAATTTCAAAAAAAATCTTAAAATGCTTGGTTTAACACTGTCAAAAGTTGAATTAATTTATATAATGACGTTGAGAATGTTCAAGGACCTACGATGGATAATGTACAACATTTACGTGTTAAAAAAAGGATTTGGAGACTTTTAAAAAGATTCTGTAACGAAAGAAATAAAAATCGTAATGCTTTATCTAAAATTCGCTTGACCGATAAGCAATTTATTTTCAAAATCGAAACCAAAATTATTTAAAAAACGATGTATCTTATAATCTTACTAAATTATGACAATTAATTTCTCTTTTAGTTTTATTTTAAAACTTTTACTTAACACTAATTTGGAATATTTTTTCAATACTTTTATGCAATTTCTTAATGTAAAAAATAATTTATTTAAACTGTTGTGTTTTTTATATTTTTTTTATTGACCAATTTGAATTATATTAAATCAAATTATTAATAATTTTTTTTTTGCAATATATAAATTTTTAGTTTTTATGAGAAGACTAATTATTTGCGTTTTCTAATTTTTTTGTAAAGACAAATTAATTTTAATTGTTGCACATAATTCATTTTTATTTCTTTTTAGTTTTGTTTTTTATGTTATTTTTTATAATAAACTGTTAAAGCAAATTTTAAAATTTTTTTGTTTCATTTAAAATTTTGTCTATAAAGCACAACCTCACTAAAAAATAATGAACTTATGTAAAACACCTAAACAAAAAATATGATTTTCAAATTAAAAAAAAAATAAAATCAAAAAAGTTCCCCCCCCGCGCCTGATTTGACCACATTCCGATTCCAAGAATTGCAATTATTTTAGTATATGATAAGTTTTTTAATGTAAATGAATTACTAAATATGATTGTTTTGGAAGTTTATGTTCTGAAAAAACTTTTTATAATATAAAAAAACGCCCAAATGATGATAATGATAATGATGATAATGTTCAAAACAATTTTCAATAAATCGCTGATGAAGGATGAAATGCCAGAAACCGGTCCGATTAAGAATACAGTGTAGTTATGAATTTTTAGAAATATATGCTTTCTTCTGCTCTACCACTCACCCATTAAAGATAACAACTTCGTCAAAAAAAAATTTCTTTAAACGGATATGATTTGACTGACAAATAAGTTCTTAAAATTTAACTAAATAATGTTATAAGCAAATAAAAAATTATAAAGTTCAATTAAAGTCAAATAACGAGAAGTTGTCGAATTTGTATTTTGTATTTTTACAAATCGAGTTTATATTTCTATACAGTTCTGACTATAAATTTTGGATTTTATCAAAAACATTTGCTTCAAAACGCCGTTAACTGAGTGACCGAAATTGTGTCTACTACCTTAATAAAAAAAAGTAGAAAGGTTTTGATTCTTTTTGTAAAGTTTTCGTTTTTTGTGAGTAGTTTTTGGAAAAAAAAATTAATGTACTATCTTGTTTTTGTCACGCATATCGTATACTCGTACAAATATAGGTGTTTGTACGAGTATGTATGTTTTTTAACAAATGGTTTCCTTATTTTTGTCCCTCTGTTACTTCCTCTTGCTATATATTTATTTATAAGTTTTTTAATTCATTTAGATTGTGGCTAGAAAAAGAGTCTGCTTCCATAAAGAAAAATGTTTAGTATGTCGTCAACATAAGTTTAAGCATATTGTTGTCATCAAAAAAGGATTTTAAAACTACTTCGTGTGGCCACTTGTTTATCACAGAAAACAACAAAAAAGAAACTTTTCTATTTTTTACAACATCACAAAAAAAGTTTTGTTTTTTGCTTTTGTTCAAAATAAGGAAACATTATAAAAATTGAAATCTGTTTTTATATTAGAAACTTTAAGGTGACAAATGGAAAAATGGCAAATTTAATTGAAAATAAATATAATTGCATCGTATCGTTAAAAAGAAATGTTTCTTAATTTCATCTTGTAACTAAAATTGTATCCAACTAATATGAACTGGTGCCAAAAGAACTCTAAATTCAACCCAAATAATTGTATTCTCTTACCACCATACGTTACTTGATTTCTAATTACAATGACTGCTGAAGAACCAGAACTTTTGTCTGACATAAATATTTATACAACCATTAAAATAATAACAAAATGTGTCATCAACATAATCATTATCATTATTATCACTGCTAAGACAGACATTAACACCAACCAGTGATTGCAGGGCAGGCACATCAACAAAATTGTCACAATCACTTAAAATAACATAAAACAATAGACTTGAATATGGAATATTTTCAAAGACATTAAATGCATTACAAAGAAAAAGAGCAAATGGAAATTACTAAAGGAATAGACATCAACTTAATTTCCGTATACACTCAAAAAAAGTAATTAAAAGTAAAAGGCAAAATAAGTGAAAGAATTTAGCAAAATTATTTTTACTGTCTTAGTTACACTCATCTCTGGCTCAGTCACTCTGGAACGCGGTTTGAGATATATCATAAAACTATCATAAATTAATATAATAACTAACTTTGCACAAGTTTTACAAGCACATAAATATTTTCTTTTTTAATACCTTTTCTTTAAAAGGTATCCTTTCTGAAAACAAACCTTAAAAAAGTACACTTTCTTAGAAAAGTAAGTTTTTTTATAAAAGTACATTTTATTAAAAAACGTACTTTTTATTAAAAATATACATTTTCTAAGAATAAGTACTTTTTCTTAAACTACTTTTCCTTACAAAAGTTATCCTTTCTTAAAAAATACTTTTTCTAAAAAAAACTCTTTTAAAAAATACTTTTTCTTATAACAGTATTTTTCCTTAAAAAAAAATACTTTTTCTTAAAACAGTATTTTTTTCTCAAAAAAAGTCCTCCTTTCTTAAAGAAGTACCTTTATTAAAATAGAACCTATTAAATAAGTACAATTTAGTAAAAAGAACTTTTTATGAAAAAATTATCTTTTATAAAAAAAATTTTTTAAAAATTACCTTTAATTTATAATCTACCCTTTATTAAAAAAGCACCTTTTATCAAAAGTACCTTTTATTAAAAAAGCACGTTTTAATAAAAAAATACATTTTATTTAAAAGTACCTTTTACTAAAAAGAACCTTTTATTAAAAAAAACTACCCTATATTAAAAAAGTGACTTTTACTGAAAACGTATGCTTTATTGAGAAAGTATATTTTATAATAAAAAAAGTATCGTGTACTTAAAAAGTACTTTTTATTTAAACAAGCAAAATTTCTTCAAAAAGTATATTCTTTTAAAATATTACCTTTTATTAAAAAGCACCTTTATGAAAAAGTAAATTTTATTAAAAAAAAGTATCTTTTATTAAAAAAGTACCTTTCATAAAAAAGTACTTTTTATTAAAAAAGTGAAATTTATTAAAAAAGAATCTTTTATTAAAAAAGTACCTTTTATAAAAAAGTACCATTTATTAAAAATCACCTTTTACTAAAAAGTACCTTTTATTAAAAACCTGCCCCATATTAAAAAAGTACCTTTTATTAAAAACGTATTTTTATTGAAAAACTAAATTTTTTGCAATTGTATTAAAAAGTACCTTTTATTAAAAAAAATAAATTTTAATAAAAAAGTACCTTTTATTAAAAAAAATAAATTTTAATAAAAAAAGTACCTTAAATTAAAAAAGTACTTTTTATTTAGAAGTACCTTTAATTAAAAAGTAACTTTTATAAAACCCAAATTTTCTTAAAAGCAATACATTTTCTAAAGTTTGTTTGTTATTTTAAACAGTACCATTTCTAAAAAGTGTCTTTTCCTAAAGGAATACCCTTTCCTTAAAAATTATTTTTGCTTAAAAAAGTACCTTTTTTTAAGAAATTACGTTTTCTTAACAAAGTATTTTTTATTAAAAAAGAGTCTTATTAAAAAAATACTTTTTCTTAAAAAAGTACCGTTTTTAGAAAAGCACTTTTGCTTAGAAACGTGCCTTTTCTTAAAAAAAAAAAAGTATGCTGCCTTCAAATAATTACCTTTTATTTAAAAAGTCCTTTTTCCTAAAAAAGTAAATTTTCTTAAAATATTACCTTTTCTAAAAAAAGTTAAATTTAATAAAAAAAAAAAGTGCCCTTTCTTACCTTTTCTTAAAAAGGCATCTTTTCTTAAAAAGTACTCTTTTAACAAGCAGCTTTATTTTATTAACTCCTTTTATTAAGTACTTTTTGTTCAAAAAGTACCTATTCTTGAAAAAGTATATTTTCTTAAAAAGGTGTCTTTTCTTTAAAAAGTATATTTCTTAAAAAGGTGTATTTTTTAAAAAAGTAGCTTTACTTAAAAAGTTTTTTTTTTTATAAAAAAAAGTACATTTTAATCAAAATGTACCTTTATTCAAAAATTACCTTTTCCTCACAAAGTATACTTTCTTATGCCGTTTTCTTTCCTGACAAAAAATGTCGCACTTTTTTTGCCCTCTTTTCGAAAAGTGTATTTATTTATATATTCTGAATTAAGAGCAACCTTATCTTATACATCAGTCGAAAGGTCTCAAAGTCGAACCCTCGTAAATCACAAAAAATTCCAGCCATTGACTTCTTTCAGGTCATAGTGTGAGAATATTTCCCCATTGTTCCCCTTTTTTGAATAATTTCACCCCTTCCAAGAGGACAATAATCAAAATTTTTTCGCATTTATAAACACAGCACTTTGAGACCTTTCGATTGATATATAATATAAGGTTGCTCTTAATTCAGAATATATAAAAAAATACACTTTTCCAAAAAAGGGCGATAGTTTTTTGTCAGAAAAGAAAACGGCATTAATAAAAATAAAATAAAAACGGCACTCGCGGCCCACTGTACAATCACAGGTCATAAACCAGATTTTGATAACGTCAGAATTTTACAAGGAGAAAATAATTACAAGAAGAGATTTACATTGGAACTTCTCCACATTATCGATGTCGCTTTTAAAAAACGTCTCAATTATAAGTCGGATATTGAGAACTGTTGTGCTCGTCTATATCGACATACGATTAACAAACACAAACGACCAGAAACAATTAGTTGACAAATACTCTCCGAAAAGTAAAGTAGTCCTCAACTCAACGTTTGAGTTTTTTAAAACGTAAAGTATGTAACATTGTTATTAGTTTTTACTTGTTATTGTGTAATTTTAAAAATTGTTAATTTCTTGTTTAGATCCTTGATAATGGTTGACGATGTCAACCGAAATATTGGAAAAAAGAATAATAAATAAATTAATTAAAAATATAAACAAATTGTTTTTAATTTGAATTTATTAGAAGACCTTAAGCCAAACTATAAATTCATCACAAAAGTACTACACAGGTCGACAATACAAAACCTCCTACAAAAATAAAATTTTCTTAAAAACCTACCTTTTCTTAAAAAAGTACATCTTCTTAAAAAAGTACCCTTCAATAAAGTAGTACCTTTGGTTAAAAAATGTACCTTTTCTTCAAAAAGTACTTTTGATTAAAAAAGTAGGTTTTAATGAAAAAGTGCCTTTTATTAGAAAAGTGCGTTTTGTTAAAAAAGTAACTTTTATTTTAGAAAAAAATCTTTTACTAAAAACGTATATTTTATTGAAAAATTACATTTAATTTCAAAAGTACATTTTATTGAAAAAAGTGCTTTTTACTAAAAAAAATACCTTTATTGAAAAAAGTAAAATTTCTTAAAAATTACATTCTCTTAAAAAAGTTCCTTTTATTAAAAAGTACATTTTCTTAAAAAAAAATATCTTTTATTAAAAAAGCTAATTTTATTAAAAAAGTACCTTTTATTAAAAAAGTACCTTTTATTAAAAAAGTACCTTTTATTAAAAAAGTACCTTTTATTAAAAAAGTACCTTTTATTAAAAAAGTACCTTTTATTAAAAAAGTACCTTCTATTAAAAAAATAACTTTTATTAGAAAGTACCTTTTATTAAAAAGTACCTTTTATTAAAAAAGTACCTTCTATTAAAAAAGTAACTTTTATTAGAAAGTACGTTTTATTAGAAAGTACCTTATAAAACAACAAAAATCAATTTTTCTTAAAAACAATAAATTTCTTTATCAGTACCTTTTCTAAAAAGTACTCTTTCCTAAAGGAATACCCTTTCTTAAAAACTAGTTTTTATTAAAAGAGGGTCTTTTATTAAAAAAATTCGTTTTGCCAAAAAATACCTTTTTTAGAAAAGTACCTTTTCTCAAAATTGTGCCTTTTCTTAAAAAAGTATACTGCCTTCAAGTAATTACTTTCGCTTAAAAAAGTACCATGTATTAGAAAAATTACCTTTTATTAAAAAATACCTTTTGTTAAATAAGTTCTTTTTCCTACAAAAAAGCAAATTTTTCAAAAAATTACATTTGCTCAAAAAAGTTCATTTTATTTAAAAAAAAAAAAAATCATCCTTTCTAACAGCTTTATTTTATTAAAAGGTACTTTTTGTTCAAAAAGTACCTTTTGTTAGAAGGGTATATAATCTTAAAAAAGTGTCTTGTCTGTAAAAAAGTGTCTTGTCTTCAAAAGTAAAATCTAAAGTAACTTTTCTTAAATAGTACATTTTCTTAAAAAGTACATTTAAAAAAAGCAGCATATCTTAAGAATGCATAATGTTTAAAAAAGTTGCTTACTTAAAAAAATTATTTTTATTAAAAAAGTACTTTTTCATCAAAAAGTACCTTTTATTCAAGAATTACCTTTTCCTCGTAAAGTACATTTATCTTAAAAAATTAAATTTTCTTAAAAAACTACCTCTTCTTAAAAAAAGTAAATCTTCTCAAAAAGGTACCCTTTAATAATATAGAACATTTTGTTAAAAAAGTAGCTTTTCTTCAAAAAATACTTATGATTAAAAAAGTAACTTTTAATGAAATATTGCCTTTTATTAGAAAATTACCTTTTGTTAAAAACGTACCTTTTATTAAAAAAGTAACTTTTATTAAGAAAAGTACCTCTTATTAAGAAAAGTACCTTTTATTAAAATACTAAATTTATTAAAAAAATTACATTTACAAAAAGTACCTTTTAGTTAAAAAAAGTACTTTAGTTAAGATAAAGGAGTCTGTAATAAAAGAAATAGGTTCGTTGTTCCCGGTGAATAATATGGCTGGAAACTTATTGAATGAATGAAGAGTAAAAAGTACAGTAAATAGTACTAAAACGATAAAACTTGAATTCTTTGACTAATTGATACAATTCTCCTATTCCTTTTTGGAGTAGGTTTGAGTTAAATATATAGATTAAGCAAGAGTTGAAACAAACAATGCAAACAATGAACAACTCGTGTTGTTCGAAAATATCTTTCTTCAATTTTTTTCTTTTAAAGTAATTTTTCACCAGCTCCGCAAACAACATAAGATATTTCTTTGGGTGTACGTCTACACTTCTCGTATGATAATGATGGTTGAATACAATCCGAATGAAACAATTATAATAACAATGAACAACAGCAGCTTGTGCAGTATTCTTAAACACTTTGAAAAAGTTTTAAATCCATTAAAATTGTTAATCCTTTAAACTATAAAAACAACAACTGCCAAAGCAAAACACACAGTCACAGCTTTGCCAGCAGTTACAACAGTCACATAGCGGCCCTGGCTGTTTATGTTATAAAAACAAAACAAAAAAACAGTGACACAAAGTCTAAAGAACAATGACTTAAGAATTCATGTTGAAAATTGAATTGAATTTACGAACATAAACGTTTTACTAAAGGAATTGTGCAAAGAAAAATAGGGTTGATTTGTTGGGTCTCGTACAAGAAAAAGACACGCATTTTAGGAATGATTTTAAAGCTTCGGTGAAAACACAAAAATATACTTTTGTATATTTGTAAAATAAGACAAGCTTGTGAACATGAGACATAATTTACATAAATTTTGTTTATGAAACGGTGGCAGCAGCAGCAGCATAGGCAGCAGCAACAAGGTTACAGGGTTGTGGGCTGCTCTTATTATTATTGTTATCGTTGTCGCCGTTGTTGTTAGTTGTTATCGCCAGTAGTTGTTGTGCCAGTAGTAACTTTATGGAACAAAATATTTTTAAAGAGTTGAGTTTGAGGTAACACATGGTGTTTAATGGGTACAATGTGTCTACCAAAACAATTTTAACGCAAGAAGGGAAGAGGCGGGAGCGGGGGGGAGGTTGGTTAAAAGTAAGACTTTTAAAGGGGTGCTTTTTCGTGCATATTTTGACTTCATATTTTATTTAAGTCACCAAATGTCTTTCTCATTATAAGCTAAAATTTAATTTATATAATAATGCGTGAATTTAATAATAGCAAAGAAGCAAAAGTATTAACGAGGTAATAAAAGTTAAAGTTTCACATTTCATAGCTTGGTTGGTTTGAGGCACGCATGAAAAAGTTAAAATGTGATCTTTAGACCACAATGACATTTTTTCTTTAATCTCCAAAATTATAAGTTTTATTCTCTCGAAATTCCAAAGTGTGGACGGACATTTGTAACAATTGAAAAAATCTGCATTCACATATGGTAAACTTTACTGACTTTTTTGCTAATTTTTCGAAGTTAGGAAATTCCAAGTTATCATTGAAATTTTTCAGATTTGCTTATTTTGTACTAAAATTGGTCAAACCTAGCTTAGAAAAATTGTACACCATAGTTATCCACTCTTGTGTAAGCAGATTAAGGCGCTATTACACGAAGTGTTTTTTACATATGTACTGTCACTTTTTTTATCCATATGAAATTCCTCGTGTCTGTCAAAATTGTCTTTTACATACGATTCATAATTTTTGCTATCACACGTGCACATGTATTTCCGTATGACATAACCTCTAAATGTAAACAACAGCTGATTTAATTTGTGAATTTACAAAAATTTATTGTTAAAAAAAGGTTATATATTTTTTAGATGTTAATTAATACTAAACAATTTATTTTTCTTTCAATATTAATCTTTAAAATTTACTCTGTTTTTCCTTCGCCACAAGCAGTGTTGTATTTTCATATGTTTGTCATGCAAAAATAGAACCTGTTCTAATTGAAAAATGTACATTGGACTTTCCTCATGTATTGTACACAAACAATGTTTCATATGTATCACACGATGTGTAGAATTTTTGTTGTGGGAAAATTTGACAGTACATATGTAAAAAACACATCATGTAATAGCACCTTTAATATCAATTTTAAACATAACAATTTAAATTAAAAATATTTTTATTTTTAGCACCCATAGCTGATTCAGGGTTAAAAAATTTAATTTCTTTAAATACTGATTCACTTTTTAAATGGTCTTTTTTGTACACTTCCAGTGCGGTAATATAAAATTTTAAGCAATCGGACTTTATTTGGTATTCACTTGATTTTGGAAATGCTTTTAGCATGACCAACATAACATTTGTAACGTAATATGTGGTAATTTAAAATTCCAGAGATTTGAGGTCAAATTTGTTTTAATAAATCTTCAAATGCCGGAATATCCGGAATATCTGCAATCAATCTTGATGGATGTAAATGAATTGTGCTGTTAATCCATTACACTGGCACCATTACTACAAACTGATTTTTCATCGCTGGTTAACATATTACGTATCATTTGAGTACACTTAGCACGTTCCAACTGACATTCTTTTATTTTTGAGTCTGGTATAATACCCTTCAATAAGGGAAATAATTCCCCATTATCTGAATAGCAACATTATGCTGAGCAAAAAAAGGCTATACGTATCTCAGAATTTGCTGCATAATTTTTAATGCTATTTTGCTTTTGAAAAAAAATAATTTTTTAGAATTAGTCTTGTCTTATCATGGCGTGTATCAAATCCGATAACTTTCCACCAGCTATATATCTGTATATAAATTTATCGTCTTTAATTCTTCAAGCCATCTTTTAAAACTCTCTTCCTTCAACCAACTCTTACAAAACCGTTGTTTTCTGAATTTATTTTAGCACAAGTATAATCTTCCAAAAAAATAGGAATCAGAATCTGAAGAATCTATAATATTGACAGGCTAGGCGATTTCTTGTGACCGATGTTTTGTGATACCGTTTTATCCCGATTTTGACCAAACTTATATTATTTGAATGATATTTCTTTTAAGCCGTTTTGCAGATTTACAGATTTTTAAATTTGTTTCTTTATTCAGTAAATTGCATTTAAAGTTGCTAGTAACACATACATAAAATTATACAATGCTATGAGTGTATTACTTAAATTTGTTAATGTGTTTGTAATAAAAATGAGTTTGTTTTTTGTCTTGATTTGTGAAGTGGCTATAATTGATTAGCATATCTTTAGGGTCTTAGGTTAGGTTAGGTTAGGTTGAAAAAGAGGAGCCATGTATACACATAGCTCATATCCGTTTTAACCGGATATACACTTAAGCCAGAAAGTCGGCTTGTTGTGCGCTCTACATCCTCGTGCTCATCCGTTAATCTACTCCTTATTTAACTTAGGAGTTCGGTCTCGATAGCAAATCTCCTGAGTGCTTTCCAGCGTATCCCCCTAAGAGCCGCTAGGCCTGGTATGATTTCGTTGGATAAATTTCTGACCCTTGTTCCGGCAAATGCAGGACAGTAACAAAGGTAGTGTTCTAGGGTCACATCATCCTCTCCACAAGCTCTGCATGTGGCCGATTCTGCCCGTCCTATACGGTATAGATGAGCCCTCAGTTCAGAGTGTCCAGTGAGGATGCCAATAATCCTACTCAGTTCCTTTCTATTTAGACTAAGGGTTTCCTTAGTCTTCGAAGTGTTTGGAGAGCCCCATAGTATCTTCGTAGCCTTACCCACGTCAGTTTCCTCCCAAATTGAAGTATGTGAATTAGTTGCCCACTCCGATAGTTTCAATTTGAGAGCCTGGAAAGGTATTGGGTTTTCCAAATTGACACCCTCCAGGAAAGAACCCTTCCTGGCCAGTTCATCTGCAATCTCGTTTCCCATTATACCACTGTGTCCTGGGATCCAAATGATTTCAAGTCTGCCTCTTGTAGCGAAGTTCGCAATTTCTTCCTTACATCTGAGGACAGTCCTTGATCTAGTTTTGTCCGAGGATATCGCCCTG
Source organism: Cordilura impudica (assembly GCA_963682025.1). Taxonomy (NCBI): domain Eukaryota; kingdom Metazoa; phylum Arthropoda; class Insecta; order Diptera; family Scathophagidae; genus Cordilura; species Cordilura impudica. The sequence goes on from OY821520.1 coordinate 19,080,011, forward strand.
ATAGCCGCTAGACTGTCCGAAAATATTTTCACGTCTCCGGGGCTTGGGATTGCCCGCACGTCAATAGATCTTATGCATTCCGTTATCGCGACCACTTCGGCCTGAAAGACAGAGTTGTGGTCCGGAATGCGTAGGTGTATGCCATTGGAACGGTCCTCATCATAGAAACCTATACCAGTCCTACCATGCAGACTAGATCCGTCTGTGTAGTAGTGTGACCCTGGAAGGTTTCGTAGAAAATTTTCGTTCAACCAGCTTTCCCTGTCAGGTATCCTTATACTGCAGGGTATGTTTGTCGACACTTCCGCGATTCTATCACAGCTAAAATCCACTGTGCTGAATTCCGGCATCTGGTCCAATATTGTTTGGTGTCTGGTCATATGGTCGGTGATGTATTCCCCTGTTACTCTTAGTCGTAACATGGCCAGAGCTGCCTCATATTTAATTCTAATCTCGATCGGGTGTATAGATAGAATCGTCTCTAAAGCCCTCGTAGATGTAGTCCTTATTGCGCCGCTGATTCCTATGCAGCAGAGGCGTTGTATTTTTTGGAATGGTTTAATATAGCATTTCCTGTTCATTGATGTCCATGTGACTACGGATGCGTAGGTTAGAATTGGTCTAACGACGCTTGTGTAAAGCCAATGAGTCATCCTCGGGTTTAAACCCCATTTTGAACTTATAGCTCTTCTGCAAATGGCCCATATCCGATGAGCCTTCGCGACTTTGCTCTCAATATGGTCCTTCCAAGTGAGCTTTTTGTCGAGAATCACCCCAAGGTATTTCACCGTTTGTGTGATTCTAATCGTTTTGCCCTGGAAGCGGGGTTCATCGAATTCGACTATTTTCGTCTTCATAGTAAAGAGGCATATTTCAGTCTTTTCCGGGTTCACATTTAATCCCCTTGGTTGTGCCCAATCGTATGCTATTTCGAGTGCATCCGATGCCCTCCTACATAAATTTCTAGAATCTTTCCCCCTTAACAGTATCGTTACATCGTCTGCGTAGCAGACAGGTTGGAAACCCTTATCGGTTAGAATCCTTAGAAGACTGTTTATAGTGGTCACCCAGAGAAGGGGGGATAGAATTCCCCCTTGAGGTGTCCCACAGCAAACCTTGCCTCTTATTTTAATGCCACCAACCTCGCAACTTATCCATCTATTCCCTAACATGTGACTGATCCAGGCTTTGATATCCCGGTCGATGTCGAAACGTTCTAGGGAGTGGAGTAGCGTATTTGTTGATACATTGTTAAAAGCTCCTTCTATATCAATGAATATGGCTAGAGTAAAGATTTTTAGATCGAAAGATCTTTCTATGTGGTGAACTACTTCATGAAGCGCAGTTTCTACTGAGCGTCCCTTTAAATAAGCGTGTTGTTTGAACTTCAACAACTCATTTGGGATTTGAGATTTAACCATGTTATTCGACTATTCGCTCCATGGTTTTCAGTAGGAAGGATGTAAGACTTATCGGTCGATAGGCCTTAGGGTTCGCGTAGCTTTCCTTTCCCGGCTTTGGTATGAAGACCACTTTGGCCTCCTGCCATGCTCTGGGGGTATACGCAAGTTTTAGGCAAGCAGAGAATATGCCAGCCAGACTACTGCCAATCAAGTCCCCGCTCTTTTGTAATAGAGCAGGAAAGATTTCATCTGGGCCTGCTGCCTTAAAGGGGGCAAAGCTTTGTATTGCCTTAATTACCATATTTTCGGTTATTCTATCATATCTTTCCTCTCGATATTGTTCCTCATTAGGCCCTTCATATTGTTCCCCTTCGGGTCCCGTCTGCTGTTCCACGTTGGTTCCAGTTCGTCGGGACACATTATTTAATGAAAAAATAAAATTTCCTAGAATTTGCACACGAATTTCGAGGGCTGGAATCTGCTAGTTTTAAAAAAAATCCTTTTAGGGTATTATTTTTGAAGGATTTTAGAAGAAAGTTATGAAAAAAACGGGCGGTGAAAAAAAGAAATGTGACATCCATACCGGCTCTGAAAAAGCTTTTATCCAAGGAAGAATAATAGAGCAACAGAAACAATGAGAAAGTTAGCTCCATCAAAGCCAACTAGATTGTCTGCTGTGGTGGAAGCGAAAGGAGGTCATACTGAATTACTTTTATTTTTTTTAATAACTCATTACATCGTATGTATTAGAGTGGGTCGATTTAGCAATCGATATTGTGCTATAGATTTTTCGAAAGCTTTTCGCATGAGGAAAAACAAGTTCCACTACGGCACATCAAAAAAATCATTTTCGAGGCGCCCAAATTTAAATTTATTGACCTTTTCTCAACTTTTATTTTTAAGGATTTTTTAGTAGGTAATAAAAAAAAATCGGCTGATTCATGGCGATATCATTTTTTTGAAAAAAAAACATTTTTTTTTTTTTGGGTTTTACACGAGCTTTTGTCGAAGAAACTTTTTTTTTCGTTTTTCTACTCTTTTTTGTTATTTTTAAGGCTCCAAACCAATTTTTATGAATTTTCTCCCGCAGTTAAATTAAATCAGTCGGGGTTTTTTTTATCTATATACATATATATATGATTTATGGATATTTGAATGAGCCTAAAGGTATGTTAATCAATTTTAGCAATTAACAATTCAACATATATAGTTTAAATCATTCGCATTAACAGGGTGTAACGAATTATTATAAATATTTTATTTTATTTAATTTAATAAATTTTTAAGAAAGAATAAACGTAAATTTTATCATTTCCAGCTTCTCCTCCATATGAACTATAACTATGTCAATTTTCACACTCATCCGTGTCCGCATATAGCTTAAAATGGGAACTAAAAATTTACCTTCGCGTATTAATATATAGATGAAAATGGAAATTTAATTTTAATTTATTTACAAAAATAGCTGAATTTATAATTTTTTTACATAATATTTTTCATATGAAAAAGGTCCAATTGTTTCCTTATTATTACATTATATTTTTTCGATCACAGCCCTTTAAAAATCAATAGGCTTCAAATGATTTTTTAGTAAATTAGTATTATCTCTGAAATTTCACCAGGTATTTTTCTAAGTACATATATAATAAATACGGCTTTAAACTTTAATGCCATATTACGATAACATTAACAGAAGCCACAATAAAAGAACATTTTTACTACTGACACACAAAAAAAAAAGAGACAATTTTATAAATTTTGTAATGATACGGCAACGGATTTGATTAAAATTGATTGGCATGTGAAATCTCAATCATGGCAATCATAAAACAACAACCAGTTACAACTCACAATGATGATGATGGCCAAAAGGAAGAACGAAAGACTAACATGCCAGCCTCTCATTATAATGATGTAAAATTATGATGGATGTTTTATTTTATGGCAACAAATGGCCGGATTTTAAATAACACACAAAAAACCAAACCAAAGCAATATATGAGTAGTACTATAAATATTGTTGCTAAGGGAATTAAGTAAAATGATTTTGTATATACGCTTAAAACTTACCAGGTAATTTAAAAGGTAAACCACCCATAAGAGGATCAGGACCAAAACGTTGAGGCCCAAAGGCAAAGGGATGAAAACCAGGATGTCGTATTTTAGAACGTGGCTCACGCGGACCATCCACTGTAACTTTAATAGCTTTATTGTAAGTAGCTACTTGTATGGGATTTGTTGATATAATAATGCTGAGATTAAAACTTTTACCTAAAATTAAAATATAAAGAGAATATTTTAAAAATAAGTATAAAAAATAAATGAAAAAATTAATTGCCCATAATTTATATTAGAGCAACTGAATTAAGTGTTGGCAGAAATTCTAGCAATTTCTGAAAATATGAAAATATTACGCTTCTACAAGTATGTACAATGTTCATATTTGCAATTATTTTACGAATTTATGGATTTTCTATTTCTCGCCACCACTACAAACGGCCCCAATGTGGGTTTATAGTAGTCATAAAACATACATACGCAAAAACATATTGTAGGAAATATTTTCAATTATACCTCCTCTCCCTCTCACACACACACACACACACACGCTTAACCTCAAAAACACATTCAAAAATGCACAAATAAACTGCAAAATGTTAAAGTAAAAGTAGCAGCATATTCGTCCTCCTAGCTGTAGTAGACGTTATTTAACACATTCTAATACAAACTCCCTTGTTGTTGATTTTTTGCAAACAACGCGATAATTGGCACATGGTTGGGTACCCAAATAAAAAAAAAAAATATCTATTCTATGTTTGTATACAAATTTGAATAAACATTCATTCATTCGCCCATGCAATCTAGTTCTCATATAAAATTCAAAATTTTCATTTTCAAATGAAGATATAAAATAAAATTCCTGCATATGAAATTTTGTGATTTCCCTTTTATATTTGTGGCTAAAATACACGATATGATTCTAATAAAATAAACCCAGCGGACTAAATACAAGAGGTACAGCAAATTTATAGCTTGAACTTCATTTTATTATATTGCAAAATACATTTTATGAATGGGAGCTTGGTTAAGGATGGTGGCTGATATGCACACAAACGTATACACGAAACGTATTCCATATGCAACGGAAATATGAAAGTGTGACTAAAGAATTTTATAGCTTTTACGCATGAAATATGCATATTGAAGGTAGAATAGCTAAGGTAATTATACATTTACAGGAAACTCTTTAAAAAAATGACCTGAAATGGAAAATTTCTGAATGACAAGCGAGATCCCAGAACAACCCGATCTATAATCGAATACTTTAATTGTTGTAACAGAATTACACATAATTCAATCTTGAAAGTTGGATTACCAATTATACTACAAATTTATATAAGGGAACGCGATTGTACGTTATCAATAAAATAGTGGGTAACATTGTAACGTTGCAAAATATAACGTACATAACTAAAGGCCAAGTTAGCCACACGTAACCGTAACCAAACTTGTCAACTGTTTTTTTCTGTTACATGAAAAGCATTTAGAGCAGTTTCCGAACTAAGCTGTCACGTAACCGGAACGTTCCAATTTGTTGAAAATAGATTTTTCCTACGTTTGTACGTGACATTTGTGAACAGCTGATAAAGTTTGGTTAATTTTACACAGTAACACGCTGATTCGTTTTTTACGTTCTATAATTGCACTAAATGCCAACTTTACATTTACGGTACGGATATATTTTAACAAAGTGTGGCTAACTAGGCTTTAACTGAATACAACTACCCGTATTTTACTTAGATGACGTCACAATACACATAACTGACACAAGTGTTGATTGAACCTATACCAACCAGACTAAATTCAAGTACCATCGCTAATGAAAATTATTGATTCTCACTCAGTCAGTATATCAATTTAGATAAGTAAGTAAGGTTGGTATAAGTAAAGCAGTCAAGTCGAGTTAGTGACGAAACTCTGCGATGGAAAATTTACTACCAAGTAACCTAGAACCTAACACACACTTTGTTTTATATACATATGATCGGCCTCGATCATCATCAAAGGGTTTTTCAACAGGGACGCTACAAAAGTAGAAAGATAGGGACACCAAACGACGCCATATTTCTTGCCGCTCTTTTGACATTTCTCTTCAGTAAGGTTTCATGATGGAAAGATATAAGAGCCAACAACGAGTCGAAATTATTAAAATTTACTACCGAAATTAGGAGTCAGTGGCCTCTACGTTAAGAGCGCTACGTCCAATTTATTTATGGTCGTCATAATCGTCCTAGCAGATCAACAATTGAGCGTCTAGTGGAAAAATTTGAATTCACAGTACAAAATGTTCCCATGCCAGTGAGACAAAGAAGTGCCATAGTGTCGAGAATATTGCTGCTGCTGAGGCTTCAGTTGAAGAAAGCCCAAATGTGTCTCTCACACGTCGTTCTCAAGCGTTGGGCATCTCTGTGACGTCGTTGTGGCGAATTTTGCGAAAAGATCTTGGCCTACATCCTTACAAGATCAAATTGACGCAAGAACTGAAGCCGCTTGACCACCAGAAGCGTCGTATGTTCGTGAATTGGGCTGAGCAACAACTTGAAAATGATTCGGCGAATCGCTACCGTTCAATGATAACCGAATATTTTTGGTCCCAATTGGATTATATGGACTTGGAGGACATGTGGTTCCAACAGGACGGCGCCACAAGCCACACAGCGAGTGTCGCAATCAATTTATTGGAAACCCAGTTTGGAGAACGTGTTAGCTCACGAAATGATCCAGTCGATTGGCCGCCTCGGTCGTGCGATTTGACGCCGTTGGACTATTTCCTGTGGGGCTGCGTCAAGTCTATGGTCTATGCCAACAAGCCAGCGACGATTGATGAACTTCGTACGATTATCGAACGTGAAATTGCAGCAGTATCGGCCGATTTATGCTTGAAAACCGTCAAAAATTGGGTTCAGCGTCTGGACTTCTGCAAGCGTGCCCGTGGTGGCCATGCAAAAGAGATCGATTTCCATACATAATGGCATTGAACGTACTTTCACAGGAATAAAGAATTTCATTGATATCCAAAACCGTTTTTGCTTTATTTAAAAAAACTTTTGGAGCGCTCTTATTGAAAAACCCTTTATTTATTAACACAGCACCTTCTGTTTACTGTTCTCATTAATACAGCAACTTCGGTTGACTGTTCTCATTAATACAGCAACTTGTCTGACTATTCTCATTAATACAGCAACTTCTGGTGACTGTTCTCATTCAATCTTCTTCTGTTATTTCTCATTGGCAAACAACGCTGCGGACCAGCACCACCGAGCGGTCAGCCCACCGAGATCTCAACGCTGCCGATCAGCACCACCGAGTTTGCCAACACAGTCGACAACTGTCAGTCGAACGAAGCAGCCAAACTCCGATGCACCCGACTGTTATCGATGAAAGTAGCCGAACCCAGATATAACCGACTTCTATAGATATAAGCAGTCGAATCACCGTTATACCCGACTACTACCGATACAAGCAGCCGAACCCCGATACAACCAACTGCTACCAATGCAAGCAGCCGAACCCAGATGCAACCGACTAATACCCATATAAGCAACCGGATCGGGTATATCGGACCCGACTACTACCGATACAACCAGCCAAACCCCAATACAACCGACTGCTGCCGATATAAGCAGTCGAATCAGTAATATACCGGACGACTACCGATACAAGCAGCCGAACAGCGACACAACCGACTGCCACCGTTATAAGTAGCCGAATCACCGACGTTGCCAAGAATACTAGCCGATCATCAAGAAGAAGCCTAGGATATCCGAGTAAGACGAAGAACCATTTGCCGATTGTGTCGTTATTGAAATATATATTTATATGCATAAAAGATCCTAATAAATTCAGTTTTGTAAGCAACCCCAAGAAAGGGTAAAATAACTTTTGTTATTATTGCTTAAGGTTTTGACGGCCCTTGAGTGGACCCTGGACACGGCTAGCTACCTCAGCCGTAAGAAAAAACACTCGTTACAACATTTAAGGATAGGCAGATTCTCCAATTGCATTTAAAGTCTGACAATTCCCAACTTCTCTGGCAAATTCAATGCCAATCAATAAATCTCAATGTCAGGCAATGTAAGTCTTCGGCTTATATTTGGAAAATTCATGCGTAATGGAACAAAAAAATATTGGCCACACGTTGGCCAACATTTAAATATGTAATACAAAATTTAAATTAATAAATCGAAAACAAAATTTGCATTTAAAAAAACATATTTAGTTTAATTTCATTCTTATTAAATACATATAAAAAAAAATCCGGGGATAAAACAAAAAAATTTTTGACGGAACAATGTTTGCCAGGTCAGCTAGTTGGAAATTAAAACAAAAGTGTTAATAAATTTCAGTTATTATGTAATAATAATTAAGTTGACCTTAATTTGCTAACACAAGAATGGATGAGTAACTTTAGAATATAATTTTTCTGAATATGAAAAGAATGTTGAAGCATTCTGGTCGAAATCTGCAAATCAAAAAATTTTAATGACAATTTTTTTTTCTCCAAATTTTTAAAAACTAAAAAAATTATGCTGACACACATACGAAAAAAGAAATAAATCAAGCAATGAAATATTATTTTATATTTGCATTATTAGATCTCATTTACACACTAATATAATTAATTGGGTAAATTTTAAATGTTCAACTATTCATTCAAAAACATTAATTATACAGAATTGTATAATTATTTTTTTTTTTTTATTAATTTTCACTATTTTTTATGTCAATAATATTATGTTTATAGTGCGCAGTAGAGAAGAAGAAAGCTTATTTATATTTCTTAAAATCATAACTAAAATATTCTTCATCAGACCAGTTTCTGGCATTGAGCCTTCATCAGTGAATTTATTATACATTTAATAATTGCTATATTATACTTGATTAGATTGTTGCTAGAGTCTGAGACATTCGCCTGAACGCACCATATTTTTTCTATTTAAAGAAAAAGTAAAAAGCTTTTTGACTAGATTTTTTCACAAAACGGTTTGCTTATTTCCTAACTTATGAATAATATAACGAACTTAAAATATATTCTTATTCTTATTTGGGGGAGACTTTCGTTTGAACATACCCAGGATAAAAACATTACCATATAATGGGTTCTAGAAGAAGAAGTAACTGGTTGAAGTTTGCCTGATAGGCTCATTATTTTAACACGGGGATGTCACTGAAGGTAGCTAGTTGCCTAGGAACTCATTATTTTCACTTTAAAAGTAATGCAGTATGCAAGGAGCAGTGGGCAGGGGGCAGGGGTAGGTCATTATTGGTAATGCAAAAATCAGTGAGCTGCTGTTATGAGATTTTTCCTGGGTACTTTACTTAAAATATTAAAAAAAAAAAAAAAAACTTACTATTTATTATACAAAGTAAATTTTTTTAAAATTAAATTCGATTTGGCATTGATTTCACTAATTTTTGGAGCATTGGAATACCCAGTATTCTCTAATTGTATACCTATGCTCATTTTTCAATCCAACACTGTCCTCCTTGTTCATTTGGGTGGTTCAAAACTATAAAAGTGGAAAATATTAAAGCGCACTTAACTTTTTTGGATCCTTTTGACGACTTAATCTACTTTTAAAAAAAAATCAAGCAAGAAAAATAAGCCACTGAAATTTCGACCTATCCATATAAGTCTAACGAGTTTTTATTTTTAAATTTTTTTAGTTTTTTTTTTACATTATCACCTCTGTTCTTGAAACCACTATCACAAAAAAAAAAACTCGGAAATGAAAAAATTCTTAAATCTACGAGTTTTTTGCTGTTCTCTAATTTCAATAAGAATATTTTTTCTCGTTTTAATTCACATAGAAAAGGCTTTGTGTAATCAAAACAAATGCCCTTTTTTCTACTAAGCAGGTCTTAAGAGATAAAAAAACTAATTGATATTTAAACTTTAACATGTTTTTTATTGAACCTTGTCATTATTTTAAAAAATTAGACATTAATTTTATGAAAAAAAACTATTTTAAAAAACGTCTTCATTTTGCGCTGATTTAAAAAGAAAACTCGTAATAAGTGGTCGATGTTAATAAAACACACTTCTTGCGATGATGCTGTTCTTTAACTATAATAAAAATATAATAAAAACTTTTTATTTACACAATCTATTTTCCATTATAATTTTTTCAATTATAATATAGATTCTTTATGCACTAATTATTGCAAATAAAGGAATTAAAAAAAGATTTTTTCATCAAATCACATATTTTTATTTTTTTTGCATATGTTCGAAACAGTAGTGAATATATAGTGAATTATTTGAATATCGAAATTTTTTTTTGGTGATGCCCAACTTTTTAAAAATAAAAAAGTCATTTTTAATTGAATGAAATTGAAGAACAAAAACAATTAAATGAACAAATAAGTTGTTATTTTAAAAGAAAATATTTTTCTTTAAACTTTTTCTATAAACTTAAGAAAAAACATGCACAAAATACTTAAAAGTTTTTTGTGAAACTGAATAAAGAACCAAATGGCACTTCGGTTTCTAGATAACATATGTTCTTAACTCAAACATTTGGTTCTTAACTCAAACATATGTTTCCATTAAATAAATAAGAAAAAAATTGGTTTCAAGAAACCCAAAATTTCAATTTCATGTGATTTTAAATTCACTCTTATTCGAATAACAACGTTTCAAGAACAGGGCTGTATATCTTTTAAACTGGTTTCTTTCATAGAAGACTTATCTAAGGTTTTGGAAACATTTATCGATACATTTATATATCTTGGAAAAGGTACTGCTTCTGATCCTTCTGTTTTGTTAGCGGTGAATTGAAGTTTATAGCTAAGCAATACCTCCCTCAGCACTATAATTCACTACTTCAACATTATGGCTGCTTTTTTTTGCCGTTTGGAATAAAAGATTTGGAATAAAAGGAAGAATCCAATTTGAGAATTCGAAAAATATTATGTGATGCTGGACTAACAAAATCTTCTAAACCCTTGTCGCTTATATAGCATGACACCTGGTTGATCTTTTTGTTTCATCCTCAGATGATTCCTTAAGTTGTTTTATCAACTGCTGTTTGGTTGCAAAAGGCACTATGTCTGCAAATAGTCCAAGAACAACCAGCTCTTCACTGAGGTACCACAAATTTCTATATATTGTTGCAGTTCCTTTTTCAAAGACAGCATTTGACTTTTCTCTTTATATTTTAAAATCTTTGATAAAATTGAGGTTATAAGCTGAAGCATCGCAAGAAATTGCGCAACTTATCCAGTATTTGACGTAAATTAAAGCCTCTCGTTTTGGCAGTTTAAATTGTTTTTAAAGCAGATATGTTTTAAAGACGTATATTAGTTTTGACATTCAATGAGCATAGTGAAATGCACCTGGACTATGAAATTTAACATCAACTGGGGGAGCTCCACCGAGGAAAATAAGAGTTGGTTATAAAATTTCTTTGTGATCATTTGTTGGGGCATTGCATGAGCCATTAAATATTTTTATTATAAAATTGATTGGCTCATTCTTTAAAGACAGGAGTTGGTTACCTAATCTGTCATCCGTACAAACTTCGTATTCCTTTTGTTTTATTTTTTCCACTTGTCGCGAAACTTTTTAAATAAAATCGAAGTCGAACCAGTTGTTGGCCCAAAAATGCCTTAAATATGTACATCACTACAAAATACATGATGAATACATGAATGTCACAAAAACTGCTGGTTTAGTTTTTTTTTTTCAACAAGCCCCTCATAAATGTGTTAGCAACAGTGGTATCGAAAGACGTTCCACAGAGTTTGTTTTGAAGATTCCCCTTAATAATAATATTTTCGACAACTTCCGTAACCTTTTCATCAGTGCCATTTTCAAGCTCCATTTTCAAGCGCCCCGGTAGATGAGTAGGTAGCGTACTCTCCTATCATGTTGGGGTCGTGGGTTCGATTCCCACCAGAGGCTTTGGTCTGTCGCTGCAAAACTAGCCGAACCCGGCTTATCCCTGGACCCAAAATTAGAATCTGCAGACAAGCTACTCGGCTTCGCGGAAATAGGATTAAAAAAAACTATGGCAAGAAGCTTTTCTAAATTGGTTTTAATTACTTGGGTTGATCGAGCGTTTATCCTTGCTCATAGGATGCTGCTTCTGCTAAGTGACAATGCAGATTCTTCGTTATAACCAAATATTTTTGTTGCTGCAGAAAGCAAATAAGTTGCTTTTTGATCAAAGCAGCTGTCATTTTTGGAGAAATTAAAGAAGGGCGAGACTAACTGAGAGCAGATCTCGCTGCTTTTGATGTGTAGGGAATGTTTGGTTTAAAACTGTCCTTGCTTTAGTCAGATCCTTCAGATGATAATGTCGCAAAAGTTGTAGTTTCTTTTGCTTTGCGTTTTCTTGAATTTTCTTTCTCTATCATTATTTCTTTATTTAAAGTCTTTATTTGTTGTCTTTTCTCTTTCATGTTTTTTTTTTTTGGTCAGTACGTTGGTCTAAAAGAAACCTTTGATCTTCTTTCATTTTTATTAAATTCATAAAATAAATTGATGCAATATTTCAATAAAATTACTTGATTTGTTCAGTAAATTTATTTTCTTTGAATTAAGCTGGAACTCATTGGATGACACCCAACAATAACTCTATATAGATCGAGAAAAGTTAATACCGACCCCAACTACAATAAGCTTTGATATCAATGCACCGTACCACACGCAATCGAACGCCTTGGAAATATCTAGAGAAACCACTTTGCTTTCGTCAGAATTTTGATTTGATCGACTTCAGCGCTCAGAAAGCAGAGCTAACAGGTTGCCCGTAGAACGGTTACTGCGGAAGCCATACTGTCGATTATTAAGAAGCGAGTTGGTCTCTAGGGAAAAAGTGGGTGTGGGAATAAGAGGTTTCTTAAATTCAGCTCAGTACATTGTCTAAAACCTCTAGCAAAATGATTTGAAAGCAAATTTCCAGGCAAATGTACTTTCACTGTTGCCAAAAAAATCATTAGCAAATGTATCACGCAGAATTCTATAAATTTAGAAATCAATTTTATCATGCCTCCAAATTTATACACTTAACGTTCGACAAATTAAAAAAGTTTTTAATAAACTTTGAAAAAATCCTTTAAAATAAAAATTAAATTAAACGAACCATGATCTTAGGCAAACACCACATTATGAAATTACCACCCACTCATTAACACTGAGACAGCCAGCTGAGTAGAAACAAGTTGCTAGCAACAAAAAAAAAGCAGTTTGCCATTTTAAGTTGTAAGAAACAACAGTCTTAACTAAGAAAAATATTCATTTAAACAGGCTTCAACGAACCAAGAAAACCAACAAAATGTAATGAAACTTTTTTAATTATGCACACCAAGCGACAACAATAAATGAGCAAAAACAACAACAAATATTAAAAGTGCCAACAACTACATTAACAGAAACTAAGATATTTAACACAATACAAGGACATTTACTAAAGAACAATTTAAGCCGTAAAAGAAAAAAAAACATATTCTTATTTAGGCCTTGCTACATTTATGAAGCGCACAGAAATATGTGGCATATACATAAATCCGACGCCATTTTTAACAACACACCCGCCACGAATCTCAATTATAAATGATTTGGAATGTAGAAGGGATATTCCTATTTCTTCTTAGCCAGTATATTATTTCTTGTTTTTTTAATTAGTAAAAATTCCATTATTCTCGATTACTAAAATTTGCAGTTTTTTGTGAATTCCCTTATTGTAAAACTACTTTTTGTTGTTGTAATAAGTATTTAACAAAATCTCATTATTCTGCCAGACATTTAAGAATGTAAAAACGTAATAGAAATTATTAACATTATCATCACCAGACAAATAAGAAAAACAGTTAAATGTAATTTTAGTCAACTTTCTGTGCAAAAAAAAAAAAAATATTAAATTGGCTCCCAAAAATAGTGGTAATTCACACTGCTTAAATTGCATATTTTATAATAAGCTTTTAAATTTATAACAAAAACAACTTAATAGCAACCATAACTCTGAAGTAAAAGTTGTTTTAATTTCGTCCATCTGTGTGTCCGTGTAAACCTTGTAATCAAATTACAGGTTGCAAATATGAATATATTTTGATGAAATTTGGCATAGAAGCTTTTATCGTCCATGTTTAGACCTAGTCCCCATACAAATGACCCCTATGAAATCGACTTAAATTGCCATAAGGTCCAAATTATCATATAGTACTCGGTCAAATTGGGTTTGTGTTTGTTTATTACACCCAATGATCAGTAGTCCAAAAATAAACCCTATTGGACAATTCTTCGTCATAGCCCCCATATAAAGCTGCTTCCCGATCTTCACTAAAATCTATTAAAAAACAAAAATATTTGAACAGATTTTTCTCAAATTTGATTTGTATATGTTTTTACAAAAAATAAGTAACTTTACCAAATATGGTCAGGATCGGTCCATGTTTCGATCTAGCCCCCATATAAATATATCATTCGGTAGGAACTTTTCATATTCAAAGGCAAAACAATTAATAACAATGCCACTTAAATTTGAGTTATGCTTATTTTCTATATCCAATGGTATAGGATATCATATAGTCGGTCTAGACTAGAGATGGGCGCGTGAGTGATTTTCAGCTTACGGCACGCACGCTCACGCTCCAAAATTTTCCGTTCACGCACAGTCACGTTAAACAAAATATTTAAAGCTCACGTCACGCGCGCTCACGGCTGCAAATTTTTGGATCACGCACGATGACTCAACGCAAATTTCAAAAAGGGTTCAATACATCTTTTTTTATGGAAAAATCTTTGTATTATTATTTATATAATTACATAAAAACTTATTGTTACAACTTATACAAGAAATGTATTTGTGTATAAGAGCGTTGATACACATTAAAAATGAAAAAATTATATTCTTTTAATAAGAGCTAAATTAAAGAAAAACAAGTAGGAGTGTAAAATTCGGCTATGCCGAATCTTTGATACCCTCCACCTAGGTTTTCTTGCACTATTTTTAACAAATTTAGATAAAATATTTGAAAATGTAAACAATTTGATCAATTTAGTAATTTATTACAACAAATACTCTGAATTTTCAGCATTTACGTTTAACAATTTTAAAGTCAATAGAAGATATTAAACAAAATATATTTTTAAATTTCGGATTTTTTTCAGAATACTTGACCATGTCTTATATTTTAAAAGCACTAGCGTTATTCAGTTTTATTTTTTTCGATCTTATTATGACATTCCATTTGTAACGCATCGATAAATGGATTTGCGTCTATGTGTTTAATGCAAAAGATTTCTTACTTTTGTCGAATTGTAGAGATTTTTTGAAAAAATTTTTTTAACAACTTAATATTATATACGTTTCAATATTAAACTTTAAAATTAAAAATATCTATCTTTTTTAAATCTGGTAATAACTCTATAATATGGAGATAGTAAATACGTGGCTTCTTTAATAAGAATGACAAGTAAAAAACACTGTTGTGCAGTTTACTTGTTTTGTGCATTTTTTTTAATACGTACATAAGTACGCCATCTTTGTAGATCTCTTCGATTATATTAAAGGTGCTATTACATGATGTGTTTTTTACATATGTACTGTCAAATTTCCCCACAACTAAAGTTGTACACATCGTGTGATACATATGAAATATTGTTTATGTACAATACATGAAGAAAGTCACATGTACATTTTTCAATTAGAACAGGTTCTATTTTTGCATGACAAACATGAAAATACAACACTGCTTGTGGCGAAAGA
This sequence comes from Cordilura impudica, assembly GCA_963682025.1. Classification (NCBI taxonomy): domain Eukaryota; kingdom Metazoa; phylum Arthropoda; class Insecta; order Diptera; family Scathophagidae; genus Cordilura; species Cordilura impudica. The sequence continues at coordinate 19,095,189 of OY821520.1, forward strand.
AAAACAGAGTAAATTTTAAAGATTAATATTGAAAGAAAAATAAATTGTTTAGTATTAACAATTAAAAAAATATATAACCTTTTTTTTAACAATAAATTTTTTGTAAATTCACAAATTAAATCAGCTGTTGTTTACACTTAGAGGTTATGTCATACAGAAATACATACACGTGTGATAGCAAAAATTATGAATCGTATGTAAAAGACAATTTTGACAGACATGAGGAATTTCATATGGATAAAAAAAAGTGACAGTACATATGTAAAAAACACTTCGTGTAATAGCGCCTTAAGTAAGTTTGTTAATAAAAAGAATATTAAAATATTATAAATGTAAACATAATTGAAAAATGTCCGATTCGTTTTTCGATGATGCTGAAAACACATCAAAGAAATACAGAAAACAAAGGTTTTACTGAAGTTAGTTGAGAGACGAGAAGCTAATGGGATAGAACAGGTCAAAGATGACGACTTTAAATACAGATGCAAGGCTTGTGAAAAAATATTAAATTGCGATAAATCAGATCTAAGTATACATGCTAATAACCAATGTCTTAAAAAAATATCTTTTAAAACCAACAACCAAAATTCTGTTTACGTTATAAGATCCCATTTGCAAGCCATTTTAATTAATTGTGTAAATTTTAAATGCACATCTAGCCATATAAAAGATGAATTATACAGAATAATAAAAATATTTTTTTTATAATATCTGTTGATTTTTTATATTGTTTTTATGTAATTCTAATGATATTCTTATCTTATTTTTTACGATATTTTTTCGTTTTTATGTTGTTTTTGCATTATTGAAATTGAAACCTAACAAATTAAAAATAATTTTTTTTTTTTTTGAAAAATTGAAAAAAGTACTGTAGGGAAAAATGTAGAGAGAAAAAAGTGGGTGTAGGGAAAAAGAGGGATTTTTTTTTTCATTAGCGTAGAGATTTCTGTAAAAATCTCCTGGCATCACTGGTACCTATTAAAAAACAATGTAAGATTTCACAAAACAATGCGACGTATATCCGCTTTGTTCAAAAGCTTTCATAAGACTAAATGAAATTGTTACTTATGCATGAAACACATAGACGACAGAGGCTAAACAAACACACGGATACAAATGCTGCTGGCTACAATTGTAGTCGTGTAGTCAACTACTTAATTTTTTTGAAAACGACAGCAACATATAACAACAATATAAACAGCTGTTTTTATACAAAATCATTTTTATTTCAGTAGTGCCAATTATATTTTTTTTTTTAACTTTATTAAAATAGAAAAACATGTATGATTCTATATAAAATTGTCTTAAATATATTACTTATTTATAATGCATTATTATAACGTAAAAATAAATAAATAAATTTACTTATTAATAGAATTATTATAGCATTTCATTTTTCGATTAATTTTTTTAACAAAATAAAATATTTCATAGCACTAATATCTTTTACATATTTTGTTATATTGTCAACACTATTTTTATTTTGTAGCCAACAAAAACAGAAATTTGCCTAAGTTGACTACAGCAGCAAAAGTGGTGATGTAGTCGTGTAGCTGTGTTGGTGTCAAAATAATCGTTTTCATATAAACGTGTGTATTTTATTTTGGACAGACTGTAGTCGTGTAGCCGCTGTCGTCTATATGTTTCATGAGAGAGTTCGGCTAACTGGTGCCATTATGTATATGTGTGTGTAAATAAAAATATACGATATCCCAGTAATCATTTCGAAGATTGTTTTAACAAAAATCATCTTACTGTGTCTTCTTCGAGCACTTTTGATGATTAAAAACTGATTAATCACATGCGGTATTAGAAAAAGATTAAGAAATGATTTTTGCTTACGCTTAAAAAGTGATTTATAGAAAAATGACATTAAATATGACTCAAAAATAAGTCGAAATTAATCAGAAAATTGGACAAAAAAGGTTCTAAAGATGAGTCGGGGGTAAGGTAATATTTCCTCCCCACAAAAGAATATTTTGTGATCAGCAAAAGAGCGCATTTATGACTGTTTTAATAGCACAGAGGAGTCAAAAAAGACTCCACATGATCACTTATTGCATAAATGGTTTATTGGGATTTTATTCACAATCTGTAGAAACAGTTTTTTAAGTAAAACAAATCTGCACACAATTTCAATTCTATTTCGTTTACAATGATACGATCACTTTGTTTACTAGCTAGTAGTAAAATAAGAAAATAGTATTATAATACAGCGTAATGATGAATTGTACTTCTCAATTAGTTTATTTTTAATGTGCCATAAGAAGTTCGGTTTGTGCTAAGAAATGAATGAATACATGTTTCCCAGGGCGAACCTTAATCATTGCACTTTGATTGAGTTGAGCCCGCGACTATTCCTGATGTGGATAGCTCGTGCCTACAATTTTTGGTAGTTGGGAATGGCGTTTGTGCAAAGGGAAGCATGAACACTTGTTTCCCAGAGCGAGGCTTAATCATTGCACTTTGATTGAGCTGAGCTCCGCGATTATTCCTAATGCGGAATAAATCGTGCATTAAATTCTCGGTAGTCCGGGAATGGCGTTTGCCTGCGCCAAACATTAAATAATAAATTTTAAAAATGTATTTTAATTAAATATTATTGACATCTATATTATATTATTATCATCTGAGAAAAAAAATTTTTTTTAAACACCAATTTTTAACAGGGTAGAATTTTATGGTTTCAATACTACTTTTGAATGCAAGTATGTACTAAAAGTAGAACCCTTAAAATCATACTATTTTTTGCAACCCTAAAAATTGCAATATTTTGTATAAATAAAATAATTTATATTTTATTATTTTAAATATGCGCTTATTATCGAAATACATATACAGAATATATGAATGTTATTTATAGTATTTTGATATTTGCAACAGTAGTCTGTATGTATCAATTTGTAATATTTTGCAATCTTATAAAAATCGCAGAATATTGATATTGATTTTATATAGTTTCTTTTATTAATTAACTAACTTAAATATTACACCATAAAATGTTGATATTGGTGAATTTTTATATTACTACCACAACGACCATAAAAACAACAAGTACAGCTGTGACAAAATACAAAATTTAGAATAATAATATAGGAAAACATCATATTTTTTTTAACTTTTCAGTGATTTCTCGGCACCTATGAAACCTATTGTCACGATTTAAAAAACAGAAACCTTCTCGTGAAGTTGGTGTATCATTCTCACTAACAACAAGCGCCCTAGCTGTCCTATTGAGAACGTTATCGTGACAAGAACAACTTAGTCAAATCATATTTTTTCAAGACTTTTTTTACTCCATCGTTCAATTCTCGGGACCAGATTAACCGATTTGGACGATTTTAAATAGCAAACTTTTCAGGATGTTACTGAATCATTTTTTATACCAACGAGCAACCTAGTTGCCCGATTGAAGCCGCCATCGTGATTTCCACAGACGGACAGACGGACAGACGGACATCGCTATATCAACTCCGCTTATTATAAGGATCACAAATATATATATTTTATGGGGTCCAGATTTTTTTTTCTAATTATTACAAACGGAATGACAAACTTATATATACCCTCTGCACACTGGAGTGGAGGGTATAATTAACTGTAATATAAAGCACTGCATTGCAATTGCTTACATATTTTTATTTAAAAATAAAAGCTTGTCTACATTTTCACTGATTAATTGGGTCCTGCGTTCTTCTAAAATGCGTCCCGATACTGAAAAAACTCGCTCGCATGTTGCAGAGCTTGCAGGAATATTCAAAATATGTCGAGCAACAGTTTTTAAACGGGGTAAATCAATGACATTTTTCCAAAATGCCATGATATCTTCATTTCCACACGTTTTATTTAAATAAATATTTATTTCATCCAACTGGCTTCCATCACTTTCTTTTACATTGAAGGAATCTGTGAACTCCAAAAATAGAGCGTCTTTTGAAGTAGATGGACCTAAATGTCTTTCCGAATTTTTGACTGCATTAGATGTATTTTCATTAAATATATCCATCAAGAAGTTAACAGTGGTAATTACATTGGTCCGTTCTTCGTCACTCTTAAAATGCAACTTTTTATAGGGTGGATTCAAAAAAAGGGCTACACGGCTGATGTCATTAGGTGTTAACCGTGTAAGCAGTGCTCTTTCTGTTTTCATTTTTAGCTCAGTTATAACAGTTGAATCGTTTAAGGAGGCTTCGCAATGTTTTTTAATTTTCTCAAAGACTAAAACTGTTTCATTTATAGTAGGAAGTGTATCGGAAGAAAGTCGTTCCAAGCATTCTTTAAAAATTTCGAGAAACTTTAAAACTTTTTGAAGTAAGCCTTGATCAATTTTACCCAACCGATAAAGCTCACTTCTTTTGTTATCTCCTGCATTTCTCTATATGACTCATCGATGCTTTGTAACATGATAAAAATCGAATTCCAGCGAGTTTTCACGTGCTGTTTCAATGATTTTGTCAGCTTAGTATTCAACTGGGATCGTTTGAAAAATTCGACTATCTTTTTCGATTCGAAAATTAAGACCTTGATGTCCCCAATCGGATCACTATTAAGAACATCTTACATAAGAAGGTTGATATTGTGACATGCACAGGAAAGACGCTTGTATGATCTAAAGGCTTTAACAACATTAGCTCCATTATCTGTTACGATAAAACCATTTTCCAATTTTTGTTCAATTTTAAACTGCTTTAAAACTTCAATAACAGCTCTCAGACTATTTTCGCCAGTTTTTTTATCGTCAGGAAATTCTCGCGTGGCAAGAACAGAAGCAGTCAATACCCAATCTTCATTAATGTAATGAGCGCTCATAGTGAAGAAGCTGCGTTGGCTATATTCATCCGTCCACAAATCGGTTGTAAACGCTAAGTTATTCTCTTGCAAAACTTTTGAAAGTACTGCTTTGATTTTTTCAAATTCAGCAGGCATTGTGGTCCGCACTAGTGTCCTTCTGGATACCAGTATGTCTTCAATATTTTGTTTGCCATACTTGGCTCCAATGTCAATCAAAGCTTGACCAAATTTCCTGAATCCGGAACCTACAAAACAGAATTTCAGCTGCATACTTTAAAGCTTTTTAAAAATTTTTACAAACCTTCCGTAACACAAAACGGGCGCAAGTCTTTCGTTACAAAGCCGAGTTGATGCTGCGCAATTTCAGCCTTAGATTGTATCGGTACCTTTCGTAGCAATAACGTGTCCATAACATTTGTTGTTGTGTTTCTTGCGATTGTCAAATTATTACAGGAGTGGCGGATCAAACTGCCAGTGCCAAATTTGGATGAATATGATAGAATTTCCCTGCATTTGTTGCTCTGAGCAAAGTTAAGCTGCTTTCCTTCGTATTTGACAGCACGGAAATCACTCCAAACCTTGCTTTTGGTGTTATTTGGTATGACGAACTCATACCGTGAGTCCTTAGAATTGATCTTTAAATCATTTTCTATTTCAACATTTAATTTTTTCGTAGAAGACATTTTGGAATGCTTTTACACTTTTGTGGCGCAGCCAAAAGAAAAAAAACTTATGATATGAAATGACATTAATCAGCTGCTACGCAGTGATGCCAAACCTGCACATTTCATTTGTCTCTTGGCAGTTGATAATAAGTGCATGTGTAAAGGCAGGGTAAAGTAATGCTTGAAAGTTGAATCACGCATGTACACACACGGACACTTACAAATATATCATGCTCACGCATGTTCACGCGAAAATTATTTCACGTGCGTGCGTGATCACGCGTGTCACGTAAAATTCATGTCACGCGCCCATCTCTAGTCTAGACCGAATATAATTTTCTCACTTGTTAATATTAAATCAAATATACATCAGTCTATTTTATGGATATATTGAGAAAAATTATTTATTTAAGACTTAGCTACAATTAAAAAAAAAAAAAATCCTAAAAAAATTTTGCTTGAAAACGCCAAACCATTGGGAGGTTTTTCTATACTATCGTAGTACCTTCACCCTGACTTGGAATTTCTCACTCCCCCCGATAATGACCCGAAAATTTTCCACAGCGTAATTACTTTATATCAATCGACTCGAAAATGTTAATAAAAATATCTTTCGATAATTTAATTTAATTTTGACTTATCTCCCTCGAGTTTTCAAAACATTTCTTCAATACGTTTTCCACATTAAAAATAAATTAATCAAAAAGAGTTATACAAATATAGTTGCTAGAAAAAGTATCCGTATGCTGCAATATGATGATGGTGAAGATAATAAAAATTTTAATAAAATATTTAGAATTACGAACTTTTTCCATTTACGCATTTGGAAAAGAAAAACAATTAACCTTAATTTTATTATAGGCTATTGTGTTAAGTCTAAAATGGTGTCTTAACATACAGTTGGAGGGTGTCCAAAATTCGGTACAGCCGAATTTAACACTCTTACATGTTTATTCTTTGACAGCATGTTAAATGTAGCATACTTTGGCTACTGCTATTTAGGATTTGTTTATAACGTAACATTTGCCAAAGTGATTAGTTGTTGTTGTTGTTGCTTTGTCATAAATTTCGCGTTTATTTACTTAACGTTGTTTGTACATCTTTTGTTTTGCATACGTTTTGGCATTTCCAGCGACATTTTATGAATTATTTGTCTACAACAGTTACAACCCTTTTATGTGTTTATTTACAGCATTTCCACTACAAACCTAAAGTACAGGGAACAAAAATCATATTTAAAATAAATTTAATAACTTAAAAAATATTTTAAAACATGTTGTTTGAGCATTGGCTTCTTGTATCCCTTAAATAATTTTTTTTTTTTTTTTTTTTTTTTTTTTTTTTGGAAAATACAATATCTAATATCCGTTTATTTCGCTTATTGCTGTAACAGGCCTTAGGCAGTTTTGCAACCATTATTAAGTCGAAAACACTGTTGCTCCATAAACGCACGCACTGTTTATTAAATAACACAAAATGAAAGAGAAGAAAAAAATAGCAAACAACAACAACAAAAACAAAAAATGTCGCGTGTTTTATGAAACAAATGAGGTGTAACACACCAGTCAACAACAAAGGATCTTAAATGTGGCTTTGTATTCCTACTACTGGCACTACCACCACCATGACAACTTGCCTCCAGTGTACTCCATTTACGGCATGTTTAAAACACGACACAAATGTGGCAAACCATACCATTGGAAAAAAAAGCTTTTCTGGGCTTCTCAATTTTCTCTGTTGTATTTTTACTCACGTATTTAACGATAAGAGTCACGTTGCATACAACAACACGCTGAACAGCAATAGCAACTGAAACAAAATTATTAAACGATGTACTCCATTAAAGCAACAACATCAACAGAAATTTCATTTCATTTTAGAATAGATTTTTTTTGCTGTTATTGTTTTTGTTTTTGTTCGCATAAATGTTGGTTTATAGTTCAAAAAGTTGAATGCTTGAGAAGCTTGAGTTTGAAAATTAATTTATGAGTATTTGTCACTACTGTCATTAACATATGAAGTGTTTATAAGGAATCAAAGTTTAAATAAGAATTTCATTAATAAATAAAATTTATCAATTTATCAATATTGGGCAATTTTATCTCTTTTCAGATGACAATTTATCTTTCTAACTTCATTGCATCCAGCAGGCGTACCTTAGATTTTTGATTAAACTCTACAATTGTAATTTGTAAATTTATATTAAAACAGAAGATACTTTTTAATAAATAAAATCTAATGCTGCAATCAATCCTTGGAAATAAAATTTTTTTAAGATTGTTCTGAATTGTTCTAGGATTGTTCTACAATGTTCCAAAAGGATGAGTTTCTTAAATATTATTTGTACCGGCAAATCGAAAAAACCGAATTTTAAACTTTGCCCCCCACTTTTTGAAAAAAAATTTTGTCGGTTGTTCTTGGTTGTTCTAAACATTGTTCCAAAATAGATATGTCGCAAACCGTAACGTAGGAAACTGAGAACATTTTTTCCGCGATATCAACGCTATTAAACGATATCAATATTTTTATGCAACACGAAAGTTAACGTACAGATTCCAAACTTTTCTTTCAAATACGAAAATTGTCTGAACCGAAAATCACGAATAACAAAAATCGCAAAAAACAAAATCGCCAAAATCAAAAATCGCCAAAATCGTAAGTTGCAAAAAACGAAAATCGCTAAAGCCAAAAATAACGAAAATAAAACCTCGTCGAAATCAAAAATCGCAATTAACGAAAATCGCTAAAATCAAAAATCGCCAATACGGCGAATAACAAAAATCGCCAAAAACGCCAAAAATCAAAAATTGACCAAACTGAAAATCGCGAATAATAAAAATAACCAAAATCAATAAACGCCAGAATCAAAACCAAAAATTAAATTTTTGGAAGAATCCATTCGATAAAATTAATAAAATTAATAAGAATTATTAATTCAAGCCTTAGCTACAATTTTGCTGAAACATGATATGAGAAATCATTAATGGTTCTTGAGTTATAGCTGCAAAACGAAAACAAAATAAAACGTCATAAAAAAAGTTTGGCCTGAGGACGCCAAACCCTTTGGAGGTTTTACCATACTGGCCTAATACTTTAACCACGACTCAAAAATTGCAAAATACAAAAAGCGCATAAATGAAAAATCGCCAGTACCAAAAATAGCGAACAAAGAACGAAAAAAACAAAAAACGCCAAAATCAAATCGACAAAACCGAAAATTGCGAATGACAAAAATCGCCAAAATCAAAATATGCCAAACTCAAAAATCGCCAAAATATAAAATCGCAAAAACAAAAATCGACAAATACAAAAATCGCCAAATGTGATTAAATTAGTTTTCTACAAAATGTATTCCCAAATCGAGTTACAGCTAGTTTAATTATAAAAGTGAAATTTTTAGAGATCAAAAATATGCAACGTAAAATTAACAGCAAAGGTAGATAAATTTATTATAACTTTCCAAATAAAAGTTTTTTAAAAATTTTCTACACTAATTTTATTAATTAATGATGTTTTTATTTGACCTTTCAAATTGTAAATAAGAATTAAATGTTTGAGCTCTAGGTCAGGTTTGGACAGATGATTAAAGGACGGAAGTGAGTGCTGCTAATTTTGCAGCTGAAGATATTGGTGTCTCTATTGGAATTCACACTGCGTAGACTAAATGAAGCAAATTTACAATCAGCAAATAAACCACTCATTGATAATTTCAACAAAAGGAAGCGTGATTTGACTTTGCTAACTGGTATTAGGATTACGTAGACCACTCGAACAAAGATATTCTCTTAGATATCAGTGACCACCAGTCAAACATAAAAATTTGATTCGTGACATCATCACAAATATATAAAAGGTGCAATTTGTAGAATGTAAAAACATTACATCACATATGGCAACTCTTACGAAACTGATAATAGTATTAATTAGAAGCATAAATGCATAAATAAACTAAAAATTCAAAACTAACTATTGGTATGTTTGTTAGTGTTGTATCTTCTTAATATGAAGTTAAAGCTGTATGGTATAAAACCGATTCTTATTCCCACAGCCTAACCTAAGGTGAACGCGCTAAAAGTAAAAGTATGATTGTAAGTGAAATGGAGGCAGGTTCACACCTCACGCTCGCCCCTAAGTAGAAAATTTCATATAAAAACAATATAATCAATTATAACATAATAATTATTACTAGCAGATTCCAGCGCTCGAAATTCGAGTGCAATTTCTATGCAATTTTATTTCTCAACTTAGCCAATTCACAAACCACTTTTTGTGAATGAAGAGAACAAACTTATTAACACGCACATTAACAAATTTAATAAACACACACATAGCATACGTATAATTTTATATATGTGTTAGTAGCAACTTTAAATGCAATTTACTCAGAATAAATGGAAAATTTTTAAAATCTGTAAATCTGGTGAATAGCTAAAAAGAAATACCTTTCAAATAATATACATTTGGTCCAAATCGGGATAAAATGGTAGAACAAAACATCGGTAACAAGAAATAACCTAGCCTATTAATATTATAATGTTTCAGATTAAGAATACAGAGTATTTACGATTTTTGGAAATATATGCCATTAAAAACAGCTATTCTGATTGGGGTAAGAAGCGATATGTTGAAAATGGAATCATTAAGTATATGTTATATATTTATATATATGTTATATATTTATATTCAAAGGGATTATGAACGCAAACAAATATTGTGAAATACTTGGATAACACAGACTTGCCCATCTTCGAGACAAAATGGCTTGTAGCCACACTGATGTACGTCTTTTGGATTGGTAAAAACAATTCCCATGATAGCTTCTAGATCGGAAAGTTAAAAAACAAAACCCATCTTATCTCAATTAATTTGAATGAATTTCGAACATCATCACGTCGTTAGTAATTATTTCATTAAATAACCAAAAAAACTTAATTCATTAAACTTATTTAGACATAGTAATTTAAACTAGTTTACTACAACTGTAAATAATAAAAAAAAGAGGTGAATTGAATACCGTTATTGTCAAAGAGATTATATATACAAAGATTATATACATATATAAAGAATATATATAAACCCAGCGTTGCATGGAATTTTATGCACTTTAGTATTATATTGAGCAACGACTTAGAAATTAGCTTAAGTGCGAATAACAAAAATTTACTGGAGAGACCTTTTTTTTAATTATCTGTTATTTAATTATCTAAAAATGTGCAATGTTTGTAATACCAACCAACTCAGAATCACTTTTTGAATATATTTAGCGATGTTCGTCCGTCCGTACGCCTGTGTGTCCATGTATACCTTGTAATCAAATTACAGGTCGGAAATATGAATATATTTTGATGAGATTCAGCATACACGCTCCCATCGGTCATAGAATGAACGCTACTGAAATTGGTGAAAATCGGTTCATGTTCAGACGTAGTCCCCATATAATATTCATATATGCTACCATGACTGCGAAAATAGCTTAAGTGCGAATAACAAAAAGTTTTACCATATGATGGTAGCTATTAAGCTCGGTGAAATTGTTTTAAACTATGCTATTAAAAACAAGTAAGAAAATTATAGTCAGTCTAGACCGACTATACGATACCCTATACCATGCGTTTAGAGACCCTATCTCTCAGGCCCAACTAACTGGACATAGAAAATAAGCATAAACCAAATTTAAGTGGGATTTTTATTAATTTTGTTTTTGCTGCAGATATGAAAAAGTAGATATTGGATGCTATATCTATATAGGGACTAGGCCCAAAAATGGACCGATCCTGACCATGTTTGGAAAAGTCTCTTGTATTTTGCAAAATTATATACAAACAAAAGTTGAGAAGAATCACTGTAATATTTTTGATTTTTGATAGATTTAAGTGAAGATCGGGAAGCAGCTCTATATGGGGCCTATGACTAAGATTTGTCCCATAGGGATCATTTTTAGACTACTGATTAATGGATGTAATAAACACATACAAACCCAATTTGACTAAGATTTATATGATAATTTGGATCTTATGGCAATTTAAGTTGATTTCATAGGGGTAATTTGTATGGGGACTAGGTCTGAACATGGACCGATTCTCACCAATTTCAATAGCGTTCATCCTATGGCCGAAAAAAGCTTACATACCAAATTTCATCAAAATATATTCATATTTGCGAATATTTGATTACAAGCTTTACATGGACACAAAGACGGACGGACGGACGGACATCGTTAAATCGAATCAGATAGTGATTCTGATTCGATCGATATAATAAAAGATGGCTCTAGGTCAAATATTTTTGGTAGTTACAAACAGCAGCACAAAGCACAATCCACATAATGATATAGGGCATAAATATAATTTCAATTACTGAATTTTTTGGCAGCTTGTAACTCTAGATATAGTAAAACCACTTCCGAGAAAAAACAATGAACAATTATAACTTGTCTATAATTTTCGAGTTTAGCAGACAATAATGTATAAAAAAAATTAAAGCACTTCAAGTTCTCTGGGGTTGTTGCATATTAACACCAAACATCATCCGAACATCACTTTTATTTTTTCTGTTCTTGATCACTATTTCCACATTTTCAAAAGAATTTTTCTTTGTTTACATATAATTTCATTAATGTATTTTAATTGATCCCGACAAAAAATTTTCACAGAAATTTTTTTATATTTATATCGATTTTTGCACCACAAACGTTTCAGTTAAAAATAAATAATGAAAATTCATAAATATTAATTATTTTATTAATAGTACGTTTACATCTGAGGAAAATCTAGTAGATTTTAGTTGAAATCTGTTTCAAAATCTATACTGTTTACATTTAACTTTTTAGACATTTTGTAAGATTTTGTTTCCACAACAATAAACGGCTGATTAAAGTAAAACCTATAAAATAGAAATACCAAAAACAAACAAAACAATAGGAAAATTTAAATATGGAAAATTCTAAAAAGGAACAGATTTTATAATTATATTATGCATCAAAAATGAAAAAAGCACAAACCGAAATAGAAATTTTGCAAAAATCAATCAGCATTTCTTAAATGTATTGTTTGAACAGCAAAAGCAAATACATTTTCCACAATTATTATTTAGCAGATTGGAATTGGCACATGCCAGTATAAAAAGTTATAACTTTTCAATTAATAAGTATTTTTTTATTATAGATCGTCATTTTTTTTATTAATAACTAGCTGGACCCGGCAAACGTTGTTTTGCCCTCAATGAATTTTTTTATTTTAGTTAGAATCTGTATACACCTATATAAAAAAAATGTCTGTGCATTTGTTAATATTAATTGAAAACTGTTAAAGAAAAACCATGTCTTTTTATGAAAATGAAAATAAATATTTATTGTAACATATAAGAATGACCAATATACTTCTATTATTTAAAGTAATGCTAAAGAGTGAACAATATTTTTACTTTCATTATTCTCACAGTAAATGAATAAATTTTCTGGCTTTCCGACATGGGAACATGCCACATATAGTTGTTTGTGGGAAAAACAACTGTTTTCGAAGTTCAAACCACATATTTCCAATGGTTATCATTAAGATTTATGAATGATCATGGCAAAGCCCAGTCTGATCGGGAATTGCAATCTTTTGAATGTTATCGGTGTGTCGGTAGGAATCATAGGAATTCTTGGCAGCAAAACATGTTCTCCTTTAAATTTTCCTTTGAGAATTGTGGCCTCAATAACATTGGGCATTATTCTCTCAACAATTAACCTGGTTACATTACATAGTCTCGGGGCGTTGAGGTTACGTAGCAAAATTATTGGAGAACCAAATTTTAATTTTAATAAATGTGGCGGTAGACCGGGCACATCAAGTGAATTCAAAAATTCTATTGGATAATTGACTGCTTCATTTTTTTCAACAACACTATCCAGAGATTTCAAAGAAAACGTTTCACAATGAATCATGTCCTGAATAACAACGTTAATATTATCGTCATCGACATTGACATTTTTGCGGGGAAAATAGCTCTTTCACTTAACCAATCATGGTTACGATATTGATTTTGCATGTCGGGAATACATTTTCAATTAATTCATCGTTTGACGATATAAATTGACAAAAATCTTGTGGATATTTTAATAGTTTGACTGGTTGGGTTAATACTGATGTTACCATTGCCAAGATCAAGTAGTTGTTTTGAAAATTGGTCAGCCATTGGACCATTTTGTAATCGTACTCGCATGTTTGCTGTTAATTTTATAGTTTGAACGCTACTCCATAATGTTGATGATTTTCAGCAGGCATTTTTTTCGTCAGCATAGGTTGATTTTGGTATGAGTGGCAATGTTTGACGAAGATCTCCAGATAATAAAATGAGAGATCCACCAAAAAGTCTTTCATTGCCTTTCAAATCTTTTAAAGTTCTATGTAATGCTTCTAAGGAATTTTTGTGAGCCATAGTACATTCATCCCAAATAATAATAATGCTTTTTTGCAGAACTTTTGCCATACTGGAATGTTTTTTCATATTACAGAAAGCATTCTCATTTGTTTGTATGTTTAACGGTGATTTGAGTGCTGAATGAGCTGTACTACCACCATGCAATAATGTAGCGGCTTTTTCCTTCCTTTTTGGTTAGAATATTTATATATAAAAACGTTTGTGAATTTCGTAACTTATAAAATTTATATAAATTTGACAACTCATTATTTTTCGAACGACAGCGCCATCTACCGGAACCAATAAAAAATGTTTGGCATCATCTAACATACATATATGTACATTCTTAGTTTCATTAAAATCGCACCGTAAATAAGAATATTCAAAATAACTTTACCCCAGCGCCACCTATGGGGTCCATTTATACATACAAAAATTTCTTCTGACGAAACATACATATATTCTGAATTGCAGTCAAATCGCGCTGAAAATAAGAATTTTGTTTATAACTTGACCCAAACGCCAGCTAGAGGGTTAAAACTAAAAAAAAAAACAGAAGAGCTCGAACCAAACCTATGGTGCAAATCTTACCTCGACATCTCTTATGGTTCCGGAGATCATTCGTTACAAACAAATACACCAACGTTTTTATATATACAGATTGAAAGCAGATTAATTATAATTTAAGGTAAAATGGGGCGAAAAAGGGAGATTTGGTAATAAAAAAATATATGGCTACCTTACCTGTAGATAAAAAGTGTATAAAACTTTAGGCAAATACATATTACAAAAAAAGTATTTTGTATAGCAAACATTGTTAGTGGTCTAAGTAAGAATCTGAACTAAAAAAAGGGGGCGGTGAAGTGGGCGTGGTTCATAGTTATATGGCGACGTTAACAGTATTAAGAGCAACATACTACCAAATAAAAAAAATCCGTTGGAAGGAACAAATTTGTACAGAGAACAAAAAGTTTAAAACCTTCAAACAAAATTTGGCGTGAAAAGGGGAGTGAAAGGGGGCGTGGCGTAAGAAATGTTTATTTCTACCTCGCCTGGAGTATAATGTGTATACAATTTGAAGTAAATCTGTTAAAAACTATATGGGAGCAATTACATAATTTTAAAAAAGTGGGCGTAAAAGTGGGCGTGGTCAAAAAAAAAGTACCCTATTAATCATGCCAGAGTCCCAGTTAAATGCTGTGAAAATTTCAGGAAGATCGGTCCAGAGGTTTGGTCTCCTATAAGGTACACACAAACAAACAAACAAACAAATAAACAAACACACATTCAATTTTATATATATAGATTATTTGATTTCATTTTAATTCAACTTGTTTGCTTTTGTTTTT
Source organism: Cordilura impudica (assembly GCA_963682025.1). Classification (NCBI taxonomy): domain Eukaryota; kingdom Metazoa; phylum Arthropoda; class Insecta; order Diptera; family Scathophagidae; genus Cordilura; species Cordilura impudica. The sequence goes on from OY821520.1 coordinate 19,110,397, forward strand.
AAATGTCAATTTTTCAGTCACTGCGTTGCAATTTTCTACAACAATTTTAAAAACACAGTAGTATCATTTGTTAGTGCCGAAGTTTGACAAGATTTTGTGAGATTTTGCACAAAACTAGTAACAAGCTAGATTTTGTTTTGTATGAGAAATCTAGTAAAAATGAGCTAGATTTCTCTCGAAATCTCGTATATACTAGATTGTGCTTAGATGTCAGGGATATTTTTGAAAAGAGTGGAATAAAAATATTAGTTTCTGCCTAAATTTTCAATAAGAAATACTTATTTTTTAACACTTAGGTTTATTAAGGATTCAGTATATGCCTCTGAAATTCTCAGGTGCTCTTGATAACATTTCCCTTTAAGTTAATAGAATAAAAAAGTATTCAAATTCTTTTGTAATATATAAAAATTTCTTTAATTAATTACAAAGTACAAAAACGTATACTTTCTTTTCTTCTTTCCTTTTGAAAATTAGGTAATTAATAAGAATTAAAAACAAAAGTTAGAAACACCAACACAAACAAACAGTCGCTTATACGATTATGTTTAAGTATAAGTATGTATGTATGTACATAAACATTTTGATGTGTATTTACTTTTAAGCTTATCAAGGATATTAATCTCTATATACATACGTGTTGGTAAGTGTATGTATTTTATTAGACTTTTAGATCCTTATCATATGTATTTAGTATATGGAGTTGTCATATGTTAAAATTCTGTTTGATAAAACAAACAAAACAAGCAATAACTTGACCAATGTCAACAGATTCATTTAAACAATCTTCAATAAACAAAAGAAAGGACAGACCTTTGTCCACAAGGAAACATTATGAAAATCCCTGACAAACAGACAGACAGACAAGATATGATAAAAGAGATTTTGACACATTAATAAACAAAAAAAAAAAATCAACTTTTTTGAATTGTTATTGCTGCTGTTGTATAAATTTCCATAAACCCTAAGGCCGGTTATAATAAATAGATTTGGCAGCAGCCAGCTATTTAATAATGGAATCCTTATTTATGTTATGAAAAGTTGGTTTAAAATTTCAATACGTTCATTATTATAAATAATACGAGGGCTTCAAAGAAAGTACCAAAAAAAAAAATATTTAATTAACACCTTGGGCGAAAAGTCATGTTTTAAAGAAGTTTGAGGATTAAATTACATTTTGTGAACAATAACGAAAAGTTTCAAATTGTTATGTATTGACGAAGTAAAAAGTTAACAATGGTAGCAAAATATATATCAAAGTCAAGACGATTTTTAATTTAAATTTAAAGAAAAAAAAAATTTTTTTTCAATAAAATTAATAATGTTTAGTTGGAAAAATCATTCAAACAGAGATTTATTGGAGTTGTACATGACCCAAATGAGAATCCATTTGTGAATATTTTTTAACCCGTTTAGAGATACAGAATTAAAACAAGTAAGAAAATTATAGTCGGTCTAGACCGACTATACGATACCCTATACCATGCGTTTAGAAACCCTATCTCTTAGGCCCAACTAACTGGACATAGAAAATAAGCAAAAACCAAATTTGAGTGGGATTTTTATTAATTTTTTTGGCTGCAGATATGAAAAAGTTAATATCGGATGCTATATCTATATGGGGACTAGCTCCAAAAATGGACCAATCCTGATCATGTTTGGTAAAGCCTCTTGTATTTTGCAAAAATATATACAAACAAAATTTGAGAAAAATCAGTGCAATATTTTTGTTTTTAATAGATTTAAGTGAAGATCGGGAAGCAATCTATATGGGCCCAAAGGGATCATTTTTGGACTACTCATTAATGGATGTAATGAACGCATACAAACCCAATTTGAGTAAGATCTATATGACAATTTGGATCTTATGGCAATTTATGTCGATTTCATAGGGGTAATTTGTATGGGGGCTAGGTCTGAACATGGACCGATTCTCACCAATTTCAATAGCGTTCATCCCATGGCCGATAGAAGCTTACATACCAAATTTCATCAATATATATTCATATTTGCGACCTGCAGTTTGATTACAAGGTTTACATGGACACACAGACGGACGGACGGACGGACGGACATTGTTAAATCAACTCAAAAAGTGATTCTGATTCGATCGGTTTAATTAAAGATGGGTCTAGGTCAAATATTTTTGGTTGTTACAAACAGCAGCACAAAGTCATTATACCCAAACCACATAGTGGTATAGGGTATAAAAAATTGTTCAGTTCATGCTGTGGTTTCGTTCGTGCGCTGACAAAATATAAAAAAAACAAACAAACGGAAAATATTATAAAAAAAAGACAAAAAAAGCAACAATTAAGCGTAGATCTGAAAATGATACTACTACTTTCAATTTGTAAACTAAAATGAAAAAAACAAAATACAATAAAGCTAGCGGTAGCACCGCTACAAACAACTACTATCAGCCTCTTCAAACACTAGATGTTGACGAAGATGAAGTATTAGTTACAAAAACAACTAAAAAACGTATTCCTCCACTTACGATTCTTAAGTGTAAAGTTGAAGAACTGCAGGCATTATTGAAAGAATGTAATATTTTTTTGAATATGCAATTAGAAAAACATCAATTGGCTTGAAACTATTCTGTCGAACTCAAGAGGATTTTGATAAAATTCACAAGAAATTGCCTACAAATTATGAGTTCTTTACATATTTATCCAAAAACGATAGACAGTACTACTTTTGGGTTCGATAAAACTAATGTTGCGAATCTCAAAACTAAACTAACAAATATGGTTCTAGAATGCACTGATGTTAAAATGATACAGAAGACAAACCAATCAAATGTTGAATATATATTTTATGTAGTATATTTCAAAAGACAATCGATAACTCTTAAAGAACTTAGACAAAATTACTCTTGCATCGAACATTTGAAAGTTAAATGGGAGTTCCATAGAAACAGAAGGAACAAAATAACACAATGCTATAATTGCCAGATGTTTGGGCATGGATCATCACAGTGTTCTGTTAAAACATTCTGCTCTAAGTGCTCTGGAAAACATCAAACTGCGAATTGTAATGAAAGCACAATAAAATGCGCAAACTGTAGAGGTAATCACCAATCATCTTCACCTGATTGTCCAAGCCGAAAAAGTTATATTGCAATGAAACAACGATTCATTAATAAAAATTTTAAATCCCAGAGACGTGGGAATATTCAAATTATTACTAACCCTATTGAACCAAAATTCCTTTCAGAAAGAACGAAAAATTTGATATTCCTGCTCAAAGCCTGGGTTTTCTAACTTAATTTACGTAAAAAAAAAAGTAGTAAAAACAATACTACTTTTTTAAAAAGCTGCGGACTATCAACAGAAATTTTTTGACAGAAAAATTCCTTAAGCATTTCTGAAGCGTTTTTTTATATGAAGTTTTTGATTCCTTAGCAAGCTGCGTACAGGCGTTTATACATAAGTTAAGGGCATGCAAAACAAAACTTGACCAATTAGAAGTTGTGTCAAGTATTGCTACTAAATTTCTTTCATAATGGCACAATCAATAGAAATAAAAATAATAACGTGGAATGCAAGAGGCATCCGTCATAAAAAGGATGAAATGTTTGATTTCCTAGCTAGTGAAATGAAATCGAAATCTGCCTATTAACAGAAACATGTCTATCATCAGATGTTTCAATTAAAAACAGCGCTTATTACTGCTACAGAAATGATAGACAACAATCAAGAGGTGGAGGTGTAGCTATCATCATTAAAAAATGTATTCGTCACACACTAGCACCAATAATAAACACTATTTTAGTTGAAAATATCGGTATAAGGCTTGAAACATGATGTTCCAGTTTTTATATATTCGTGTTACTTTCCTGGACGTGCCGCTGGAAATGATGGCGTTAAAAAGCACAATTTTAGCTTATCGGGTGTAATAACAATTATATACTTGGGGGTGATCTCAAGAGTAGACATCGGGCATGGGGATGTTTGCGAGCAAATGCTTGGGGGAATATCCTCCACGAAGTATTAGATTTGAACAACTTTTGGATCAAATATCCTAGTGATCCTACCTACTTACCGACTAACGAGAATCACCAACCTTCAACATTAGATTTTTATTTAACCAATATACCGTCAAAAATTTCCATACCTACTACACTGAACTACTTAAGCTCCGATCACTTGCCGGTGCAAATCACACTAAAAGGTTCCAATATCAACACCACAAGGTCTGTATACGATTTTAGTAGGGCTAATTGGAGACTATTTAAACAACACATTAATCATAACCTTTCCGAGATCAGCGAAGAATGTACAAATGAGAATGACGTCAATATTATGATTAATAATTTTAAAATACTAATTGAAAATGCAGCTGAACTCAGCATCCCAACAAGAGAAATCTTATACAAAAATAAAGCTCTTCCAGCACACATTAAAATCATGATTGCAAATCGAAATTTTTTTAAAAGATGATGGATCATCAACAGGCATACTGATGACAAAATTGAAATGAATCGGTTAAGTAAAAGAAAGAGCTCATTATAGAAAGAAACAAATCTTGGAATTATGTTTTGGCATCTCTTGACAAGGGTTCTTCGCCATTTTGGAATATTTCAAAAGTTTTACGTAAGAAGCACAACATTATGCCAGTACTGAAACATAATGATATACATTACACAACTGCACAAGAAACATGTAATTTGCTAGCCAATTCATTCAAATTGAATCATGAGCTTTCAGCAAACCTAAGCGATTCTAACACTATGTCAACTGTTTCTTCCTTAGTGGACTCTTTTCAAAACAATGATGTCAACAACAACTTTTTAACATCAGTCGATAAAATAACTAATATTATAAAAAATTTGAAGAAAAAAAAGTCACCCGGTATAGATGGGATAAACAATAAAATGTTAAAGGCCCTTCCAAAAAAAGAAGTACAGCGTTTGACATGCTTAGAAATAACTGCTTAAAATTATCATATTTTCCAAATTGCTGGAAGCAGGCAAAAATTATTGCAATATGTAAGCCAAAAAAGGATTCATCTTGTCCATCCTCATACAGGCCTATTAGCTTAGAAAAAGTTATCAAAGAAAAACTTTTAAAATATTGTGATGAAAATCATATTCTTCCAACACATCCATTCGGGTTTAGAACTGGCCATAATACGTCTCACCCTTTAGTGAGAATAAAAGGAAAGATCAAAGAAAATTTTATTGCTGGAAAATCAACAGGTATGGTATTACCTGATATAAAATCAGCTTTTGACTCAGTATGGCATGATGGAGTAATTTTTAAAATGATCAACCTTAACTTCTGAAATTGTTAAAATGATGGAAAGCTTCTTCAAAAACAGAACATACAAAGTATTTATAGGCAAAAATTTCTGTTCAGAAACAACAATACCCGCTGGATGTCCTCAGGGATCTTGTCTATCACCAATCTTGTACAACATATATACATCAGATTTTCCTTTGTTGGTCGACTGTTCTTCATCAATTTTTGCAGACGATACAGCAGTTTTTAGCCATGGGATTTTAGCTGAGGATATCATCAACAGTCTCCAAAACTCATTAATCCGTATAGAAGAATATTTCAAAAAATGGAAAATTCTTATTAATCCACAAAAAACACAAGCAATATATTTCACACGAAAACGAAAGTCTTGTTTCCTCCCACAAAGAAATCTCTGCATTAATAACACAAATATTAAATGGGACTACAAAGTCAAATACCTTGGTATTATCTTAGATTCAAAAATCAACTTTAGTCATCATGTTAACCACGTAATAGACAAAGCAAATAACGTAACAAGACTAATGTACTCATTCGTAAATAGAAAGTCCACCCTTAGTCTCAGTAACAAAATCATTATTTTTAAAGCTATCTTTATGGCTATTTTATATTACGGAGCCCCAGTGTGGCATGATGTAGCCAATTGTCATATTCAAAAACTCCAAACAAGACAGAATAAATTGCTAAAAATGATATACAATCTTCCATGCCACTATTCAACCCGCCGATTGCATTCCACACATAACTATGATCTCAGATGTCAACTGTCTGAATATAATCACATTAACCAACTGACGGTGTTAACGTAGTCTTAAGTTTTATCTTAACAAAAAAAAACTTTTTGTTTTTTTTTTTTTTTTTGCAGTTTACTATAGGTTTTTGTTACTTTTTGCTTAATAATATACAAATATTACATATAAGTATTAATGATCTTATCAATTGTAAATATTTCTAAGTAGAAAAGGTAAATTTTTGCCTAAACTCTTTAGTACACCATATTTTGTTTAATGTAAATATTTTCCTCATGTTATGTAAATAAAAATTGAATTGAATTGAAAAAAATTGTTGTTTTGCAGATTGATACGAGGAAGCTCTCAGAACAACATCACCCGACGTACAGATGGAGGCAGTAGTTTGAAAAAAAATACTTTTATGAGAAGTGAAAACCTTATAAAAGATATGTTTTAAGTTTGAAGGCGCCACGTTGTTTAGCATTTTTCTTTAGGAGCCATCAATCTCATGATGACAAAACACGACATGACAAAAATAGTCACTGTTGTGTACTTTAAATTGAAGGGTCTCAGTTCAACTTTTGTTTACGAGAGTTTAAACGAGGCCGTATGAGTTGCCAGAGCAAACACTGTAGTGGTCGTGAGGTGTTCACGCCAGAACTGTACAAACTGCACAAAATTCGACGACCTTTTAAATGCTCTGTCGTACGTTTCAAGAACGTGGCGCTTCTTTAGAATTTTTCTTTTGGAGCCTTCAAAAGTAAACCATGTCAGTGAATTTGTAAACATGTATGCGTTGCCAGAGCAAACACGGTAGTGGTCGATCTGTTAAGATATGTATTTCAAAAAGTGTTAAACATCGCACCCATCTTGTTCCCAAGTGGGTATCGCGTTTGCTCGCTATAGAACAAACACGAAGTCGTGAAGATGTTTCAATAGAGTGTTTGATGTTGTTTCACCGCAACAAAACCGAATGAGTGTAACACGTCACAACTGAGACAAAGGAAGAGTCAAAACAGTAAACTGCAATGGGAGAATCGTGCCTAAAGAAGACGAAAACACTTCCATCTGCAGACAAGGTTATGACTTTTGTTTTTAGGATGCACGTGTAATAATTTTTAAGCTCTTTCTATTAACTCATACTCTCTGTCTGTATGTCTGCCATGGGGCGACGCCATTCCCTCTCATCCAATTGATCTGAAACTTTGCCCATAGTCTTGTTGTGACTATAGATTAATTTTGGGGTAGTCATGCACAGCAACGCATAGTCACGTATAGTCTCGGAGTGACTTAAAACCCATTTTCCCTTATCCGATCGATCTGAAACTTGGTCGATAGAGTTGCTGTGAAAAAACATTAACTTTTACATAGTCACACACAGTCACGCATAGTCACGCACAGTCACGGAGTGATTTAAACCCCATTTCCCCTCATCCATTCAATCAATCTTACTTGTTGTTACCAAATATTAACTTAAAGATAGTCACTCATAGTCACGCACAGTCACGGAGTGATTTAAGTAAACCGCGTTTCCCCTCATCAAATCAATCTGAAATTTGGTCCATAGACTTGTTGTGACCAAAGATTAATTTTAAAATAGTCACGGATTGGATTATTATTGATTATCTTCAAAAAGGGAAAACAACGGCGACTATTCTGCTAACTAATTGCAGTGTATAAATGATTAAAATAAGGAAAAAAATATCGCATTTGGCGAAAAAGAAAGTATTGTTTCATCAACACAGTGCACCAGTTTCCACATCCACAATTGCGATGGCCAAAATCCATGAATTCTATTTAGAATCGCTTCATTACGCACCTTGTTCGCCAGATCTAACTCCTTCGGATTATTTTCTTTTTCTAAACTTGATAGTAAAAGAAATTGGATGGTAAAAGATTTGCCAACAATGAAGAAATTGAGTCTGCGGTTAATTTGGCATTTTAAGCAGCTAAACAGTTCTTACTATAAAAAGGGTATCGAAGCTACTAAATATCGCACGGAACAGTGTACCCCAAATTTGTTGTGTTTTCTTTGCAAGGTCGGGTTGTTTTGGGACTGCCCACGTATTTTGAATACAGTTTTGTTTCTGTGTAAGCGTTTCTTTAAAAAAAAAAAAAGTCGTTCCAAGATTTGTATGTTAAGCTGACATTAAGCCCTAGCAAAAAAAACTTGGATTGGACCTATAAGGTCCCCGAATTAGTAGAAGGTAAAGATTTTATTTAGTTTTCAAGAAAAGCTTAAGCGCTGAATTGGCATCAAAAGTCTTAAAACGTGAAACATTTTCTGGGGAATAATTTTCTAAATTTTCTTGAAGCAATTCTGGACCATCACAGATCTTTATCTTCAAGGATCGTCTGTAATCATTTCATAACAATTAAATCTCAAATTAAGACAATTCGGGAATCATTTATGAACAGAATAGGTTTTGATGAATTTTCAATTAAATCTGCTCATGACTCCAAAATTTTGATGTAGTTTAGAAAAAAAACTCGTTTTTCGTGCACTGAAAACTTCTTAAGGTTTTTTGAATTCTAATATTGTTTAATTGGTTATTGGTTGTAAAAAAGTTTGAACTTTTGCCCAAATTTTTTATAAAAGTCGGATCATTACAAAATTCAGACCTGGTCAATATAGAAAATGTACATTTCTACATGTTTATCTATTATTAATCCAATGCTTATCCGATTTAAACAATTTCTATAAAAAATTATCGTAATTGTCAATTGTTCTTAAAAAATTTTTAAAAGTCACATAATATTACATCGTACATACATACTTCCGAAACCCCCATAAAGACGTCAAGATATTGAAATCAAATTTAATTTTGTGCTAACAAGTACAAAAATAACAAGCAGGAAATACAAGTTAAAGACATACACTTAACTAAACAAAGCAGGCTGCCTTTAGGCGTTCAAAATTAACAAATAACCATAGAATCTACAAACGGAAGTCGTAACACACACGCACATACACACACACATTCACGCTAAGGACAAAGTGAAATGATAAGGAAAAAAAAATGGTGGGCTAAATAGACAAACAAGCTATAAAGATTTAGTGGTAAAGAAATACTCTACACTGATGTTATTAAAAAGAAGAAGAAGAATAAGAAGTAGAAACACTAGATTAGAAACAGCAACGGAAACATGCTCATAATAAAATAACAAACAAGGGTAATGATTACAACAATCAAAATGAATAAACAGCAACAAAAACAAGAAGATGAAAATGGAGGAGAATCAAAACAGATTTAAATGAATTTATTCTACAAAAATTATTTAACATCTGTTCTAGAACTGGCTCTATAAAAAATGTAACTTTTGTTAATCCTATTAATCCTAAAAATTTTAAAACGAAGCTTAACCGAACTACCATTTTTATTCAGGTACATAATAACCGGTTGCCAATAAGAAATTATGATATATAAGAAAAGATATATAGTTGTAAACTAATTCTTTGAACTTTTTAAGGCCGGCAAGTCAATAGGCGTATTAAAAGATTCCAGTACCTTTTGCCTTTTGATTCCTCTACATACCAAAACTCATAGAATATCAACTTAATTTTTTCGCTTTTCACGAATTAAAATAAAAATTTGTTCTCAACAAATTAATAAAAAAATTTTTTTTAATAAAAAAATGCACAAAAACAACTTCTGACGTCCAGCACTTATTCAAAAATATTCCAGTTAAAAAAAGTATTTTTTCTTTTTGAAGTTAAATTATGCTGGCATCCTTTCCCATTCAAAATGGTCATGAAATGAGTAAACGTTAAAAATATACTATAAGTATAGTTGACTCATAAAGTGAGTACTTACTCTCATGTCATATTTTATATAAATTTTTAAACATTATTTTTAAAATTTTTTTAGTTTGGTGTATAATTCATTATACTACAAACTTTAATTCTATCTAAAAATATAAATTAAAAAATATTATTTATAAAAACTATAATAAATAACAGAAAAAAAGACGTATTTACAATTCAAAAACTAAGTTGTCATTATTACTACCTAACTCATAATTTTAATGTTTAGTATGTGATCCCATAATATTACTTATTTAGGGTGATCTGTGGTGGAATTTTAAATATCTTTCCTGGAGGGCTTTAATTACACTAATTCTGATTCTTATTTCTCCCCAAAAAGCTTTAGATGGCGCTAAAATAGAAGGAAGCGAAAAGAACTACTTTTAGGATTGTGTGAAACTAAATGGCAAGAAGTAGGAGAACTCAATATCTACGAAAATCTTACTCTTTTATATTCCGGCAAACCGCAAGACTAGCCAAGATCGAGTGGAGTCGACATCCTTTTATCCAGCGAAGCCTGCAATGCACGGATCGACTGGAAACCTTGTGGTGATAGAATAACTATCCCAAGACTTCGCACCAGGGCTAGAAACCTGACCTGTGTACAATGCAATGCACCAAGCTAAACCTCTGAATCTAAGGAAAAGGAAAGTTTTTACAGCCACCTAAACAGAGTACTGTCATTTATATCTTGTGGTGATATTGTTATTCCTATGGAAGATTTCAATGCACTGGTAGGTGCAGATAACACTGGGCGATAGCGAATACTGGGACAGCATGGCATCGGCAGAATGACGGAAAACTGAAATCTTTTCACTGAAATATGCTCCAACAACAACCTCGTTATTGGAGGTACCATATTTCCCCACAAAATTTCTCACAAAAAAAAGTGGGTATCACCAGACAGAGTGCTTCAAATTGATTATATTGCCATAAGTAGGTCATGGCGCAGAGGTCTCCTTGATGTGCTCTCTAAGCGGGGAGCGGCCTACTCTTCTGATCATCACCTTGTAGTTGGTAACCTTCAATTAAACGCTGTCGCCATCCGTAAGCCGGAAAGAACTGTACGGAAATTCGATGTGAATTGGCTAAAAAGCCATCAAACCCTTCACAATTACATTGAAGAGTTGAAAGGAGGCTTAGCTATACAACGTGTCTGGAGAGAATGGAGATAAAGGCAAAAATGAACACTGGAAGAACTCGTGGAGAAAAAGCAACACTTGGAGAGTCATATACACGTCATTATAAATAAGTGAAGCATACTGCCAGAAATGACAAAAGAAGATGACATGAAACACTCGCTACCGATGCGCAAAAAGCCTCAGAAGAGCGCAGATCCAATTACGAAAAAGCTCACTGGCGGAAATTTCGCAAATAGTAAACCGCTGAAAAATAGCGTTTAGACATTATCCACACACGCACAACTGGAGATTTGGAGACAATAATACTCCAGCGTGCTTTCAAACCCTCTCGTAAATCCTTTAAATATCTCCTCATGTAGAGCCCACACAGTAAGACCAGATATCTCCATACAGATTCCTGAATTTCCAGAAGTTCTAAGTGCCGTCATGGCCGTTAAGACAAATAAAGCTCCTGGAATTGACGATACAGCCCCTGAGATGCTCAAAGCCGACTGTCAAATAACAGCATATTTACTGCTACCTCTTATCGAGAACTTTAGGCTCACCATAGAACTCGAGTCGAATCTAAGGGAAGGTATCATCGTCAATATCGCCAAAACAAGGCTATCTTACCGAGTGCAAAAACTGGAGAGGTATTACAATCCTTAGTACAGTAAATAAAATAATAGCCCATATTATCATCAGAAGAATATCAGACCAAAGACCAGAGCAGGCACAGATATCATGGTTGACCATAAAAATAGTCTTCGGATAATTTCAGAACAGTCTGCCGAGTGGCAATTCGCCTTCTATATGATCTTTATAGGCTTCGAAAGGACGTTCGATACCCTCAACCACAATGCAATATGGACCATTCTCAAGCCCTGTATAGGGATGTTAAATGTCGCGTAGTCCATCCATACTATCCATTTTACGACCTAGTCCCCATATAAATGTAGCATCCGAAATGAACTTTTTCATATCCGAAGGCGAAAAATTAATAACAATGCCACTCAAATTTGGTTTATGCTTATTATCTATATCTAATTAGTTGGACCTAAGAGATAGGATCTCTATATGGTATCGTATAGCTGGTCTAGAGCAACTATAATTTTCATACTTGTTTTTATTATATTAAATTAATTTAATAGTAATTTAAACAAAATGTACATATTTACAGCCGAGAAAAGTCCAATGCAGATATTTTCTAGAAGAAATATGAGAAAAATGAACTTATGAACTTCGGAATTAGAGTTATTATTTTGCCAAATATTTCTGATGAAAATTGTGATCATGATAATGAAGATGGTGATAAAGAAGATGATGATAATATCGATGAAGATAGTGATGATGATAATGGTGCTGAATGGAGTTTTAAATGGAGATTTAAATGGGAACAAGATAAAATTAGGTAAGAATGTAAATTTTGTATTAAACTGTAGCATGTAGGATTCCAAATTCACCAATAATATGTTAGCTTCGGTTACTTATGCTTCCCCACAATGAAAATGATAATGGCGACGATGGTGATGAGGATTATTATAATGAATTTAATGATGATTGTGAAGTAAATGATGATTATGAAGTAAATAATAATTTTGACATTAATGACGATTAAATGGTTTTTTCAATGATTATTTTTTATGGTTTATGCTTATTCATCAACAGAGAAAATAATATTTCCCAATGTGACATTTTTGAGTTAAATTTGTGGAATTTTGGAATTTGGAGAAAATTTTAATTTATAATTTTACTAATATAAATACATATTAAATATTTATTCCTTTCTTAGTTTTTAAAAATGTATATTTTTCTAAAAGCACAAAGTTGTAAAATAAGAACCTTTTTTCCCAAAATACGAAAAACCACCTAACAGCTTAAAAAAATGTTTGTCCACTCTGTTTTTATACCCTTCACCCCAGTATGCAGATATATATATATATAAGTTTGCCATTCCGTTTGTAATAATTAGAAACAAATTTTTGGACCCCATAATATATATATATTTTTGATCCTTATAACAAGCAGAGTTGATATAGCAATGTCCGTCTGTCCGTCTGTAGAAATCACGATGACGACTTCAATCAGGCAGGTAGGGTGCTCGTTTGTATAAAAAATGATTCACTAACATCCTGGGAAGTCCGCTATTTAAAATCGTTCAAATCGGTTGATTAGGTCCCAAGAATTGAATGAAGAAGTAAGAAAAGTTTTGAAAAAATATGATTTGTCTATGTTGTTCTTGTCACGATCACGTCTTCAATAGGCTAACTGGGGCACACGTGAGAGTGATTGTGCAATATCCTTAGAAGGTTTCTGTTTGAAAATCATGAAAATCGGTTTAATAGGTCCCGAGAAATCACTGAAGAAGTAAAAAAAATTGAAAAAAATATGCTTCTGTATTGTTCTTGTTGTTATTCTAAATGTTATATTATTGCCATAGTTAAACTTATTGTTTTTGTGGTCATTGTGGTAATAATATAATAAAAACTAACCCTTTGTAAATTTTTTTATCAACTCTGGTAGAAAAATTTAAAAGTTTCCATTATTTTGGCCTCACAAAAAAAAATTTCGCCTGCAAAATTTCAGATCGATTGGGTAACGGTAAAGGGTTAAAAATCGATCCATAATTTTGACTACAAGCAGACACTACGAGTTAATATAATGGGAGTAAAAATTCAGCAACATCTAAAGCAAATAATGACAAACTACCTGTTGTTAATCAAAAAAAACAATGTAAAGTTACCAAAAAGAAAATGTATGTATTAATTTATTTAAAGAAAAATACAACAATAATTTTTGATATTTTTTTTTTGTGTGTAATATTTACATATACATACATATATTAAATAAAAAAAAAATATACATATATTCTATGTATGTGTATCCATAATAACCGCATGTTAGAAATAAATTGGTATATTATTTTTTATTTATGTATATACAATTCTGCAATATTTTGTTTTAGGGAAAATATATTTCTTTTGCATTTATAGAGTGTCACTTTATTTTGATTAGTATGATTATGCCACAATTTTTGTTCTAATTAGCTTTGCAATAGCTATTTCTATTTTAACATGAATGTCAGTCAACATTTTCAATTAGATATCAAACACAACAATGTTAAAAGTATACACAGAGCTGAGTAAAGAAGCGGTGTGTTTTTTTTTTTTTTTTTTTTTTTGCTTTGCTTTAAAAACAGTTATTATTTTACCTACAAAATATCTAATTGCGATTGCATATAATTTTTAAAAATTGTTTATAATTACTAAGCATTATTATTCCCATAATGTAAAATTGCGCCCTTTATATTTTCCATTCAAATTTAAGAAAATATCAATTGGAATTCAGATTTCCAATTATAAATTAGAAAATATCAATTGAATTTCAGAAAACGTCGGAACTAATAACTTGAAATTTAGATGACATCAATTGAATTTTAAAAAATAGATTTTATTCTTTAAACACAAATTGAAATTCAAAAAAAACCAAATATGTTTACATTTAAAAAAATATTGCCATTCAGGAGACATTAATAAGATTTCAGGAGAAGAAAACATTAATTTAAATTCAATGAAGTTTAGAAAACCTCAAATGATATTTAAGAAGAGCGAACATAAAAATTGTTACATAAATAAAGCGCAATTTGATGAGAACGTTATTTATATATTATTTTTCACAATTTTTGTGGATGAAAATTTGAAGTTATTCAGAAAATAAAGATAACAAATATTTTATTTAAAATTTTTGGGACATTTGGTTTTATGCGTTTGGCATCCCTAATTTGAACTAGTGTTCAAGGTGACTTCAAAATTTGACTTCATGGTTAGCAAAGTAAAACCCAAAAAATTTAAGTTCGATAATAATTCCCCGGTAGTAGTATTTGGAGTCAATAAATGAAAATATATTTTATTAACATAATTTAATTCAAAATCAAAAGTTCACATCACTGGGTTAGATTTTGTATTGTATTGTGTTATTTTGTGTTACCACAAAATCTAATTCCCTTTTAATATGTAAAAAAAAAATTATTCTCTATGTTTTCCAAATATGGCAATATTTTAACAAAAAAATTGAGAGAGCTTTTTTTTTGGTTATTATTTTGATATTCCATCCGACCTATACTGCCGCAATGAAGAATTATTTGGCCAGTTAAAAAAAACTATACAACCATCTCCAATTAGATTTAACGTGTAAAGCCACCCAACACAACCACTACCTTCGCAATGGAGGTTAGGGTAAACTATTTAATTTGCAAAAACTAAATTAAACGAGAAGTTATGTCATATAACCGGAAACGCATGCATATAGGTACATATATAACCTAAATGCATGCCGATCAGCAACCACGATGACCAAAAAACAAACACCGAAACGTGTTTTCTTTTATCCGAAATAATAGAAAAGACAAAAACAATCTTTCCTCATTGAAGCGCGAATTAATAATTTGAGAGAGCTTTATAGACCAACTCTTGAAATAACCAAAAATCATCTGTTAAGCCGATCAACCCAAAGAATTTGCTGAAAGAATTTGGTATTAAGTTTAATAAATTGTTTACTTTTTCAAATATTTTGTTTACATTTATTATCAATACTCAAACCGAAGTGGAGGGCATCAAAGATTCGGCACAGCCGAATTTAAGACTCTTACTTGTTTATGCTGGTTTTCTACGTATTTAGCAATATCAATCAATAAAAAATAACAATATTCAAGAAGTGAAAAAATTATTTTGAGTCGATCTGGAAATACTAAAGTCAAGTATTTTCGGTAGTTAGAAAATAAGCTAAATAAGGTAATTAAAACTTTTACATTTCCATACAACAGTTCAATCAAAAACCAAAAAATATTAACTATAAACTATTTAAATGCCAGAAAGAATGCGACAAAGAAATAATTCTTTTAAATTCTCCCTCTCTAAGAGGCACGAGATAACGCAACTATAAAAAGAACATATTTCAAGCCTATTTCTCAGTTTTGTCCTAAACTTTGATATAAGCGTGAACAATAAATGTCAACTTAATCTTAAATTAAAAGTAAAACAAAAAAAAAAAAAATATGTTCTCTTTTCCTTCTTGTTTCAAGCAATTTAAACTCTGTGCCATTTGAAGACCATTTTAGCCAATGTCGTTATTTCTGCTGCTTTAGTGCAGGAAGTAAAAAGGACCTTTAGAAATTTATAGTATTTTAAGCATCAGATTACAAAAATTTTTATGTTTGTTTTGGAATAATGTTGTCTTTACAATGTTTTTTCTTTACTTCATTCAATTTCTGGGTTATTTTTTTCATTTTTTTTTTTTTTTTTTTAGGACAAACCAATAAACTTAACAAATTTATTGGTTTAAAAGAAATTTTGTTTATTCTCTTATTAAAGAAATGATTTCTTTAAATAAAATTTAGAATGAAAAGACAAACAAATAAATATTGATTGTTTTCTAGCTAACTTTAGGTAAGTTTTTTTTTAACCTTTAATGATACTTTTAAATCTCTACCTTTTAATCATCGATATTATTTTTCTTCACCCTAAAAAGGCTTTTAATGAAAATGAGCAAGACACCAACATAAAAGGGGTTGTTTTTCTTAGTTTCGAAAGTATCAGACAGTCTCTTTTTTTGCAAGGTTAAATACTTTGTAACATTTTTTACATACAAATTTTATACAAAAGTTAATGTACATTCATATAATAAGGTGACACATATTTGAAGATGAAAAATTGGTAAACTTTTTAAGAGAAACGGAAAAACTGAACATTATTTAAATTTTTTTCGTGATAAATCAAAATATCAAAATTATTTTAAATTATAGAGATTATAACGTTTTATTTGATATGCCGATTGATATAACGGGTAAAAATATTTTTTGAATCTTTTTTTTGATCCTGTTAATCTCTAAAGTCCTTAAAAAGGGAAATAAATCAGAAAATGAAACAGTGTCATCAAAAAATCTAAGTTTTTTTATAAATATTTTTTTTAATTTAGAAGTTAAATGCCACCCTAATGTATAAACTTTGTATATGAATTTATATCAAAGAATTTGTGTGCGTTTTTGTATGTCTTTTAATGCTAATGAGATGAGGGCATATAATAAAAAAAATTCATTAAGTTACTTTGAGGATTTTCCTGTAAAACGATACACACACACACATCCAAAAATCTGCAAACTTTTTCACTTTAACTTAAGCCTTAAATATCAGCTCAGTAGCAGCTGTTGTTTATTTAGTAGCGCCAACATATCTTTTTAAAATATACAAAACAGCCATAGAAGAATATTGCACATTGATAATGTGATGGTGATGGCGGTGTTGTAACCTCGTTAAGCTTAATTAATAGCAACAAAGTGATAAACACCCTTGCCCTCCCGCCCGCTCTACTCATTAACATCTTAAGAAAACTTTCAGTATAAAAGATGTTAATTCGTAAGACAGTTACGAAACTAAAAGCAAAACAGATAATCAACTAGAAAACAGGTGAATGTATATTTTGTTACAACCTGGACCTTTTCATGGTTCGTACTCGTATAAGCGAAGAAATGATGCTTTAACAAAAAAAAAAAAAAAAGGCTTAAACCTATTTGAGCGATCTGTATTAACAATGACAAATGATGGATTGAATGTTTTCTAAGTAATTAATAGAAATTTTTAAGATTATATGGTTGTAGCTGCATTTTGTTTATAAATAAAACCGAAACTCAACTCGTATAATACCTACGAGTCGGAAGTATCATGCTCTCCGTCACATAAAAGTCAAGTTTGCGACATCATCAATATCAAAACGGGTGTAAGACAGGGATGTGTTCTATCCCTCCTACTCCTACTCCTACTCTGGTATTTGATGGTATAATGAGACAGTCTGTAAATCCCACACCTGGTGGACAGCATCACAGCTAAAGCGTCGTCGAGTGCAGGACAGATTATAAATAGCGCAAAATCGAAACCAATGCGTTTTAATGTCCTAATGACTTCAGTTCCTCACTGCAAAATATCTGGCGATTGTTCCAAAGATATCATTAACAAACTGACTAAGGCTAAACTAGCATTTGGAATTTTGAAATTTCAATAAGCTCTGCAGATCAGCAATCATCGATCGACATATGTAACAAAATCAAAGATTTCAACAGCAATTTAAAATCAGTACTGTTTTTTGGCTCAGACGGGAGACAAATTTTTGTTTTTTTCCTACTTTCCTTTTACTTTCATTTTTTATTTAAGGCCTGTACGCAGCTTGCTAAGGAATCAAAAACTTCATATAAAAAAACACTTCAGAAATGCTTAAGGAATTTTTCTGTCAAAAAATTTCTGTTGATAGTCCGCAGCTTTTTAAAAAAGTAGTATTGTTTTTACTACTTTTTTTTGACGTAAATGAAGTTAGGCAACCCAGGCTTTGAGCAGGAATATCAAATTTTTCGTTCTTTCTGAAAGGAATTTTGACAGGAGAGGTAAGCATAAACAAAATGTAATATGCTAAAAAAAAATAAAAGTTATTTTTCAGTTGCAAACCTGGGAAAAAACGAACAAAATTCGGCAAAAAAAAAACAAGAAGCGGATGGGTAATTTTGATACTGAGCTTAAAAAGGTTTAGCAGGCCAAATAAAGCAGAACCGAAGAATTGATTTGTTTTCAATTTCACAATTCTTAATAATTGACAGAAAACAGCTGATTTCTAGCGTTGCACTGAAAGGTACTTTTGTGCTTTTTTTTTCTTTAAGAAATATATGAAAATTTTCTGTTAAGATTCCTTAACAAGCTGCGTACAGCTCTTTAAAATGAAAAATAAAGCATCTTCATCATATTGTAAAATATTTTTTTTTTTTGTTGTTCTTAACAAATAACAAGCAAAAACGTATAATTTGTCATTATTTAAAGTTACGTAAGTATACCATGCCTTGCAATAAAAATGATTTACCGTTGTAAATGCCGCTTAAAATTTCATGATGCTTCATTTCGAATCATTTGTATAGCTTGAAGTGTGGTCATATTTCGAAAATAAAAACAAGTAAGAAAATTATAGTCGGTCTAGACCGACTATAGGATACCCTATACCATGCGTTTAGAGACCCTACCCCATAGGCCCAACTAACTGGACATAGAAAATAAGCATAAACCAAAGGGATTTTTTTAAATTTTTTTGTCTGCAGATATGAAAAAGTTCATATCGGATGCTATATCTATATGGGGACTAGGCCCAAAGATAGACCGATCCTGACCATGTTTGCTAAGGTCTCTTGTATTTTGCAAAAATATATACAAACAAAATTTGAGAAGAATCAGTGCAATATTTTTGTTTTTTGATAGATTTAAGTGAAGATCGGGAAGCAGCTCTATATGGGGCCTATGACTAAGAGTTGTCCCATAGGAGTCATTTTTGGACTACTGATTAATTGATGTAATAAACACATACAAACCCAATTTGACTAAGATTTATATGATAATTTGGATCTTATGGCAATTTAAGTCGATTTCATAGGGGTCATTTGTATGGGGGCTAGGTCTGAACATGGACCGATTCTCACCAATTTCAATAGCGTTCTTCCTATGGCAGACAAAAGCTTATATACCAAATTTCATCAAAATATATTCATATTTGCGACCTGCAGTTTGATTACAAGCTTTACAAGCTTTACGGACGGACGGACGGACGGACATCGTTAAATCGAATCAGATAGTGATTCTGATTCGATCGGTATAATTAAAGATGGGTCTAGGTCAAATATTTTTGGTAGTTACAAACAGCAGCACAAAGTCATTATACCCAAACCACATAGTGGTATAGGGTATCATATAGACCGACTATATGATACCCTATACCATGCGTTTGGAAACCCTATTTCTTAGGCCCAACTAACTGGACATAGAAAATAAGCAAAAATCAAATTTGAGTGGGATTTTTATTAATTTTTTTGGTTGCAGATATGAAAAAGTTCATATCGGATGCTATATCTATATGGGGACTAGGTCCAAAAATGGACCGATCCTGACCATGGTTGGTAACGTCTCTTGTATTTTGCAAAAACATATACAAACAAAATTTGAGAAGAATCAGTGCAATATTTTTGTTTTTAAATAGATTTAAGTGAATATCGGGTAGCAGCTCTGTATGGGGCCAAAGGGATCATTTTTGGACTACTCATTAATGGATGTAATGAACGCATACAAACCCAATTTGAGTAAGATCTATATGACAATTTGGATCTTATGGCAATTTATGTCGATTTCATAGGGGTAATTTGTATGGGGGCTAGGTCTGAACATGGACCGAATTTCACCAATTTCAATAGCGTTCATCCCATGGCCGATAAAAGCTTATATACCAAATTTCATCACAATATATTCATATTTGCGACCTGCACTTTGATTACAAGCTTTACATGGACACACAGACGGACGGACGGACGGACGGACGGACGGACGGACGGACGGACGGACGGACATTGTTAAATCAACTCAAAAAGTGATTCTGATTCGATCGGTATAATTAAAGATGGGTCTGGGTCAAATATTTTTGGTTGTTACAAACAGCAGCACAAAGTCATTATACCCAAACCACATAGTGGTATAGGGTATAAAAATCATAAAGTCAAAGCAGTGGAGTCAAATGAGAAAGGCGAAGAAGTTTCTAAACCATTCCGGTCATTAAATTGACGAAAGATTGGAAGTTTCTTAATAAAATAGAAATTTATTAAATTTAAAAAAGCCCATAGTACAAACAATAATAAAAAATTTCAAGACAATGGAAATTATGTAAATATGACTCGTTCTGGAAGCACCGCATTCCAGACAAACGAAGAACACGTGTCGTTACTCTTTCCGTTCAAGAAAATTCTAAGCAAAGTGCAGTCTAGTTAAATAGAAAACTAAAGTCAGTTCACAGAAGCGTTTAGGGGGATGGGTACAATAGCAAAGTTACGAGAAAAACCACTAGTAGATCAAAAAATTGCTAAATTTTAAACTGTGGAGACATTGCTTGTAATAATTCTTTATTTGCCTAATTTGTGGAAAGTTTTACCGTATCTAATTGCAAGTAGTGTATTTTTATGCCATACAAGTTTTAAACTGATTGTCAGTACGTACAGTAGGTGGCAGCACTTATGATATCTAGATCATCTGGTAAAGTTGTCAAATCGTCAGTGTCCGTATTGCGTATCTTCAGATGGCTGTAACCAGTCTTCTATTCATGATAATCACACTTTCTAATAGCGTTTTGAAAAGCTTAAAGACTCAGCTTTAAGAATGTATAATGGTTTCTTATAAGAAATTGCGCTAATTATAAGTAAATTCAATTTTGGTTATATAAAATACCGACCTCTTAGAGTTGAGCTGTTGAGGGTTATAAGCAAAAAAAAATTTTAATTTTTTTTTGAAGCACCCTACACACCATGGAATAATAAAGTTTTACCAAAAGCTAAAAATAGAAAAACAAATTTTACAACAAGTATAAAAGGGCGCCAGATTTTACAAATTACTCAATCACACGCTCCGAATATAATATTACTAGTAAATTGGCATATGATAACTATTTAGCCCGTATGACAACAAAAATATAAAAAAAATAAAAAAAACGAATTTTCTGACTTAAATATAATGAAATCGATGAAGGTCGTATATGGATACCCCACATAATTTTCAGCGTTGAATATTTTGGGCTATTTTATATATGGGAAAGTCAAAGATTTGACGATTTGTGTAATAATTTCGTTCCACGTTTGTGGAAGTCACGATGACGCCCTTATTCGGTCCGGTAGGCTGCCCACTTTTAGCGAAAACAGTTCATTAACATCCTGAGCAGGTTGCTGTTTAAAATCATCAAAATCGGTTCAATAGGTCTCAAGATATCATTGAAAATGTAAAAAAAAATCTTGTGAAAATATGAATTTTTTTATGTTGTTCTTCTAAATTTTGTAATTTGAGAGTATGTATCCTTGTACTCCACGTGTCATATCAGTTTAGGCTGGTATTGCCTAAAACATGAATAATATAAAATAATCTAGTATATAATAAAATGATCCTCAAAATAATGTTAAATAATATATAGTATATGCAGCTGTTACGTAAATATTTTTTCAAAAAAAAAATTTTTTTTTTATTTTATATTAAAATAAGTATCTTAAAAAGTCAAGCTCATTTGCACATTTGATTCTAAAAATAATATATATATTCTGCAAGATTTCGGGTCGAGTCCCAAACCGTCATCAATAACAAAAAGCAGTAAAAAGTTAAAGCGATGACGGGAAAGTGCAAAAGTACGAGTATATATGAAGGTTCAGGTTCAAACCTCACGGCCGTCCTAAGTAGAAACGTTTCATGTAGAAACAATATATTCAATTATAACATAACAATTATCACAATGTTCAATAAATTGCTGATGAAGACTGAAATGCCAGAAACCGGTCCTTCTCTACCATGCACCATTGAAATAAAAAAATTCATTTTTTTTTATAAAATATATTTTTGAAATAAACTTTACTTCAATATATTTTATTTCAGCAGTTGTTAAAGAATGTTCTGTAAAAAATAGGATGAAAAACAATTTAAATAACCAAATTAAAATTTTAGTAATATTAGACAAAAAATTTCAAATTCTAGGAAATTTTATTTTTTCATTAAATTTTTCTCTTTCAATATTATCTTAAACTACATATAAAACCACATATGTAAAAAATTTATGAATATTTAAATAAAATTCATCAAATTGTGAATTCTTAAGTAAAATTCATTAAATTTCATTATAAATATTTGTTGAACACACAAAAGATTTAAAACTGGGTGTGTTAATAAATAATTTTTTAAGAGCCTAAAGGTATGCTAATCAATTTTAGCCAATTCACGATTCAACAGAAATTTAATAAACACACATACAGCATTGTATAGTTTTTTATTTGAAGCTTAAATATGTGTTTTATGTATGTGTTAATAGCAGTTTTAAATTAATTTTATCTCCAAAAAATGTTCGATTGGTGCACATCTGTAAATAAGGTGCACATCTGCAAAGAAATACCTTTCAAATGGTATAGTTTTTTTCAAAATCGGTTGATAAGTAATACAGTAAAATCGGTCACAAGAAATCGCCTTGCCTATTAATATTGTAGGTTATCATCAATTAAGATTATACTAGCAGATTCCAGCCATCGAAATTCGAGTTCAAATTCTAGGGAATTTTATTTTTTCATTAAATAAAGACCATAAAGGTACGTTAATCGATTATAGCTAATTCACAAATCAACTCAAAAAACAAACTCATTTTTATTACAAACACATTAACATATTTAATAAACACACACATTTAAATACAACTTTAAATACAATTTATTCCAAATAAAGAAAAAAAATTTAAAAATCTGTAAATCTACAAAACGGCTAAAAAGAAATACCTTTCAAATAACATACGTTTGGTCAAAATCGTTTTTAAAATTTCATATCAAAATAATGCATTAATTTTGTACATTTTATTTATTGTTTTATTTAAAAATATATTAAAAACAAGAGTATTACATTCAGCTCTGCCGAATTTGATACCCTCTGAAACTCAATATTACAAAAAATGTTGTTCTTTCTATAAAAAAACAATGATAGTATCTTCCATAGAAATTATTATTATAATTAATTAATTATGTATAATTAATTGCAATCTGAAAATTTTCATTGTTTTTGTCTTCTAGAATAGAAAACCTTTACTAATGAAATTCATTATTTAATCCAGCCTGCGTTATAATACGCAAAGTTTGATCCCTATAAGAACGTTTTCAGACCTTGACATATCATTCAAATGATTCATCACTAAAAATCAATTTTTAAAATATTTTTTCTGAATTAGCCAGTAATACAAAAAAAACAGGTAGTAAATTAACGGCAACTTATACAGACTTAAAAATATACCCGATAAAAGTTTATATATCAAATTTCCTCTAAATATATATTTGTATAACTGCGACTTTTAGTTTACGTGTACTGACAGATGACCGGACGAACATTGTTAAATCGAAAAGTGATTTAGAGTCGATTGGTATATGAAGTATGTCTGTGTAAGGTACTATTGATATTTAAAAAGAACAACACGATTTTATTAAATTTATTTTATCAAAAATTTTTTTCTTACAAAATTTGTTAAATCACTTTTTAAACAAAAAAAATATATCTATAATATTAATAGGCTAGGCAATTTCTTGTGAACGATGTTTTGTTCTACTGTTTTATACCGATTTGAACAAAACTTATACTTTTTGAAAGGTATTTATTTTTATTTATTTTAATTTTTGCCTTTATTTGAGTAAATTGCATTTAAAGTTGCTACTAGCACATACATAAAATTATACAATGCTATGTGTGTTTATAAAATTTATTAATGTGTTTGTAAGTTTGTTTTCTTCATTCACAATAATATAAAACAAAAAAATGTTGGTTTGTAAATTGGCTAAGTTGATCTGCATTCGAATATCGAGCGCTGGAATCTGCTAGTATAAAATAAAACATGAATAAACTTAAGAACTATGATATGAATTGTTGTTTATAATTTGTTTATAATTTTTGTGTTAATAAATTATTCTTTTTTTATTCAAAAAAGTTTAAAATAAATAATTTAAATTAAGAATAATTAAGGAATGAAATTTGTTATTATTTTCTGCAAAACAAAAACTTAAAATTTCATTAGTTATAATGAGATTTCTGTTGATCTATGTTGGATGTAAATATTTTATATATGGCTTATAACGCGTAGTTTTAATAGTTTTAATCAGTCTATTTCTCATTTCCGATTTAACAATACTAATCGAAGATAACAATGTTTTACAAGAATAAGTAGATAAAAAAAAATGTTAAAATAGCCTTTTCCAATTCAAGAAAAATTATCTAGAATTGATTTCCAAGTTGTTAATATTTCATTTCCGGCATTTCATTGGATTAATCGATCTCGTTGAATTTCTTTCCAAATGATTCTCAAATCTATGTTTTTTTTGTTTCTACTTCGAACTAGGTTGAAAATCCACCAATTACATCTCGAAATCTTCTAAATGCATGAACTCATATATCGTTAATTGTAAATTATAAACTTACAATTTTCAATTAATTTTTCACATTAAATTATAAATTGCTTACATAAAACAAAAAACATAAAACATTTAACATATACTAAAATTAAATTAAACACACAACTTAAAATAATATCACAGTTTTTATACCCTATACCACTATGTGGTTTGGGTATAATGACTTTGTGCTGCTGTTTGTAACAACCAAAAATATTTGACCTAGACCCATCTTTAATTATACCGATCGAATCAGAATCACTTTCTGAGTTGATTTAACAATGTCCGTCCGTCCGTCCGTCCGTCTGTGTGTCCATGTAAAGCTTGTAATCAAACTGCAGGTCGCAAATATGAATATATTTTGATGAAATATAGGCTTTTATCGGCCATGGGATGAACGCTATTGAAATTGGTGAGAATCGGTCCATGTTCAGACCTAGCCCCCATACAAATAACCCATATGAAATCGACATAAATTGCCATAAGATCCAAATTGTCATATAGATCTTACTCAAATTGGGTTTGTATGCGTTCATTACATCCACTAATGAGTAGTCCAAAAATGATCCCTTTGACCCCATATAGAGCTGCTTTCCGATCTTCACTTAAATCTATTAAAAAACAAAAATATTGCACTGATTCTTCTCAAATTTTGTTTGTACATATTTTTACAAAATATAAGAGACTTTACCAAACATGATCAGGATCGGTCCATTTTTGGACCTAGTCCCTTTATAGATATAGCATCCGATATGAACTTTTTCATATCTGCAGCCAAAAAAATTAATAAAAATCCCACTCAAATTTGGTTTTTGCTTATTTTCAATGTCCAGTTAGTTGGGCCTAAGAGATAGGGTTTCTAAACGCATGGTATAGGGTATCATATAGTCGGTCTAGACCGACTATAATTTTCTTACTTGTTTATGTTTAGTTTCTATGTCTAGTATTCTTATTCTATTGAAGTCGGGTTCATGTTTTTCGTTGATCATATGTTTTGAGAAGGCTGTTAATTGCCTTTGTTTCTCAATGTCATTTTGTGTTCGCCCACTCTTGTTTGTAGATTTCTTGCCGATGTAAATTGTTGTGCCGATGTAAATTAGATCACATTTTTGTTCGTCGTTTCCGTTACATGCTATTTCGTACACAACATTGTTTTGTTGTTGTTTTTCAACAGGCGCTTTAATTTTGGAAAAAATAGAGTTGAGTGTAGTGTATGGTTTGTAGGCGAAACATATGTTTTGTGTTTCTATTGTTGTTTCAATATTCTTATTGTCCGTCAAGCCAGGAATAAACTTTACACTGTAAAAAAACTTTGTCGTTGATTTCAGTGTTATTTGGAGATATGTTGGTTTTTAATTTTCTTTGCGTTTCTTCAACTAGTTGTTTTATAAGTTTTATTGGAAAACTATTATTTATTAATATTGATGTGATTTTCTTTATATTTTTGATATGAAATTCCTCGTCACTTATATGTAGTACCCTAAAAATTAAATTTTTCGCCGTATTTATTATTTGGTATTTTGGTTGTGTTGCGTTGAAATTCGTCAGTCTTCCAGAAGATGCTTCTTTTGAATACCAGTCAAATTTAATCAGACTATTGTGTCTATATATGTATGTATCCAAGTATGCAATTTTATTATGTGTCTCAATTTCCATAGTGAACTGAATTTTAGGATTATATGAGTTGAGAATATTCAGGATCTCTTCTTTGTCGTCACGTTTTACTATAGCTAATATGTCATCTACATATTTCACTATGTGTTTTAAATTAATATTTTTCTTCTTTAACTCGGTTATTGCTTCGTCAAGTAAACTGTCTAATACTATATCCGCTATGATGGGTGATAGAGGATTCCCCATCGGCATTCCGAAGACTTGGCTGTAGATTTTATTTTCGTAAACAAAATAAATAGGTTTAAATAATCCAACCCATAAAAACACAGTTTTTATTAAAACTCTTGCTTTCCTTATGCATAAAATTTTGAAGCCTTGTTTTCAATGCATGGTGCTGTTATTTTATTTCTTTGTTTGATGGTTTTATTTATATTAAAGATATAAGAATCACATTGGTAATAATCAAATTTTTAAAATTTAATTGAATTAATTAATTTAATCTCTCCGTGAAAATGCGTGACTATGCATGACTGTGTGTGACTTAGGCAAAGTTAATCCTTTTTCACAACAAGTACACCCAACAAGTTTCGGATCGATTGGATGAGGGGAAATGGGTTTTGAATCTTTCCGTGTCTATGCGTGACTGTGTGTGACAATCTTTAAATTAATCTTTGGCCACAACAAGTCTATGGACAAAGTTTCAGATCGAACGGATGAGGAGAAGTGAGGTTTTAATCTCTTCGTGACTGTGCGGGACTATGCGTGACTGTGCGTGACTATGTCAAAGTTAATACTTGTTCATAGCAAATATATCGACCAAGTTTCAGTGTGATTGGATGAGGGGAAATGGGTATTAAATCTCTCCGTGACTGTGCGTGACTACTTTAAAATTAATCTTTGGTCACAACAAGTCCTTGCACCAAGTTTCAGATCGATCGGAAGAGGGTAAGTGAGGTTTTAATCTATCCATGACTGTGCGTGAATATGCGTGACTGTGCATGAGTAAGACAAAGTTAATCTTTCTTTCGCAGCAAATATATGGACCAAATTTCACATCGATCGGATGAGAGGAAATGACTTTTAGATCACTCCGTGACTGTGCGTGGCTATGAGTGACTGTGCGTGACTATCCAAAAATTAATCTATAGTCACAACAAGTTTCAGATCAGTTTGATGAGGGGGAAGTGGGATGCCCCTTGCAGAGAGTATGAGTTAAAAGAAAGAGTTTAAAAATAACATAACTAAGTTGGATTTTTACACATTCAGAGCATTCTAGCGACTTTTACCTGTTCAGTTTCATGATTTTGTGAAAAAAAATCAAAATTAAAGTTTGGTCGGACTGCGCTTTTTGCTTCTAAAAAGTTGGCATCGGTGGTAATTATGATTTTTCGAATAAAAATCTATTACCATTTTTATACCCTTCACAGCATTGTGCAGAGGGTATATACCAGTTTGTCATTCCGTTTGTAATACATCGCGAAATGCATTTGCCACCCCCATAGAGTATATATATTACTGATCCTTATGACAACTCGAGACGATATAGCGATGTCCGTCTGTCCATCTGTCTGTTGAAATCACGCTCATTCATATAATAAATCATTTACATGGGTAAATTTAGGATAATGTTATTTGTCATTATTTCGAGTATGTTGGTTTTTAAAATAAGATAAATTGGTTATCATTTTGCCAAGATATGACCAAATTATAACAAGTAAGAAAATTATAGTCGGTCTAGACCGACTATACGATATCCTATACCATGCGTTTAGAAACCCTATCTCTTAGGCCCAACTAACTGGACATAGAAAATAAGCAAAAACCAAATTTGAGTGGGATTTTTATTAATTTTTTTTGGCTGCAGATATGAAAAAGTTCATATCGGATGCTATATCTATATGGGGACTAGGTCCAAAAATGGACCGATCCTGATCATGTTTGGAAAAGTCTCTTGTATTTTGCAAAAATATATACAAACCAAATCTGAGAAGAATCAGTGCAATATTTTTGTTTTTTAATAGATTTAAGTGAAGATCGGGAAGCAGCCCTATATGGGGCCAAAGGGATCATTTTTGGATTACTCATTAATGGACGTAATGAACGCATACAAAACCCAATTTGAGTAAGATTTATATGACAATTTGGATCTTATGGCAATTTATGTCGATTTCATAGGGGTAATTTGTATGGGGCTAGGTCTGAACATGGACCAATTCTCACCAATTTCAACAGCGTTCATCCCATGGCCGATAAAAGCTTATATACCAAATTTCATCAAAATATATTCATATTTGCGACCTGCAGTTTGATTACAAGGTTTACATGGACACACAGACGGACGGACGGACATTGTTAAATCAACTCAAAAAGTGATTTTGATTCGATTGGTATAATTAAAGATGGGTCTAGGTCAAATATTTTTGGTTGTTACAAACAGCAGCACAAAGTCATTATACCCAAACCACATAGTGGTATAGGGTATAAAAACTCACTGAACAACTCACAACTCACTACCAAAAATATTTGACCTAGACCCATCTTTTATTATACCGATCGAATCAGAATCACTAACTGATTCGATTTAACGATGTCCGTCCATCCGCCCGTCCGTCTGTGTGTCCATGTAAACTTTGTAATCAAACTGCAGGTCGCAAATATGAATATATTTTGACGAAATTTGGTACGTAAGATTTAATCGGCCGTAGGATGAACGCTATTGAAATTGGTGAGAATCGGTCCATGTTCAGACCTAGCCCCCATACAAATGACCCCTATGAAATCGACATAAATTGCCATAAGATCCAAATTGTCATATAGATCTTACTCAAATTGGGTTTGTATGCGTTTATTTCATCCATTAATGAGTAGTCCAAAAATGATCCCTAGGCCCCATATAGAGCTGTTTCCCGATCTGCACTTAAATCTATCAAAAAACAAAAATATTGCACTGATTCTTCTCAAATTTTGTTTGTATATATTTTTGCAAAATACAAGGGACTTTACCAAACATAGTCAGGATCGGTCCATTTTTGGGCCTAGTCTCCATATAGATATCTTCAACCAAAAAAATTAATAAAAATACCACTCAAATTTGGTTTATGCTTATTTTCTATGTCCAGTTAGTTTGGCCTATTAGATAGGGTCTCTAAGCGCATGGTATAGGGTATCATATAGTCTAGTCATATGGTCTAGACCGACAATAATTTTCTTACTTGTTTGTTATAATTTAGTATTAAGTTTATCAAATTCTATATTCCTTCAAATATTTTGTTCACATCTATAATATTAATAGGTAAGGCGATTTCTTGTTACCGATGATTTGTTAAACAGTTTTCTCCCGATTTTGACCAAACGTATCTTATTTGAAAGGTATTTGTTTTTAGCTATCCATCAGATTTACAGATTTTCACCCTCTGGAGCATTTTTTTTTTTTTTTTTTGAGTAAAAGGCATTTAAAAATTCTACTAATACATTGTCTTTGTAAAACAAAATGAGTTCCATTTCTTAATTCACAATAATAATTGTGTTGAACTGAAAAATAATTTTGGACATAAACCAATTTAAAAAGTGTTGAATTTTGTGAATTGTCGTATAAAATAATTTATAAAATGAAAAAAATTGCTAGTTTGTTACAAATAGGACAATAAGTCGAGATATTTATGAAAACATAAAACCCGTGTGTAGGGCATCAATGATTCCGCATAGCCAAATTTAATACTCTTACTTGTTTTATATAAATTTTTTTATTTAATTTTTAATAAGTTTTTTGATTTCTTGATATTAAAAAAAAAATTTTGTTTAATTTTCAATCAAATAATTTATTTAAAAATATGAGCTTTTTTTAATAACTTATACCATTAATTCGAAATATTTTTTTTATTTTTTTAATGTTAATTTTTAGGTTTTATTCAATTTTCTACCTAACAACAGTAATTAAGTGTTTTATTCGTAATATGTATTGTTTATTGCTCTCTAAGCATATGAAATAGCTAAAAGTAATAAACATTTTAATTAAATTTATTACGCATTATGACACAATAATCTCCATATAATGTTTTCACCTAAAATGCACAGACGGACAGACAGACCGACAGACAAGAAGTACTGTTGTAGGCATGGCAAATAATCCGAACATGTCTTCATTATTTCTGATTTTTTTTTTGTAGTGAACTACGAAGTAAGTTGGACAGACTAACATCGGTATGAAAATGTATTCGACCGTAAATGCACACATAATCCTTGTTTGATGCAATGGCTTTTTAGAGATTTTGTAATAATGAATTGCAATTTGTTGCAAATAAGTATATACATATAATTTCAGGCATGTAAGTAAGGTAAGTATTTATAGTGACTCATTTAAGATGAGTTGAGTTGAGATGTAACATGTTTTAAGTGTATTAGTCCAAGTTAGTCCAAGTGTGTGTGTGTATTCGAATACACCCACACTTATGTATACAAATTAAAATGAAGTTATTCTTGTCATGATGGGGGAGATTTTAAAACAAAATGTTCAATTGTTTTATGATGCAGTGGTGAACAGAAGTTTAGCAGTATGGAGTACATATACTTATATCAGAAACTGTAAAAATAACTTTATAAATAACTAGCTGTTTTTACCCGGTCTTGCCCGGGATTCAAAGCCTTTGACTTGAAAAATGGTTCACTACGCTTAGCAGGCGCTAAGCACTTACTGCCCAATGAACAAATTCCACAAAAAGATGAACTTTCTCTCCAAAAATTTGTATGGGGTTGGAAAATTTGTTCATGTTGAAAAAATTCCCCAATCTTTACGTTTTTTGGGGAGTAAATTCATTTTTTATTTCAATTTAAAATTTTTTGATTTTTTAATTTAGAAATCTTTTTATAAGACGTTACAGCAATAGTGCTTCAAAAATAAGCTGTGAAAACGCTTTAAGTTTTTTTTTAAGTTTATTTATTTTGTAAACATCAAATTAAAGGAAACAGAACTTTTAAAAATTTTATAACTTCATTCAATAAGTGATCATCATTCAGCAGAGTCGTCAAATTTATAGATGTTTCAAAAATGGAAAATGAATGCGATGTTTAAAATTGCGCCGCAAAGTTGCTTTAAGCAACTGCCTTTAGTATGTGTATAGTAATTATTACACATACGTAGAAAAAATTTATCATAAGACTTTTCACTGGGATGTGTTCCGCGAGCGATTCGCGTTCGCATCCGCGCGTTTGGCAGCTACACCCATGCTGCCACGCAGTTGTCGTCAACTTATTTTAATCGCCAAAATATATTTTTCACATGCTATATTTTAACTGAGCTGTGTTCGCGAGCGCGTCGTGTCCGCGTCCAATGCCGAGCGCCGCTCCCGCACGTTTGGCAGCCACACCAGTGCTGCCGCGCAGCTGTTGTCAACTTATTTTAATTGCTTCCGCGCACCGAAATGATGCTATTGAAAAGAATACAGATTTTAAGTACGTTTACTGCAGGACAGATATTGAGAGTAGTATGGGGAATTTATTCATTTCTTTTGGGGACCTTTTTTAAAAAATTTTGGGAATTTGTTTATCATGAAGTTATTCCCCAATTTTTTGTGGAATAAGTTTATTGTTTTTGGAAATTTGTTCATTGGGGACTAAGTACTCAGCGCCTGCTTACCATTAAAACTAACTTTGTTTATTCATGGTTTATCTTGAGTGTATGATGTCTAAAAGTTTTAGTTATTCTAGAGCTTTGGGATATACAACATTTCTGGTTTTTCCTTCTGGTGCATATATGAAAAGATTGTGGTGGCTCCCAACTCTGGACCAGGCGACATATAATTGTCTATGAGAAAAAGATGGAGATTCTAAGTTAATACCTGCTAACGTAAGAGATTGTCCGCTGGATTTCTAGACGCACTTGAGTTGATTCCGCTTCTCTTCTCAGATTGTCTAACGCGTTGAGACTCGATTCGAATTTGGATCTGATCGGGTTCTCTAGAGTTCTGTTTAGTTTAAGCCTTTTCGCATTTGAGGTAGTACGGCCTATATGCTACGCTTTCATGTGCAAGTCACAATTGAAAATAGTTCTTTTTCCACCATTTTGTCTTCCAATGTAGTTAAAAAGGCGAGATGGAAATATTTGTACGAATTAACCTCATCGGAGTAATCCTACAATGTTCACTCACCCAAGAAATAAATCTGCACTAATTTTGGGGTGTTACAACTCATATAATAAAAAAAAGGCAAGAGGGGAATATTTGTAATAGCTTGATTTACAATATTTGTTTCATAATGGTGTAAACTCAAGAGTAGTAAGTAAAAAGATTTGTGCACTAAGTTTTAGGGAAGTCCATTGAAAAATTAAAATATGTTAACAAACACTAAAAACGTATATAGAAATTTAAAAAAAGTGGGCGTGGCCGATAAAAATATATATGACCTTGCCTGGGTTATGAGAATAATGTGCAGTAAATTCGAGTGAAACCCGTAAAAAATTAAAAAATGTGGGCGTAAAAATAGGCGTGGCCGGTAAGACAGTCTCTGGGGTATAGATCGTGTGCATCAAATTTCAGAGGAATCCGCTGAAAAGTTAAAATTTGTGTAGCGGACAAACATACAAAAAAACAGAAAATGAATTGTATATAAAAAGTGGGCGTAAAAGAAGGCGGGCCGATAAGAAGTATATGACGACCTTTCCTGGGGTACAGATATCGTGTGTACCAAATTTCAGAGAAATCCGTTGAAAACTACAAATTTCTATAGCGGTCAAACAAACAAACAAACAGAAAATGAATTTTATATATACAGATTATTGCTGAATTCCTTAAAGCTGAGGATAATTTTTAATCATTTTCTGTCACTGTTTGATTCCTCAAACAGCAACTTTAATTTGTTTTAAAATAAAGTATTCTCAAAATATTATTTTCTAATTCTGGTACTTTTTATGGGACAATATAAAGACAAAAGAAATAGGAATATGAAAATTAAAGAAGTTATGCATGGTCCACAACAATAAAAACTTCATATCGGATATCATTGCTATATGGGCTCTAAATTCAGAAATGGTCTGGTCAAAACCATAATTAGTCAGGTCACTTATGTGTTATAAAAACACATACAAACCATATTTCATTTAAATTTTTATACATGGAAGTCATTAAATGGATTGAAGTAAATATAGGGAAGCTACTTTATATGGGCAACATGACAAGAAGTAGGCCTAGACTCTTAATTTTTCGAGTGATGATTTATGGATATTAAAAAAACTCAAAAAAAAATTTATCACAATATCCCTAACGTCGCAAATTTCACCTGTAATTTAAATGTAAATTATCTATTAAGTACTATTTTTTTATCTGTTTATTTATTGCACCCTCCACACCATTATGCAGAGGATATATATCAGTTTGTCATTCCGTTTGTAACGTATCGAAAAATACATTTGCGACCCCGTAAAGAATATATATTCTGATCCTTATAACAACTGGAGTCAATATAGCGATGTCCGTCTGTCCGTCTGTCTGAGTAAATCAGGCTCATTCACAAAATAAACCATTTATCTGGGTAAAGTTATGACAATATTGTTTGTCATTACTTCGAGCAGGTTGACTTGACAGCACTATGCCGAGGTATGTCGAAAAACATGAAGACACATTTAAAAAAATGGTAAAAATTCAGCATGTTTGTTGTAATAATTTAGTATTAGATTTAATAAATTATCAAATTGTTGTTTGTTTAAATAGTTGGTTTACATTTGTTATAAATAGTGCAATAAGTCAAGATAATGTAAACTTAATGCCGATGTGAATGTGAATAAATAAGATAAGTCTTGTTTGGCAAGATACAGTGTGGTAAAGGTTAAAGGATTCATATACTTTTTGGAAAGTGACGATCGATTGTCACAAATAAATAAATAATCCAGCGGCTTCTGCTGACTGCTCTCGGTAATCTAATACCTTCGCTGACTGCTCTCGCTAATCCGTTTTGGCATAGTTAATATCGCGGATCCATACGATGCCGAACTACCAGCTAAATAAAACCACCTGAATATCGTTCCCTACTACTGACAACCGGTTATTGCTATCTCCTGATGATTACCGATTCCTGATATTTACTGGTTCCATACGTGTACCGATTACCGATGATTAAAATAAATTACTTTAAAAACCTTTTTTATACCTTTCATGTTCAAATAAAATAGTGTCAATTTCCATCCTCGTCTTAAGGACGTAGCAATGTTTTAATATAAAATTTAGTTTTTTGTATATTTGAAAAGATTTAATTTTATTACAAATATTTGATAGAATTTTATAATTAATACAACAGGAATTTTTAATCTTTAGTCCATAGTTAATATGCATTAAGAATATAAGAATATAGAGTCAATAAATCTACAACTAGATCATTTAAAAAACGGGAATTCTTTGACTTTGTTTTTAAAGCTGCATACTGCAACCCAAAATAAATCAGTTCTATATCTATTTTTCAATTTACGTAGTTTTATATTGTCGAAATCGATTACTTTTTTATCTTTTCCAAATTATTTTATAAAATTTATAAAATTAGATTACAATATAGCAATATTACAGATTTTGTGAACTTACATTTGTGTGAAGTAGAAAAAACAACGACGCTCCTCTTGTGCACTGCAAAAATTTTCGATTATCGATAATAAAAGATTTTTTGGCATTCTAATTTTATTTTAATTGTTTTTTTTTTTCTTGTTTTTTCCTCTCATCACTTTTGCTCCATCCGTGCATATTTAACTTAGTTTTCTTTTGTCCACAATGAAAAACCCTTCGAGTCTATTGCGTGATGCAAAACTTGACTCATAATATGACCCTGAAGAGAAACTAATTAAAAAAATGTGCACATACAGTCTTAATACAAATAATAAGCAGGCAAATAATATTAAATGCTACCAACAAATTCCAGCTCGAAATTCGAGTGCAAATTCTAGGAAATTTTATTTTTTTCAAATAATATAGACCCTAAAGGTATGCTTCACAATTCAACTCATTTTAAATAAAGAAAACAAACTCAACACATTAACACAAACACATTACCAAATTTAATAAACACAGACATAGCATTGTGTTATTTTATGTATGTGTTAGTAGCAACTTTAAACGATCATACCTCCAAAAAAATATTCCAGACGATGAAAATCTGTAAATCTGGGTAACAGCCAAAAAGAAATACCTTTCAAATAGTATACGCCTGGTCAAAATCGGGATAAAACGGTAGAACAAAACATCGGTAACAAGAAATCGCCTAGCCTATTAATATTATAGATACCCTCATCCAGCGTCTGCGGAAAATTTCCCGAAAACAATTTCCCGAAAACAATTTCCCAAATACAATTTCCCGAAAACAATTGCCCGAAAAAACAATTCCCCGAAAAACAATTTCCCGAAAACAATTTCCCGAAAACAATTTCCCGAAATTACAATTTCCCGAAAACCATTTCCCAAAAACAATTTCCCGAAATTACAATTTCCCGAAATTACGATTTCCCGAAAAAAATTTCCCGAAATTACAATTTCCCTATTTTTAGTTTACAACTTCTCATATATTCTTGATTTTCCCCATAAAAAAACTTGCTGCATACGATTTCTTGAAAAAACAATTTCCCGAGTATACGACTTCTCGAAAAAACAATTCCCCTACCCCGCACCGCGCCCTTCCTCTTTCACCCTCCCTCGTCATCCGGACCTATTTACTGGAGTGTCATACGCTTATTTTTTCATTGTGACTTTGAACACTTCGGTATTCAGACTTCCCGACGGATAACGCTCACTCCATCATATCCTGTCCATGCAGTAGGTGCTACGGAATCGTTACCATCTTGCATAGCGAAGTTTTTTAGTTATTTGGGTTGTAATACTCAGTTACTATGCCACTCGAATTCCTGGGTAGTGAAAAAGGTAAACCGAGGCTGCTTTTGAATGGTTTCTTGTATCATGACGACGGTCAGTCCGTTGATAGCGTTTATTGGCGTTGTATCCTTTATCGAGGAAAACATTGTACCGGTAGGGTCATAACAACGATACTATAAAAAAAGAGGCTCTTCACAATCACGATGCCGAAGCGGCTTTGGTTGCTAAAGAAAAAATCGTTAATGAGCTGAAAGATCTTGCCCGGACCACTACATCAAATGGTCATGAGCTGATTGCTCGCGCTTCGGCCGGAATTTCTGATGGTATTGTTTCGGAAATGCCATCAACAAGCTCTTTGAAGAAATAGTAATTTCGGGAAATTGTAGTTTCGGAAAATTGTATTTCGGGAAATTGTAATTTAGGGAAATTGTAATTTCGGGAAATTGTGTTCGGGAAATTGTAATTTCGGGAAATTGTCATTTCGGGAAATTGTGTTCGTGAAATTGTAATTTCGGGAAATTGTTTTCAGGAAATTGTTTTCGGGAAATTTTCCGCAAATCCTCGTCCAGCGCAAACGAAAGGTATTGAACATTTTTCGCTCAATCTTTAGCTGCAGAATCGATAAATCATCTGTCGTATGTATGACTGTACGTTGTGATAATGGAATATTTTCGCAAAACCTCACAATCTTATGGCATTTTTCACCAAAACAATTTAAAACATCTACTGTTAGATTCTGAAAAAAAAAAATCCACCATAAAATGAGCGGCCTTGCGTTGCCAAAGCCAGAGCTACGGCATAAGGAACATTAGTTTTATAAACCATAAATTTTTCATTTATTTCATGATGAGGAATGTTAGTTATTTAAAAATAAGGGTTCTTAACTACAAAACTATCAATGTTCGATCACCCCCCCCCCCCTCCTCCTCCTATATATTAATAAAATTGCTATGGTTAGATAAGAAATGTCTTTTTAAACAAAGTAATTCATTGAGACTTGGAATGAGTTCGCTAATCTCAGAATATCATGGTAATATCTATAGAACAGTGTTACACAACCCACTTTACGCGCGATGTTCTAAACAGTTCATAGAATTTGATACCCTTCTCTCATTAATGAGCATCAACGCCCTCCTTTGTACACGGTCTAGAATCAATAACATTAATAGGCTAGGCGATTTCTTGTGACCGATGTTTTGTTCTAACATTTTATCCCGATTTTGACCAAACGTATATTAATTGAAAGGTATTTCTTTTTTGTCGTTTTGCAGATTTATAGATTTTCAAATTTTTTCCCTTATTTTGAGTAAATTGCATCTAAAGTTGCTACTAACACATACATAAAATTATACAATGCTATGTGTGTGTTTATAAAATTTATTAATGCATTTGTAATAAAAATGAGTTTGTTTTTTGTGTTGATTTGCGAATTGGCTATAACTGATTAGCATACCTTTAGGGTCTTAATTTAATGAAAAAATAAAATTTCCTAGAATTTGCACTCGAATTTCGAGGGTTGGAATCTGCTAGTATACTTTAAAGCTCCTGTCTATTTCCATTTTCGATCAGTTGTAAGTGGTCTACGGTTTTTCAAATTTGAATTTTATTCGAAACAAGCAATATTCGTTTTATATTTCTGTCCATTGCACTTAAAATACAAATGTGGGTATTTTTATTTATCTAAACATTTTACCTCCTGTTACTGGATTCGTTGCTAGTAACTCGAGATATAGTATAAATAGTTAAACTACATGCAAAGAAAATAAAAATAAAAAATATAAAAAAAAATTTCCGTAAAACAAAAATTTGATTCTGATGGTCACGATAAGCAGGCCACAATACATTAAAAAATTAGTGCAGAAATGTTTTCATTATTTATTGCCTAGTGTAAATAGTAATTTATATATTTTTAAAATCAACCAATAAAGTGGCTAAAATTTCCAACGCTTCGCATTTGGGTAAGGCCAGTAAAGTTTATCACAACTAGAAAACTAGTTTTTGATATATAAGCATCTATACGCGCAGGGGGGTAAATTTCAAAAACAGCGTAACATGTAAGCGTAACATGTAAGACAAAATGTGATTGTATTGGTGAAAAAATTATGATATTATGATAACCTGTTTGAAAATTTAAATGAAAAATAAAAAATTAAAAAAAAATTAAGAATAAAAAATTAAAAATGAAAAATCAAAAATGAAAAATGAAAAATAAAAAATGAAAAATGAAAAAAAAAAAAATAAGAAATGAAAAATAAAAAAAGAAACATGAAAAGTAAAAAATTAAAAATAAAAAATGAAAAACGAAAATTAAAAATGAATAATGAAAAATTAAAAATGAATAATGAAAAATGAAAAATAAAAATTGAAAAATAAAAAAATGAAAAATAAATTAATAATGAAAAATAAAAAATGAAAAACGAAAAATGAAAAATAAAAAACGAAAAATGAAAAATTAAAATTAAAAAATGAAAAATTGAAAATAAAAAATTAAAAATAAAAAATTAAAAATTAAAAAAAAAATAAAAATTAAAAATTAAAAAAGAAAAACTAAAAAATTAAATATAAAAAATGAAAAATAAAAAATTAAAATTGAAAAATAAAAAATAAAAAATAAAAAAAGAAAAGTGAAAAAAGAAAAATAAACATTGGAAAATGAAAAATGAAGAAAAATAAAAAATAAAAAATGAAAAATGGAAAATAAAAAATGAAAAACAAAAATGAAAAACGAAAAATTAAAAATAAAAAACGAAAAATTAAAAATTTACCGGTTAAAATAATAAATAATAATAAATATTTTTATATTAACAGAGGCGCTGCAGTTGATTACTATAAGTGATACGGTTTCTGTTTGATTTTAAGAAAGTGCTATAAAAAATCTCTAATTACTAGATGTTTACACATCTCCCCTGCGATGATGATGATCACATGATTTTTTTTAATACTGTGGAACCACTAAGCAAGTACAGTAAAACCTTCAAAGGGTTTGGCGTTCTCAGACTAAAAAATTTTTATGAACTTTTATATTTTTCCCTTACCTTGATGTTTGTTTGCTTAGTTTTTCAGCTATAAACATTCAAGTTCAAGCGAAAAGTGTGCAGCTGGAAAGCGATTTTACTATATAAAACCTTTGAAATCCTTCTTGTTTTAATCACGTATAGTTCAGAAAAGAAAGAAACATATGATGCACTAGGATATATGTCTCTTAAAAATGGTTAAGCATGTTAAACATGCATACGTGGCATATAGTTACAATTCGTAGAACTCGAGTAGGGACCTTATTCTTCAAAGATAAATTGTTTATCTTTATAAAAATGATTTCACTGCTACGTGCTCAAATATATTTTGATATGGGTTTGCCTTCCTTTTTTCATTCATCTATGGCCAGAGTTACTGACGAATTATTGACGAATATTGATTTAAAATAATGGGGAACATTTTTTGAAGATTTCATACAATAAAATAAAGCCAGCTTTATTTTGTATATGGATATATTAATAAAAAATTTTATATTTAAGCCTTAGTTTCAATTCTGTTGAAGAATGAAATGAAAAATCATCAACAGCCCTTGAGTTGTAGCTGAAAAAGTAAATTAAAACAAGTAAGAAAATTAAAGTTGCTCTAGACCGACTACAGGTACCCTATACCATGGTTTAGAGGCCCTATCTCTTCGATCCAACTAATTTTATATAGAAAATAAGCATAACCCAAATCTGAGTGGCATTGTTATTAATTTCTTTGGCTGCAGATATGAAAAAGTTCATATCGGGTGCTATATTTATATGTGGACTAGGTCAAAAAATGGACCGATCCTGACCATATTTGGTAAAGTCATTTATATTTTGAAAAAATATAAACAAACCAAATTTGAGATTTTTTTTTAAGTTGTAAAACAAGTTTTCGGTTCGAACCAGAAAAGGAATATAAAAAGGGCATATAACAAATTTGAATAAAAAAAACTTTAATTTTTGTATCTTTAGAAAGATTTAAGTATATATAGGGCAGTATGTTACTATGGGCAATATGGCGATGAATTTAAGCCAAACACGTATTGGATCCAGTTCTAAACATAAATTTATTTCCACTTACTTCAAGTCGATCGAAGTTTATGCAATTTATATTACAATGTTTCTATGGGCATAGAAAGTTGAACAAGCTCTAAAACTGATTCTAAGTCTTCCGGAAACTACTTTTTGATAAATCGATAGAAAAAATTTCCACGAAAAATTTTTAAATAAAAAAAAAAAGGATTAAGTAAAAGAAAATGAAAAGAATCGTTTTGAAGATGTCATAAATAACCCTCACATCAATGAATTCTAAGGCCTTTCAATATTTGCAAATACTCTGAGCCATAATTGAGCTAAATTTATGTCCTTGACTGTCTTTGAAAACCAGAAGGACATGTTTGGATGGACTTTAAGACATATTAAGTAAACGCAGGATGGTGTCGATTGTTATATTGCGTATCAACTTTGATTTTAATTAGAATATGTGTTTTCTAGCTTTTTAGTAATAATAATGTCTGCACTCAACTGATAAGTATTATCAAATACAAATACGTTTTATTCAGCATAATGCGGATTAATTAACCCAATAGACTCTTTAGAAAAATATTATAACAAGCTTGCGAACATAAGCCTTAAGCTTTAAAAAGATTTGAGAAACTATTGAAAAACGCTTTAAATTTATTGTAGAATAATCAAAAAGGAACCCTCGTGATAATATTACTGAAATAATAATTTAATAAGCTTATATTCTCAATTATAGAAATAGCTTATCAAAATAATATTTTATTAAACTAAATGAAAATAAGCTTAGACCTACAATTGTAGAATCAGCTTATGCTAGCAATTGTAGAATAAGCTTAGACCTACAATTGAAGAATTAGCTTATGCTTGTAAATATAAAAACACATTTTATAGAATTTTTTTTATTGATTAATTTTTATTTCATTAAAATTAAAAATACAGCTCCTGTTTGGTCATTATAGATAGCTAAGTAGGATAAGTAGTTTTAACAAAAAAAAATAATCAAATAGGTTTTTCTAAATTTTTACCTTCAACAAAAGTTTATTAATTAAGCAGAAATTGACCAAATTCATGAACTCTTTAAAAGGTAGATTAAATTAAGTAAAAATTAAAATGTTATGAAAGTTAATAAAAAATTAATTAAATTGAATTGAAATAAAGAAGTCAGGTCAAATTAGTTAGGTGTTTCTTTATTTTGTTTTGTAGTTCTGGCGTAATTTTTGCCGGGACTTAGCGAACTGGAAAAACTTTTTTGTACTTCTAATATAATCGTCTTCGTTTAGTCCAAACCCTATTGTTACATCTGTAAAATAATAAAATTTAATGTTTTAGTAGGTTTATTATTATTATTGCTGTTTATTGTTTTCTTACTTCGAATAGCTTTCGCTGTACTGCGCCACATCATCTTTGAAAAGCTTCCGCCAACAATTTTTTACGAAATTCGGAGCTTTTGCCACTGAAGACAAATCTTTCTCCTAAAAAAATTAAGAAAAAAAACATTATTAGCATTCATAGTTCATAAAAAAAATAGAAGTAAAAAAAATTGGTACACTTACAAAGGTAGAATATGCCTCAACATCTTCTTCAATTTTTTTTTCAAATGCAAGGAAATCCTCCATATTTTCAAATGGACTAGTGGGAATAATTGTTTTTTTGGCCATAACTTTTTGTTCCTTCAGTTCCTTCAATTCATTTCTTAGGCAATGTATTTCATTAGTTAGCCTTAGGAATATCGGCTGGAGAGCAGATACCACTTGATTTGTTATTTCTAAATTATATTAAAAAAGTGTTGTTTGATTATTAATTACTAAAATGTAACTATTTCCTTACCGGAAGATGTTGCCACGTCTGTAAATAAAACATTCTGCTGTTGGTTTATCGAATTGTTGAAGGAGGATTGCAATGTGGTAAAGTTTTGTTTGGGTGTAGATGCCCGGAACATATTGTTGAAATCACCATTTTGTTCAGTCATTATGAATAACTGGAAAGAAAGCGATCAAATTATTTTTATTGCGTAGGGCAAACATTTTGGTAACATCTTTTATGCTATGCTTATAAGTTGTTTCAGAAACAGTACGTTCTGCTGTTTGCCATATATTTAATAGTGAAAATTCTATTGGTAAGTGAAATATTGCATTTAAATTCATTTATATATTTCCATAAACATTTGTCATTACTCGTTGATGAATAGATGATACTTGAAAAATTTCATTTCCAACTCTATAAAAGTTATTTGGAGGTAAAGTTGACAAGTAAAAATTTTCTGTTTGAATAGAAGTGTTGGATATCTTTGCAATTTCATACAGATTTTGGGAATTTGTAGTGTTTAAGCTTTGTTCTACTACTCGGTTGTATAACTGAACTGACACATTATCGTTCTTTTTAATAAGTCTCTTCAGCTTGCCTAACTTATTTTCGAATTTGAATGCGCTAAAAGTTTCCAATGATCTGTACAGCAAACAATCACTCGCAAGATGAGTTAGGCAATGAAAGTTATAAACTAGTAGCGTTTCATTGTAGTGGTTAGGTATTTTCATAACATAACAAAATCTTTTAACAACGCATCAGCACATTTATTGTGTGTTTTGCATAGTTTTGTGTCGAGAAGAATTCGTATCGCCAAACTTAGTTTCAAGAAATGTGTATATATATCTTCATTTAAAATATCCTTCAATATAAAGGGTCCGGTATATAGAAGGAACTGGCGAAATTCGGTTGTTTTATACCGCTCAAACTCATTGATATCTCTTGGTGGTGTACAAAATTCCGCCGGTATTTGTCCTTTTAAATGTAATAATTCATCCTT
This sequence comes from Cordilura impudica, assembly GCA_963682025.1. Lineage (NCBI taxonomy): Eukaryota > Metazoa > Arthropoda > Insecta > Diptera > Scathophagidae > Cordilura > Cordilura impudica. Next base: position 19,153,604 of record OY821520.1, read on the forward strand.
AATTTTGGTTATTTTCGCTTTATCCAGAGAAAATTGTTGTTTCCTTACTTTGATCCAAGCGTGTACCACCGTTTTTACCACCTTAAGATAAACAACATGCATATAGTCCAGAGTTCAGAAAAAAACACACACTGAATAAAAAACTCGTACATATATGTAAACAAACATAACTTAGACCAACACACACATATTTTTATTTTCATACCAATTATGTTTGTTTTTAAATTTTCTTCGGTGCCCAACACAACCATGACTGTGTTCGTTTTAATATTTCGTTATTTACACGAACATTTTTGTATCACATACTTTTTGTTTCAATCACACATAAAGCACACATTTTTGAGTGTTGTTGTATTTGAAGTTCATGTTCTGGTACGTGTACTGAAAAAAAAAAACACAGAACATGTACAATAAACAGGTTCGAGTTCAGTTATATTTTAAGTCGTGTTGTGGCTCGTGTAGTAAGAAAAAACAGAACATGTACAATAAACAGGTTCGAGTTCAGTTATATTTTAAGTCGTGTTTAAAATATAACTGAACTCGAACCTGTTTATTGTACATGTTCTGTTTTTTGTCACTACACGAGCCACAACATGACTTAAAATATAACTGAAATCGAACCTGTTTATTGTACATGTTCTGTTTTTTCTTACTACACGAGCCACAACACGACTTAAAATATAACTGAAATCGAACCTGTTTATTGTACATGTTCTGTGTTTTTTTTCTTTAAGTCGTGTTTAAAATATAACTGAACTCGAACCTGTTTATTGTACATGTTCTGTTTTTTCTCACTACATGAGCCACAACACGACTTAAAATATAACTGAAATCGAACCTGTTTATTGTACATGTTCTGTGTTTTTTTTTCAGTACACGTACCAGAACATGAACTTCAAATAAAGCAACACTCAAAAATGTGTGCTTTATGTGCGATTGAAACAAAAAGTATGTGATACAAAAATGTTCGTGTAAATAACGAAATATTAAAACGAACACAGTCATGGTTGTGTTGGGCACCGTAGAAAATTTAGAAACGCACATAATTGATATGAAAATAAAGATATGTGTTGGCTGCTTTTGAATAGAACATTGCGTGTTTCATGTGTGTATTTTCTGAACCTTGATATAGTCCATTGGAAAAGAGTTTACCATGTCAATTGGCAATCTTTCTATAGTCATTGGGGATCCGATATTATGGTAACGTTTATTCTGTCGTGCTCTAAAATTTTCGTCTGTTCTCAAAGTATTATTTTCGAGTTTAAAAAAAACGCGATTATTCTTATATTCGCCCATTTGTGTACACTTATGACAACAACTGTAACCAGTATGATCCTTAATTCCCATTATAAGTGCTCTTGCAGGCGCATCACATATTAACGCTCGGCAATTAACTTTATAAGTTTTGTTATTGTAAGTAAAATTTTCATCGATGACTTCACATAATTCATTTCCAAATGTGATTAGGAATTCATTCACATCTTTTGGTTTGCTTCTGCCACCATAAAATCCAACAGTATATACTGGGTTTGTACCATTTACGTTTATTAATATAGGCCATACTTGAGCTCGGGAACTTTTGGCTACAGGCAAGCCATCAACGTTTATATTTAAATCTATCGAATCACTTTCGTATGCAGAAGAGAGAAAAAAATCAGTCAAAGATTCCTTTAGTCCGTAGTGCACATATTCGACACCTTCAATTAAACTTAAGGGAGCATCCCGAGGTGTTTGTTTCAATGTTCTATCGTCTTTTGGTAATGAAGGAACTATTTTTTTTTTTAAATTACCAATAGCTCATCCAAAGCAGAACGAGTTATAGTATGCTTAACAGCCCACTTAGCAAGCTCTTCCCTTATGTTGTAAACTTGTGTGCATTCGTTTGACAAACCACAATCTTCTAAATCTGAATCATGTATTCCAGCTCCTATGTCTCTTGGATCATTGGCAGTAAAATCGCTGGGTAAAAAACTATCCCTAGAATGTTCTATTTTTTGCTTTTTTTGTTTTTTTAAAAGAAGCTCAACTACTTATTTTGCTTCGTTTCTTATGCCTTTTTTTTATTAAATTTGGCATGTTTTATTTTATTATTGAAGTTTTGTACTCACTTTTTCACAATTTCTTTTTTCACTTTTATTTTTAAATATTTATATCTGTTGATAGCGAGCACTCACTTGAAACAAAATTTGACAATGACAATAAAATGACA
>OY821520.1:19160812-19270812 GCA_963682025.1 Cordilura impudica
AAACCACAAATTTAACACATTTATTGGGCTGTTTAAATTAACGTAATTTCAATTATTTTTTAAAATGAAAAAAGTGTTCTACCCGTGGGTCGTGGTGGATGCAAAAGTATATATAGGGTTAAAGGGGACACTTTCGCATTTCTCCTAGTGATATACGTTCCTTGTTTGCTGTTGTTCCCTAGAAGCTCTATTCCACTAAAGTTGAAATTTGACAAAAAAAAAATATAGTACTTTAATAAATATTTCAGAGCGCTCCTTATTTTAAACGGTAGGGCTGTGACCACTTACACCAACTATAGACCACAATCCTATCAACCTTGTAGAAAGGACCGCAGGACATTATCGATGATAACTTACGAGTAGTAACCATTTATCTTTGATATAAAACAAACAAAAATCTACTTTTTCTAAAATTAAAAAAACAGTTGAGGTTGACAGCACGCCACGCCCACAATTAGCAATAGAATAACCTAATTTTTTTTGGCTGCCTTAATTTGGATATATTAGTTACAAAATGGCATTACAGTTTAAAAAATCGGTGACAAGCAAAATATTGGATTTTTGGCCAATGAAATCAAAATTTCAGCCACAATGCTACGCTTTAACAACTTAACAAAGTTAAGAAAACAAATAAGTGGCACCCTTTCGAATACTCGTATATTAGTGATTGAATGAAAGACTGTATAAATATTATGAATTAATTAAATATTTTAATATATATTGACGAGAGGCAGGTTGATGAGAGATATTTGGCGTGTTAACTTATAAAATTTTCTTAACACATAACGAAATATTTTTAATTAAGCTCGACATTTTAAAATACTTTTCGTTTAAAGAGAAAACTAACTCTCTTAATTTTTTATCGCTCGCCTTCTATGTTGTAAAATAATGTTATTCATTTACGATCCTTCCAACATATATTGTAATGGAACTTAATATTGGTATGAAGTCAATGGTATAGGGGCCAATATAGGGAACTATGTCTCTTGAAATCTCATTTTGTGAAGTTCCTAAAAGTTCGAAAATTGGTACATGTATATCTTCTGACCAAGACCCACCTTTCATTTTACCCATCTACTCAGATTTAGCAATATCCATCTGTAAGTCTGTCCGTCCGGCTGTTTGTCTGTGTAAACCCTGTAACCAAATTACAGTTCGTAAATAAAAATATATTTACAGGAAATCGCTATTCAAAATGGTGAAAATCGGTGCATGTTCAGACCTAGTCCTCATACCCCTATGAGATCGACTTAAATTGTCCTAGGATCCAAATTATCATATAGATCTTGGTAAAATTTATTTTGTCAATTATGTCAATTATACACATAGCCAGTGCTCTTAACATAAATCCTGTCATTACATTTTAAGTCATAGGCCCCATATAAAGCTGATTTCCTGTCTTTACTTTAGAGTCTAAAGTTTAGACTTAAAAAAAAAAATATTTCACTGATTTTTCTCAAATTTGATTTATATATATTTTTTGCTAAGAAATAACTGGAGTTACCAAATATGATTCTGATCGGTCCATTGTTTGACCTAGTGCCCATATAAAAATAGCATTCGGTATGTAGTACTTAATATCGGCAGGCAATAAGTTTATAACAATGCCGATCAAATTTCGTTCATGCTTATTTCTATCTCCAGTTAGTTCGACCTAAAACGCTTTCTGGTAACCCATCATATAATAGATCTAAACACGTGATAGTTTTCTTTATTTATTTTTTTTTTTATTTATGATAATTTTTTTTAAGTTGTCCAAAAACAAACTTTATAAATAACGAAAAATATGTCGGGTACCGACCATAAAAAACAAATTAGTTTTCTATATTGCCAGTTAAATGAAGTGCCCATCTGTGAAAACTGATTTAAAAGTTTTTTCGTAAATCATTTAAAAGATTTTCTCTATTGAAATAGTTCTTAAATCTGAGTTAAGAGTTTTTCCTTGTAAAAAATAATTTTAGAATGTTTTTCTATAAATATCATGGGAGTTTTTTGCATTTGTAAAGTTTTGAAAATTAAAATGGTTCTGTGAAGATAATTGTCCTAAAAGTAAGTTGAGTTTATAAAAAATATAAAACTTTAAGATTTTTTGATAGAAGTAAATCTTGAAATGTTTGCTTTTTTTATTATAAGAATATTATTTCTTTTTGTATACTTTTTTTTAATCACAGCTGCTATAAACTATTCTTGTATTATATTTTTCTAATGTTATTTTAGTTTCCAGATATTAAAAATGTCGCCACTTAAGGAAATGTATTGCTTATTCTTAGAGTCACTAGCAGTTTAAGATTAAGTTCCCATTTCCAATTTTACTCTTTCCACAGTTAGAAATTGACTAACTAATACCGATAAATTAGCAAATAAACAAGGATTTGAATTAAAGAAAACAACGAAAATAAAAGCTTCAGAAAAACTTTTCGTAAAACAATTTTGACCCTAGTAATCCTTTTGTAAATTTATTATAAAAATTCTTAAACAAACGAAAAAAAAAGGATACTTTTAATCCATTTTTACAACTTTTTTTTAACGATTTCACAAATAATGAGCTACAAAACAAATGAAGGGAAATAAAATATAAATATGCTAAAATATAAAAAACCCCACCAAAAAATACCGAGTTTAAAGTTGGAGAAAAAATTGTATTTATGAGAATTACTTGCCACTTTAAAATGTCAAAAAGAATTAAAATGTTGACATAAGATACTGGCAGCCAAAAGGGAGGAATGAATGTTGGTCAGTTCAAGGGTATTTGTTTGGTATGACTAAAAAAGATAGACAATTTTAATGAGCAATTCTCAAAAAAGAAAAAAAAAATCTCCCCCAAGTTGACAGAAAGAAAAAAAATTTAAGAAAGAAAGAAATCACTTAACAAACAGCCAATGATGCGGGGATTTAAATAAACAGTTACGCTGATTTAATTTTCTTTTACAGTGATTTTTCTTGCATGTTTCCATTGAAGCAATAAGTCTTCACCACCACATTTAAACAAATCTAAAAAATGACAGTGACAATGTGACGTAAATCTTAATGTTATGGATGATTTGATTTTTGAACAAAGTCTCAATTTTTCTATAGACAACTTTTCCCAAAAAAAAAAATAAAAATATATACTGTTTTAAATTGTATAGTCTTTTCCTCAATTTAATTGGCAGCAAATCAGGCCGCAATCATGGTCTTTCAATGTTTCTTTTGAACAGTTTGTTTCTTCATTCTTTTTTTTTTTTTTTTCTTATTAAAAAACAGACAAAAGTTGTCATTTTTTTATATATTTTCTATAGCTCAGTGTTTGTTGCGCGTACATACATACCTCTACCACTGCGTCCCACAAAACGTAAATCATTAAATTTGGCCACTTGATTTTTCATCACTGCTGTACAGTTTCGCAATTCGCCACAAAAGTTTTCATCGTTGCCGGCACGTATTGTCACAATCGTGCCATCCATCACTTCGCCTAAGGCTAAAACTTTAAAGGCCATTGGTAATGTTTTATTAGAACGCCAGTGTGTGGGTAATGTTGTACAGACCTGTTATTAATTAAAATAGAGTAAAATGTTAGTTATAATTTTTGTTTTTGTTTGAAGTTAGGAAGTAATAATTTGACAACTTTTAATGAAAGTTTTTATTTATAAAACAGCCGTTGTCAAGTTAGAAAACTTAATTTTAAATCAAAACATTAAATAGTTTAATACAAGCAATAACATTGCAGCAAAAAAGAGCATTTAATGAAACGAAAAAGTTTATATTCCATTAATATTATCTAGCAGAACCCAGCAAATTCTAGGAAATTTTAGTTTTTCATTAAAAAAAATTTTTAGTTCATTAAATTTTGAATTTTTCAATAAAATTCATTAAATTTCATTATAAATATTTGTTGAACACACAGAAGATAAAGAAGTGGGTTTCCTAATGAATAATTTTAAAAGAGCCAAAAGGTATGCTAATCAATTTTGGCCAATTCACAATTCAACACAGGGCTTTTGATATACAAATTTTTAAACACATTAACAAATTTAATAAACACATACACAGCCTAGTATAGTTTTATGTGTATGTTAGTAGCAACTTTAAATGATTATTACCCAAAAAAAAAATGTACCAGATGGTACACATCTGTAAAGATAGTGCAGGTCTGCAAAGAAATTCCTTTCAAATGGTATATTTTTTGTCAAAATCGGTTGATAACTAAAGGCATAGAATAGGTCACAAAAAATCGCCCTGCCTTTTAATATTATAGATATCAATTACACAGTGCAACATTTTTGAAGTCATCGAGTGTAAATTCCGCGTGTAACGGTTTTCCAAGTGCTTACAGATACAAATGAAAAAATCATTTGGGGTTTGCTAGTTTTGCTGCTGTTCGGATTTTATGGCCTCATGTATATTTATGCCCTCCACTCCAGTGTTCAGAGGGTATATATAAGTTTGTCATTCCGTTTGTAATAATTAGAAAAAAAAATTTGGACCCCATAAAATATATATATTTGTGATCCTTATAACAACCGGAGTTGATATAGCGATGTCCGTCTGTGGAAATCACGATGAGGGCGTCAATCGGGCAGCTAGTATGCTCGTTGACATAAAAAATGATTCACTAACATCGTCCAAATCGGTCGATCAGGGCCCGAGATATGAATGAAGAACTAAAAAAAGTCTTGAAAAAATATAATTTTCAATAGGATAGCTAAGGTGATCATTTTTAGTGAGAATGATTCTCCAAATTCATGGGAAGATTTCTGTTTCAAAAATCATTAAAATCGGTGGAACAGGTCCAGGGAAATCTCTGAAAAAGAAAAAAAAAAATGAAAAATATGATGTTTCTATATTGTTGTTGTTGTTATTCCAAATGTTATATTGTTGTCATAGCTGGACTTGTTATTTTTGTGGTCGTTGTGGTAATAATATAATAAAAACTAACCCTTTGTACATTTTTTTTATAACTCTGGTAGAAAAATTTTAAAGTTTCCATTGTTTTGGCATCACTAAAAAAATTTACTAGATCATTTCTGTCATCGCCACGAGCGTGCCGGCAAAGTTTCAGATCAATTGGGTCACGGGAAAGGGGTTAAAATAGATCCAAAATTTTTTCGACAAGCAGACACTACGAGTTAATATAAAGGGAGTAAAAATTCACCAGCATCTAAAACAAATAATGCTAAAATACCTAGTTGTTAATAAAAAGAAAACAATGTAAATTTAGCAAAAAAAAAATTTATGTATTAATTTATTTAAAGAGAAAAACACAAAAATAACGTTTGATGTTGTATTTTTTGTGTGTAATATTAACATATACATACATACACATATTAAACTGCATGTTAGCAATATATCGGTATATTATAACTGCGTGTTAGAAATATATCGGTATATTATTTAATTTACATAAAATTCTGCAATATTTTGTTGTGGGGAAAATACATTTCTTTTGCATTAACAGAGTGTCACTTCATTTTGCTCAGCGTGACTATGCCACAGTAGATGGCGCCACAATTTTTGTTCTAATTAGCTTTGCAATAGTTATTTCTATTTTAACATGAATGTCAATATTTTCAACTAGATATCATACAGAACAATGTTAAGAGTATACACGGGCTGGTCTTTTATTTCATACGTTTTTTCATTATTCTTTTACAAATATGAACATAAGTTTGGCATGTTAACTTTTTGTTGTCTTTATAAAATAGAGTTACCGAGTTCATCAATGAGTTTTTTGCTTTCAAAACAGTTCTTTATAGTTATATAGAACTATTATTTTGCTTTACCTACAAAATATCTGATTGCGAATACATCTAATTTTTAAAAATTGTTTATAATTACTAAAGCATTATTATACACATAAATACAAAATTGCACTCTTTAAATTTTCCATTCAAATTTTAGAAAATATCAATTCTAAAAACTGGAATTAAAATTTCCAATTATAAATTAGAAAATATTAAGTGAATTTCAGAAAATCATATCAAAACGTCGGAAATAATAATTTTAAATTTAGAAGACATCAATTGCATCAAATTCCAAAAAAAAAAAAACAACAAATATATGTACATTTAAAAAATGTTTACATTAAAAAAATATATTGGCATTCAGGAGAAATTAATAGCTTTTCAGTAACTTCTTTTAACGATGCATCTTTAATATATAAATTTTATTCGTTAAACACAAATTGAAATTCCAAAAAAAAAAAAACACCAAATATGTTTACATTTAAAAAATGTTTACATTTAAAAAAAATATTGCCATTCAGGAGAAAATTATAACTTTTCAGTACCGCAATTAAGTAACTTCTTTTAACGATAGTCGAACCGTTAAAAAAGAAAAGCAAAATTATCAGTAAAATTTGTAAACGATATTCGCTGTTGTTAAAGTCAACTGTTGTTGTTATCTTAACGACAACCATTTTTGTGTTGTTTATTCAATCGATAAAAAGTTAAATTTTTAGGTTGAAATGTCGTCATGCATAAATAAAAATTATAAAATAGTGAAAATATTTTGCTTTTATTAAAAAAAGTTTTTTATATAAATAAAAAAAATAAATAGCATATTCAATTCATTATTTCATTTTCAAATATATAAACAGAAATATTAGTAAACAAAATAAAGATATTAAACATAAACATAAAATCATCCTGTCAAACACGAAGTAATTTGTTTTTTTTTATTCTTCTTTGTGTTTTTCGCTTATTTTGACAGAGATGCCACTCGTTTACAATTTAAATAAATAGAAAAATAGATTTGTCGACTGCCGTTAAGATGTATGTACTTAGTGAATCACTTAATCCTTAGTGCAAACAACAATAGCTGTCGATATATTTTGCGATTGTCGGATCGTTGAAATTTACAGAATCACACTACAGAAAACATTAATTTAAATTCAATGAATTTTAGAAAACCTCAAATGATATTTAAGAATTGCGAACATAAAAATTGTTACATAAATAAACGCAATTTGATGAGAATATTATTTTTTTTAATATATAAATTTTCACAATTTTTTTAGAAGTTTTTGAAGTTATTTGAAGTTTTTCAGAAAATAAAAATAACAAATTATTTTATTTGAAATGTTTGGGACATTTGGTTTTTTGCGTTTGGCATCCCTAATTTGATTATTTATTATTATAAATTTATTCTCTATGTTTTCAAAATATGGCAATATTTTAATAAAAAAGTTGAGAGAGCTTTTTTTTGGTTATTATTTTTTACTCCATCCGACCTATATGGCCACAATGAAGAAATATTTGGCCAGTTAAAAGAAACTATACAGCCATCTCCAATTAGCACGATTTAATGCATATAGCCACCCTACACAACCATTACCTTTGCAGTGGAGGTTATGGCGAGCTATTTAATTAGCAAAAACTAAATTAAACGAGAAGTCATGTTATATAACCGGAAACGCATGCATATAGGTATATAACCTAAATGCATGCCGGTCAGCAACCACAATGACCAAAAAGCAAACACCGAAATAAATCCGTAATAATAGAAAAGACAAAAACCAAAGAATTTGTTGAAATAACTTGGTATTACTTTTTCCAATATTTTGTTTACATTTATTATCATTAGTCAAACCGAGGTGGAGGGTATCAAAGATTCGGCACAGCCGAATTTAACACTCTTACTTGTTTTTTCTGTAAACATCTATACGCTCACGGGGGTAAAATCTATTTTACAATACAATCACAAAATTAGCATAAGTAAGAATTAAGACAAAAACGGTGTGAAGTATGAGTGTATTGGTGCTAAGGTAATGATATAAAATTATTTCAGCTAATTCAACAACCTCTGCTATAACAACGGTCAGAATTTAACAATATAAACGCATAACATATAATTTAGCAACCCCACAAGTATAATGGTATTACTAATATAAAAACTATTTCAACTAATTCAACAACCCCAATTATAACAATTAGCAGATACCAGCACTCGAAATTTGACTGCGTTTTCTAGCCAACTTTATTTTTCAACTTAGCCAATTCCCAAACCAACACCATTTTGGTTTATTATTATTGCGAATGAAGAAAACAAACCCATTGACAAACACATTAAGAAATCAGTGGCAACTGATCAGTGCAATTTATTCAAAATAAAGGAAAAAATTAAAAGGTCTGTAAATCTGCAAAACCGCTAAAAAATAAATACCTTTCAAATAATATACGTTTGCTCAAGATCGGGATAAAATGGTAGAACAAAACATCAGTCACAAGAAATCGCCTAGCCTATTAATATTACAGATAATAAATAATTTTTATATTAGCCATACGTGATGCATAGTTAACCCTTTCTGTTTGATTTTAATTGATGTGTAAATGGATGTTTACACATCTCCCTTGCGATCGGACTCACATAGTTTTTGTCATGCACCAGAAAAGATCAAGTTACAAATAAAATGTATTAACGATTGAGCATAATATCATTTAACGCTATTAATTTAACGTTTTAGAATATAGTTTAATATTTTTGGCATTCAACCCAATCATTTCGAGTACAGTCCTTACTACGAACCAGATAATATATTATCCAGTGTACTTGAAGTTTTTAAAATTTGTTTACTCTCAGATCAGTCCAGTGATTTACTTAAAACTAAAATATTATTTACAAACAACATAATACCCGACAAGTTATTTAGTTTAGCTACTGAGTTTCCTAATTATACTTACAATATGTGGAGAACCGGTTTTAACAAGTTCTCCGGGATGTTCGGCCAATAGCACATCAACCGTTCGTTCAATTAAGTTTTCCGGCGTTAAATAAGGACTTGTATCTACAGGTTTCTTTGAGACAGCACCATCTTTATTATTATTTGTTGTATTTACATTATTGTTGTTGTTTTCATTATTTGCATGACGGCTACTAGAGCCCTTTTTGGATTGTATGGTAGGCGCTGTTGTAGAACTCACTTCACTGGTAATGTGCATTTTAATCAAGTTTTCTCTTGTCGCACAAACTTTAACACTTTTTCACTATTTTATTAAAATTTTTGTTATAAGAACATAGTTCTCTTAACCTTAATATAAGGGGGGACTACAAACACAATCTTTTAAGTGATAAAAACATTAAAATATTATTTTTATTATTTTCAAAAAAAAAAAATACACCTAAGGCTTTAAAGTGTTGTTATAATAGACCTGTTGAATTAATTAAACGATGTTTTAAAAATAAATCTTTGAAGTTCAATAGTGAAAAAAAATCATACTCCTCCAGTTTGACGGTTCATTAATAGTCAAAATTTTGTCTGGCACTGGCTGGACTTTACATAGAATTTTAGTTTTAAGTTTTAAATAATTATTATTAGTTTACATTTAATTTCATGGCGATGCTCATGATTACAAAAAAATTATTTAATATTACATTATTACTTTAATTTTAAACTGTGGTAGCGTAACGGAATTTTATTTTGTTCAGATTTTATAATTTATTTTTATTAAATTTTTTCAAAATATTTTTCTATTTTTTATTGTTTTTTTTTTTTTTTTTGTTAATTTTTTTTTTTTTTAGAAAACGTCCTTTCATTCCAAACTTTGACTTACGATTAAAACAATCGCTAACCAGTTTTTTATTAATGCTGAATAAAAAATATAAAAAATGAACGTTGGCTCATTTTTGTTTTATTTTTACTGTTTTTTACAATTACAAAAGAATTGTTCGGTCCAATCATACATTCACAGATTTTTTTTTTTTTTTGTACAAGCGATATATAAACAACATCACACATCTGTTTCCCGTTTAATACACCAAAAAATATCCTGTTAACTGCGTGCGGTGTATCATAATTTAAGCATTTGTTACAAGGACCAGTGTTTTTTTTTTTCCTATATTTGAATTTGTTTATTCATTCATTGTGTTTGTATTTTTTTTTTTTTTTATTATTTTTCATATTTTTTTTCACAATTGTCGCTTTTTAAACGTTTGATTTTTTCATTACAATTTCCGTTAATTTTGCCATTATTTTTTTATTTATTTTACCAAAATATATGTACATTAACATAAGGTCATTTGTCTGCTTATAATTTATACCGTAAAAGTATCGTTATACTTATTTGAAGAGATGATGAAATTTGTAATAATAAAAAAAAAGGCGTATGAGCGATATTATATATTTTATAAACTATCGATCATACGTTGCGATGTAAATGTATGCCGACTTCTCGGAAAATATACATACAGTCGCTCACAGCTTATTTGATGCAGTCATTAATGTTTTTTAAAACTTTCGAAATATTAAAAATTGTTCTTAAATCCAATGACTGTAATTCTATGACCGACCGGTAAGTCAACAAATAAATAAATAATTATGTTTTCTTTACTTTCTAAATCTGAACCATAAAAAGTCGATAATTGAGTATCTACAAAATTCAACTCTCCATTAAAATTCCACCCAAAATTAAAACTGAACGCATTTATACCTTAGTAACCAGAATTTTATTAACCAAAAATTTTAGCCATAAATTAATGCAAATTCGAATTTGAATTATAATTCACAAGCACGGTATAAATTCAGCCCTCGACATTTAGTAGAATAAAAAAAAAAACTCATTTAAGTTGAACTGTTTAACTGTTGACGACAATTATCAAAAAAAAATAAAAATAAAAATCTCCTTCATTATAACCAAATGATGAATATTTTTATGATATCAGAAAAAAATTCCAAATCTACTTGTTGTCCATACAAATGATAATAACGTCACAGTAAATGTGGACGACAATAATCAGTCACTGAATAAATGACCATGTGTTTTATTAACAAGTGTGTGTGTGTGCTAGTTTTATTTCTGTGTGCACAATTACCAATAAAATTACAAACAAATGTTGGTACAACACACAGACAAACTGAAATTCAAATGGATTAAATATAATGGTAATCTCTTATACACCCCACCCCTTCAAACTCTATTTATTTCTTTTTTAAGCGCGAAAATAAACTTTAGCTTCCGCTATTTTTTACAATACATGAAACAAGCGTTGAAAAAAAAACAAATAGAATTGTTGGCCATATTGTGTGCACACTGGTCAACACAAATAAACACACACATGTTGGCAGGCCTTTAAAATAATTTTATTATAAAATTGAATTTAAAGCTTAATTGAACTTTAACAACTTTGAACTTTGAAGCCGATACAATCAACACAAAATTTTTAAGTGTTCCTACGGTTCAGATAAAGATAATTATATCAATAATCATTCGAATAACAATTCTGAATCTTTTTTTTTTCGTTTGCTGCAGTAGACCAATGTCACGTTTTATCGAGTTTATTGTCTATAAAATCGAACTCTTTAGGAGTGGACGGGATTAATCATAAGTTTCTTTCTTTTACCTCAGCTACTTCCAATTGTAAAATTTTTCTTTAACAAAATATTAACTTCAAGCTACTTCCCATCGAATTGGAAAATAGCAGAAATCATTCCAATACCCAAAGCTGGTTCCAATTATAGACCATAGCTATTCTTGCATTTCTCTCTAAAGTATTCGAGCGTGTTATCCATAACCAAATGACTTGTTTCTTGAATGGCAATAACTTGCTAACAGATCGTCAATCTGGGTTCAGAAGGAAACACAGCCGCATAATAGCCTAAGTTGATGTTACAGAGGAGATTAGGGAGAAACCCGACTTTCCAAACTATATATTATACCTAATATATTTATAAATAATCAGAAAATTTAAGAATCTAGGTATATTTTTTAATGACACACTCTTACGTGGTCAAGCCAATAGTAAATCTATGCTTGTGGTCGCCCTTTCTCTATGATTAGAACACTTTGGCAAACCCAGCATTGTACACCTATGAAAATAAGAATCCTACTTGCTAAAACTTATCTGATGACCGTCTTACTGTATGGTTGTGTACTATTTACAAAATGTGATACAATTAGTAAAAGGAAATTGAACATTGCATATAACAACATAAAGATATGTGTATGGACTTAATAGGCGTTCTAGTGTAGCTTTGTTTTCATCGCAGCTATATGGCGTTTCTTTAGATAATCTTTTAAACATAAGAGTGTTATTTTTTACATGAAATAGTATATACCCACAAACCCGATCATCTGTACGACAAACTTTATATTTCACATATAAGCAGGGGAAAAATAATTAGATCAAATAGATATAAAGGTTTAATATCGGAGTGACATTTCGCAGTATGTCTCTGGAACTCTTCACCATATAGCTCTTAACTTTTAAATAACGAACGAAAATTTAAAGAAAATATTTTTAAACTGTTTTCGGAATAACTAATTGAAACATTACATATTATCTGATACTAGCAGATTCCAGCTCTCGAAATTCGGGTGCAATTTCTAGGTAGCTTTATTTTTCAGCTTAACCAATTCACAAACCAACACTTTTATGCTTTATTATTATTAGAATGAAGATAACAAACTCATTAGCAAACACATTAACAAATTTAATTAAACACACATAGCATTGTATAATTTTATGTATGTGTTAGTAGCAACTTTAAATGCAAGTTACTCAAAATAAAGGAGCAAATTTTAAAATCTGTAAATCTGCAAAACGGCTTAATAGAAATATCTTTCAAATAATATGCGTTTGGTCATAATCGGGATAAAACGGTAGAACAAAACATCGGTCACAAGAAATCGCCTTGCCTATTAATATTATAGATCAGATATAAAGGTTTAATATCGGAGTGACATTTATGGAACTCTATACCCTATAGCTCTCAACTTTTAAGTAACGCACGAAAATTTAAAGAAAATATTTTTAAACTGTTTTCGGCATAAATATTTGAAACATTACATATTATTTGTTATTATAATATATTTGATTAAATTAAATTTTAAACATTTCAATTTTATTTTTTTTTTTTATTGTTAACATTAATATTTTTTTTTATTTTATGTAAAGAAAATTTGTAATTAGTTATTAAGTTATTAATTTATTAATGATTTTATAATTTTCCATATAATCAGTTCCATACTGCAAAATAAGATCTCTTGTATGGAGCAGTTCTAATAAATAGATAAATAAAAATAGTATAACTTTTGCTTGCATTTGGTTGTTTTCAGCAAATACATATGAATCTAACTTTTCACCAAACAAATTATCTACTGCTTTTGGTTACTGACGAAGGTTGGTGACTCTTCCCGAAACAGCTGTATAACCTGTCATGCAGAATATAGATGAATTTTTTGGAACGAATGTGCCAATGTTTTTGCTTTTTAAAGTAAAACAAGTAAGAAAATTATAGTCGGTCTAGACCGACTATACGATACCCTATACCATGCGTTTAGAGACCCTATCTCTCAGGCCCAACTAACTGCATATAGAAAATTAGCATAAACCAAATATGAGTGGGATTTTTATTAATTTTGTTTTGGCTGCAGATATGAAAAAGTTCATATTGGATGCTATGGGGACTAGGCCCAAAAATGGACCGATCCTAACCATATTCGGTAAAGTCACTTATATTTTGAAAAAATATATACAAACCAAATTTGAGAAAAATCTGTGCAATATTTTTGTTTTTTGATAGATTTAAGTGAAGATCGGAAAGCAGCTCTATATGGGGCCTTTGACTAAGAGTTGTCCCATAGGGCTCATTTTTGGACTACTGATTAAAGGATGTAATAAACACATACAAGCCTAATTGGACTAAGATTTATATGATAATTTGGATCTTATGCCAATTTATGTAGGTTTCATAGGGGTCATTTATATGGGGGCTAGGTCTGAACATGGACCGATTTTCACCAATTTCAATAGCATTCATCCTATAGCCGATAAAAGCTTATATACCAAATTTCATCAAAATATATTCATATTTGCGACCTGCAGTTTGATTACAAGCTTTACATGGACACACAGACGGACGGACGGACGGACATCGTTAAATCGAATCAGGTAGTTATTCCGATTCGATCGGTATAATTAAAGATGGGTCTAGGTCAAATACTTTTGGTAGTTACAGCAACACAAATTCATTATACCCAAACCACATAGTGGTATAGGGCATAAACACTTGATCTTGAGCGTGAATAATTTCAAACTCAATCATTAAATAAAAAAAGAGTAAGCAAATTATAGTCAGTCTAGACCGACTATACGATACCATATACCATAGTTTAGAGACCCTATTCCTCCGCTACAACTAATTGGATATAGAAAATAAGCAGAAATCAAATTTGAGTGGTATTGGTAATTCATTTTTTTGGTTGCAGATACGGAAAAGTTCATATCGGGTGCCATATTTATATGGGGCCTAGGTCGAAAAATGGACCAATCCTAACCATATTTGGTAAAGTCACCTATATTTTGAAAAAATATATACAAACCAAATTTGAGAAAAATCTGTGCAGTATTTTTGTTTTTTGATAGATTTAAGTGAAGATCGGAAAGCAGCTCTATATGGGTCCTAAGAATAGTCCTATAGGGATTATTTTCGGACTACTGATTAGTGGGTATAATAAACGCATACAAACCCAATTTGACTGAGATCTATATAATAATTTGGATCATATGGCAATTTAAGTCAATTTCATAGGTGTCATTTGTATGGGGACTAGGTCTGAACATGCACCGATTTTCGACAATTTCAATAGCGTTCATGATACGGCTGATAAAAGCTTACATACCAAATTTCATCAAAATATGTTCACATTTGTAACCTGTAGTTTGATTAAAAGTTTACATGGACACACAGACGGACGGACGGACAGACGGACGGACATTGTTAAATCAACTCAAAAACTGATTCTGAGTCAATCGGTATAATAAGAGGTTGGTCTAGGTCAAATATTTTTGGTAGTTACAAACATCAGCACAAAGTCATTATACCCTGACCACATAGTGGTATAGGGTATAAATTAGGGCGTGTCGATTTGTAGGGAGGCAAAAAAAATCGCTCAAGTGACAAGGAAAATCGTATTCTAGGGATCAAAATAAGAAACTTTGCCCAAGGAACCATACCTCTAAAACGAATTCTGATGTCCCGACTTTTGACCTGTCTGTCTGTCTGTCTGTCTGCCATGGGGCAACCCCATTCCTCCTCATCCAATTGATCTGAAACTTGGCCCATAGTCGTGTAGTGACTACAGATTAATTTTGGGGTAGTTTCGCAGAGTCACGCATGGTCACGGAGTGATCTAAAAGTTATTTACCCTCATCCGATTGATCTCTTTGAATAACATAACATAGTCAAGGCGTATGATTATTATTTATTAGCAGAGTAGAAGATACGTATACGTATGAGTGTTAATTTTAATATTAAATCAAACATAGTCAGCACAATTCTAAACCAAAAATTGTGATTTTTTAGTGTTTGCATGGGGAACCCCCTGTCTCAAAGTGAGACAGACAGATAGACAGGTCAGAAGTCGGGACATCAGAATTCGTTTTAGAGATATGGTTCCTCGGCCAAAGTTTCTTATTTTGATCCCTAGAATACGATTTTCCTTTTCACTTGGGCGATTTTTAAATCGACCCGCCGTAGTATAAACATATTCATGTTTTTAAATTAAGGATCCGTATTTTATTTATTCTATGTCTCTTTTAATTTTATACGCTCCACACCACTGGGCAGACCCCATTCAGTATATAAATTGATGCTTATTACAACTCAAGTCGATATTACGATATCCGGCTGTTCGTCTGTCTGTCTATCTCTCTATCTATTTAAATTACGCTCATTCACAAAATAAATTATTTACTTGGGAAAACTTAGGATAATATTGTTTTTCATTATTTCGAGCAGGTCTCTATTTAAAATGAGGTAAATTGGGTATCATTGTGCCAAGATATGTATTGAAATATGGAGACACATCTTAAATATGCCAAAAATTCAAGGACTTCGTTGTAGTAATTTACTATTAAGTTTAACAATTTATAACATTTTCTTAGCATTTTTTACAATTACGTAAAACCAAGGTGGATGGAATAAAAGATTGGACATAACCGAATTTAACACTCTTCCTTTTTTATTATAAGGCATCGGCATTAGTTTGTTTCACAAAGAACTTTTTTTTTGCAAATCTTTAAGAGAATTTTTTTTAAAATTTTTTGAATATCACTATGGATCGCTAAAATCGATTTTATCAAAAAAAAAAAAAAAATTAGGTTATGAAACATGAAATTTTTTTAATTTTCTCTCTGGTGCTTTATTTTCACAAAAACAGTTATATCACTTCCGACAGAGTAGTGGTCTACTAAAAACAATATCTGCAGTAAAAATTACGCAGGGCAATAGCCGTCCTGGGTGGTGAGGAATTCTTAGTCAGGGTGAAATTACTAGGCCAGTCTAGTAAAACCTCCAAAGGATTTGGCATACTCAGGCCAAACTAGTTACTTTATGATCTGTTATATTTTTCCCTTATCTAGATGTGCGCTTAATTTTTCAGCTATAACTCAAATACCATTGAATATTTTTCATTTTATTTTCCAGCAACTTTCTTCTGCAACTCCAGTTGGTATGAAATCTTCAAAAAAAAAATTTAATTTTCCCATTCTTCATGGAAAGTGTCTTTGAAATCACTTTTCTAAAAGAACTTCAAAGAAGGACTTGTTCGTTTAGCATAATTTCAAAAAAGGTGAATTTGCATAAAAGACTTTCAGAGTCGATTTAGCGATGGCTGTTAACCAACCTTGTAGTCAAACTATAAGTCAGAAATATCAATATTTTCGCTGAAATTTGGAATATAATTTTTTACCGGTCACGCTATTGAAATTGGTGGAAATCGGTGCATACAAATAGCAGCTTACATATCGACTAAAATTTTCCTAAGATCCAGATTATCATATATAAACATATGTTTTAAGTTTCAAGGCGCCACGTTGTTTAGTTCTTTTTTTTTCTTTGATCCATCAAATTTGCAAATATGGGAAAAATTTGTCCCCGTTATTTAATTAAATATGTAATTCCAGCCAATATTAAAATAGGAAATCCGAGCTAGATAATACTTTAGGGGAATCGTTTACGACTAGATAATATTTAAAAAAAATCACGTCAGTCCGATCGCAGGGGAGCTGTTTAAACATCCAGTAATTAAAGACTTTTTATGGCACTTTTATAAAACCAAACAGAAAGCGCCATCTAGCATTTAGCGCCATTTAGCAAACAACTACAGGAGCTCTGCTAATATAAAAATATTTATTATTTTTTATTATTTCAACTGGTTAATTTTTTATTTTTCATTTTTCTCTTTTCATTTTTCATTTTTCGTTTTTCATTTTCATTTTCTCATTTTTCATTTTTCATTTTTCATTTTTTATTTCTTATATCTTATTTCTTATTTCTTATTTTTTATATTTTTTTTTTAATTTTTCATTTTTCATTATTCATTTTTTATTTTTCATTTTGCATTTTTCATTTCTCATTTTTCATTTTTCGTTTTTCATTTTCATTTTCTCATTTTTAATTTTTATTTCTTTTTTATTTTTTTTAATTTTTTTTTTAATTTTTTATTTTTCATTTTTATACCCTATACCACTATGTGGTTTGGGTATAATGACTTTGTGTTGCTGTTTGTAACAACCAAAAATATTTGACCTACACCCATCTTTAATTGTACCGATCGAATCAGAATCACTATCTGATTCGATTTAACGATGTCCGTCCGTCCGTCCGTCTGTGTGTCCATGTAAAGCTTGTAATCAAACTGCAGGTCGCAAATATGAATATATTTTGACGAAATTTGGCATTTGATCTTTTATCGGCCATGGGATGAACGCTATTGAAATTGGTGAGAATCGGTCTATGTTCAGACCTAGCCCCCATACAAATGACCCCTATGAAATCAACATATATTGCCATAAGATCCAAATTATCATACAAATCTTCGTCAAATTGGGTTTGTATGTATATATTACATCCATTAATCAGTAGTCCAAAAATGATCCCTATTGGACAACTCTTAGTCATAGGCCCCATATAGAGCTGCTTCCCGATCTTCACTTAAATCTATCAAAAAACAAAAATATTGCACTGATTCTTCTCAAATTTTGTTTATATATATTTTTGCAAAATACAAGAGACTTTACCAAACATGGTCAGGATCGGTCCATTTTTGGGCCTAGTCCCCATATATATATAGTATTCGATACGAACTTTTTCATATCTGCAGCCGAAAAAATTAATAAAAATCCCACTCAAATTTGGTTTATGCTTATTTTCTATATCCAGTTAGTTGGGCCTGAGAGATAGGGTCTCTAAACGCATGGTATAGGGTATCGTATAGTCGGTCTAGACCGACTATAATTTTCTTACTTGTTTATTTTTCATTTTTTATTTAAGATTTTTCATTTCCTATTTTTAATTTTTAATTTGTTTTTATTTTCCATTTTTAATTTTTTTTTCATTTTCCATTTTTTATATTTTATTTCTCATTTTTTAATTTTCATTTTTCATTTTTTATTTTTCACTTTTCATTTCTCATTTTTTTAGTTTTCATTTTTTTTTATTTATTTTTCATTTTGTATCTTTAATTTTTTTGTTTTTCCTTTTTCATTTTTCATGTTTGATTTCTAATTTTTTATTTTTAATTTTTAATTTTTTTTATTTTTAATTTTTAATTTTTTATTTTTTATTTTAAATTTTTTTTTAAATTTTTTTTTTTTATTTTTCATTTTTTATTTTTCATTTTTTATTTTTCAACAGCGACAAAAAGGTTATTACATATGATAATGTTTTCACCCATACAATCATAACTCACAACGATTTTGTCTTACGTCTTGCGCTGTTTTTGTGATTGTATTATGTAATGGATTTTTAACCCCCGCGCGTATAGATGTTTACACACTAAAAAACAGTAGATATGACTTTTTTATCTGTGCACTACAAATTAATAACGATACCATTTAAATTTGGTTGTTACGATATCCAGTTATTACCTCACCAAAGTTGATTCCTAGATCCTCTCTCGAAACGCATGGTCGATCTAAATCAATCATAATTTTCATACTTTTTTTATTTAAAATTTAAAGAAAATAATAAAAAAAATCGTTATTCATCTTAATTTAATAAATAAAAATTTGGATTTTCTTCTATATAGAAAATACATACATACTTCTAAAAATCATTACTACACTGTAAAAATTCTTAGTTAGACCGTATTCTGGCATTAAGCGTTCATCAGTGTTTATATTAAACATTGTAATAATTTTTATGTCATAATTGATTCGATTTTTTCTATATGACAATTTTCTACTTAGAACGTTGTGAAGTTTGAACCTAATGCGCTCACTTAAAATCAGGCCTGCGAGAAGTGTGGCTAAGTATCAGTTTTCATAACATACAGCTTCTACTTTGTATGAAATTCATTAGAATTTTTATATTTAAATTTTTATATTATTTATACTTCTAATTTCGTAAAAAAATTTGAATGAGTTTTTACATTAAGATATTCGACCCAATAATTTATAGAATTTTAATTCAACATGGGCTTAGTTACAAAATTAAGCAAATAAATTGAATGCAGTACCTGCAGCTCTGGCGAGCATGAAAAAAAAAATACGTTTTCATAAAAAGAGGAGGCTTATGTGTGAATGTACCAAAAAAAGTAGAATAAAAAACAGTTAAAACGAAGTAAATAAATGTGAGAGTTGGTAAATTAACAGTTGCGGAAAATGGTTGACCGACAAAAAATATTAAAAATAAAACGCACACTCACTTACGGAACATATCACTGTGATGTATCATAGTGATAAAATAAAAATTAAAAGTTTATCTGTGAATTGCAAAAACAAAGAAGGAAAACACAAATTCATCATCATTTAGTAAATGATTATAGCGGGTGGGGGAGTAAGACAATTAAGCCTGACAAATACTTTCATAAATATGCAACTACAGCAGTATTGCCAAGTGGCAATATTTCAAGTATTTCTACTTTTATAAGTTATATGTACATAATTGTTCAAATAGATATTATATTTATATAAACAAAAAATAAATAATAAATAATAAATCATAATAAAATAGTTAAATGTTCCATCTACCACTGCCACTGAATTTTGTTTGTCATACAAATGTATAAAATCAATGTTTTTTTTTTTTAAACGACATTAACGTATGAGTTTATTCATTCATTCGTGCAACAATTCAACTGATCAAAATGCCACAAAGATTGTTATTGTTACCACAAATGTGGTAGAGCGGTCTAGAATAAACAATTACAATTAAGTATATAATAAACTATTCAAAAATGCGATGTTATAAAAAATTGACTTCACATTTAAAGAGAAAATTATGAGAGATTTGATGAATACCTTAAAGACAGGTAAGAAAATTATAGTCATGGATCCAACTTTGCTAAGGCAAACTAAATTTTATTGCTGAATACCGATCACCCATTTTCATGCTTTTTGTAGACTTTGAGACAAACGTTTGATAGTATCTTACGTGACGGCATTTGGCTAGCCCTACGAAAGAGGGGTATTCCTGATAAAATAGTCGACCTTATAAAAGAAAGTTATGATACCCAGGAAAAATTTCGTAATAGCAGCTCATTGATTTTTGCATTACCAATAATAATCTACCCCTGCCCACTGCATTACTTCTAAAGTGAAAATAAGACGTTACTTATAATGTGTTATACAGCTACTTATATTTCATGCCAACTCCTGGCATACTGCATTACTTCCAAAGTGAAAATAAAGAGTTCCCAGGCAACCAGCCACCTCCAATGACATCCCTGTGTTAAAACTATGAGCTTATCAGGCAAACTTCAACCAGTTATTTCCCCTTCTAGAACCCATTATTTCGTAATGTTTTTTTTTTTACTGGGTAATGCCAGCTGCTGCGTCCTGCAGAAGAATAAATTATCTGAGCCATTCGCCGTACAAAGTGGAGTCAGACAAGGTTGCATACTTTCGCCTATTCTCTGTCTTATAGTGATGATGTGTTAAACGATGCCTTTTCAAGTGACCGGCGCACAGTGGACCATATTTTGAGAAGGCGGCCAAAAATAATTTTTTTTTTTTGTTACCGATTTTAAAGTTATGTTATTCATTTGAAAGTAAATACTAGTAAACCTCGGGAAGCAAAAAATTGCGACTCTATCTCAACTATATCACAGCGAACAGGGTCTTCGAAAATGGGCTTTCTCAGTATTTTGCTAAAATTAAAAATTACTTTGTAAATTTTTATTTTTTAATGACTGTAACTTTTTTGATTTAAAAGATTTTGAAGTGAAGAAAATTTTGTAAAATTTTGAGGCTTCCATACTATTAATGTTAAAAATGTAAAATCACTGAGTCATTCCGAAATTTAAAAGAAAAATTTTTTAAAAAAGGTCAAAATTTTCGGAAAATCTCCTACTTAATAGAGCATAACTCTTGCCATTCAAAAGCAGTCAGGAAAAATCTTGCACTCTTCTATAGTCCCAACCCTCCCCTATACTCCTATACCCCATTATACACCCGCCAGTTTCCGCCCGTGTGCACAAGAACAATTTTTCTGACCCAAGGTTAGATATTTTCTGCAAAATTTATGAATACAAAAGTTGTTCCTATGTGGTTAGGATATATTAAGTTTGAGGTGATGTTTGTAACTGCCAAAAATATTGGACCTTTATCCACCGGATCGACTCAAAAACACTTTCTGAGGCGATTAAACGATGTCCGTCCGTCCGTCTGAGTGTTATGAATACAAAAGTTGGTCGTACCGGTGCACCGCGGTATATTTTTTTGCATGTCGGTAGAGTTGTCAGGAGTTGTTATATACTTATAAAAAAGGTTGATATATAATGCGCTTAATTGTTACAGGTACATTTACATAGGTATCTTTCAAAACCATTAATAGTCTGAATTAGAGTCATATAGTTTAAATACCTGTCAAAATGGGAAACAATTTAAATAACAGGTAAATGGAAAAAAAAAACCATTGCGACATAGCCCTTTAAGATATGAGCAGGTATGCTTCACCTTTTAAAAGGGGTTGGGGTGTGGGTTTTTTATGCTTCTAAAAGTGGTAATAAAAGATAAAAATTTGTAAATGGTAAAAAAAAAACTATTGCGACATAGCCCTTTAAGATATGAGCAGGTATGCTTCACCTTTTAAAAGGGGTTAGGGTGTGGGTTTTTTGTGCTTCTAAAAGTGGTAATAAAAGATAAAAAATTTTATTTTACATAAATGCAAGAAGGAGTATTTATAATAATGTTTCCACAATTATTATTCATTACAATTTGTGCAATGGCTAAGTACTGTTACAGAGATCTGGTAGATATTTATTTTCAACGAAATGATGTAGACGATGTAATTTTGCACATAGTGAGCAACGACTTCTTTAAGAATTGTAACCTAAAAGACATTGAAATGCACAAAGGAAAAATTACTAATTTTGCAACGAATTTGAATGCTCTCATAGCAAGGCAAAGATGTACAAACGTTACCAAGACTGGTTAATAAAGGAACTTATTTTTGAGAGTGCATCTACAACTGCCAACGAAAGTGGAAAAAAGGGTCGACCAGCAAAACCAATTGACAGACGTAGTGAAAGATCTCGAAGGCGTAAGCTGGAGAATATCAATGAAGAAATTTCTCAAAGAACTATTAAGGACTCATTTTTGCTCCAAATTCAACCAACCCAAAATAAAAAAAATAAAATTGAAATAATTGAAAAAATAGTAGAAGCGAACCCAAGGCGCACAAAGAGGATTTTGAAAAGCATTCCTACACCAATAGAAGATAAGAAATTTACGCCGGAAGAAGCGTTCGCCCTATTTTTGGATTTGAAATTGACCAAAAATCAATATAAGGAATTGCGGAAGCAAACCAATGAAACGAATTGTGGAATTTTTCCAGAGTATCGAGATTTAGTTTCGGCCAAAAAAGAATGCTTACCTTCACAATCTGCTATTAGTGTCACTTCAACATCAGCAGAAATAAAATTGCAAGATCTCCTTGAACATACTGCAGAACGATTGCTAAATACGGTAATGGTAATGGCAGCATTACTTTAATTTCTAAATGGAGATGTGATGGATCCTCTGGTCAGAAACAATACAAGCAATTTAATGTCGAAAATTCATCAGATGCTAATTTATTTATGGTATCTTTCGTTCCATTGCGCTTAACAAAAAGGTATAGCGTTAGAGAGCCGTCAACTAGTAGAGCAACAGAAATTGATATATGGAAAAATGAAATTCCTTCTTCAACAAAGTATTGCAGACCAATAAAATTTGCATTCAAAAAGGAAACCAAATATGTCATAACTGAAGAAGTTCAAAAAATAAAAGATCAAATTAAGGAACTTCAACCAGTAATATTTAAATTTGATGACCAAGACATTGAAGTACATTTTAAAATGTGTCTCACAATGATTGATGGAAAAGTTGCACAAGCTTTAACTGGAACAAAGTCAACGTCAAGCTGCATTATATGCCAAAAGACATCAATTAAGCCAACCCCCACCAGAAGACGATAGTTTTAAGGAAGCCTACGAATTTGGAATGTCCCCTCTTTATGCTAGAATACGTTTCATGGAGCATATTTTTAAATTGGGTTATGATTTGGAATTTGGTCCGTTAGGCGAAACAGTGAGAAAAAACAAAGAAAATGAAGAAAAAAGAAAGCAAAAAAAAAACAAATTCAACAAAAATATCTACAGCTAGGCCTCGTAATCGACCAACCAAAACAAGGGGAAGGAAACACAAATGATGGAAATACTGCAAGGAGATTTTTTTCCGATCCGGAAACTGCAGCATCTATCACAGGTGTAGATCATGAATTAATAAGACGATTCAAAATCATATCAAGAAAATTATAGTCGGTCTAGACCGACTATACGATACCCTATACCATGCGTTTAGAAACCCTATCTCTTAGGCCCAACTAACTGGACATTGAAAATAAGCAAAAACCAAATTTGAGTGGGATTTTTATTAATTTTTTTGGCTGCAGATATGAAAAAGTTCATATCGGATGCTATATCTATAAAGGGACTAGGTCCAAAAATGGACCGATCCTGATCATGTTTGGTAAAGTCTCTTGTATTTTGCAAAAATATGTACAAACAAAATTTGAGAAGAATCAGTGCAATATTTTTGTTTTTTAATAGATTTAAGTGAAGATCGGGAAGCAGCTCTATATGGGGTCAAAGGGATCATTTTTGGACTACTCATTAGTGGATGTAATGAACGCATACAAACACAATTTGAGTAAGATTTATATGACAATTTGGATCTTATGGCAATTTATGTCGATTTCATATGGGTAATTTGTATGGGGGCTAGGTCTGAACATGGACCGATTCTCACCAATTTCAATAGCATTCATCCCATGGCCGATAAAAGCTTATATACCAAATTTCGTCAAAATATATTCATATTTGCGACCTGCAGTTTGATTACAAGCTTTACATGGACACACAGACGGACAGACGGACGGACGGACGGACGGACATTGTTAAATCAACTCAGAAAGTGATTCTGATTCGATCGGTATAATTAAAGATGGGTCTAGGTTAAATATTTTTGGTTGTTACAAACAGCAGCACAAAGTCATTATACCCAAACCACATAGTGGTATAGGGTATAAAAATTTAACTAAAGCAAAAACATACGAGTTTTTCATTGAAACTTCTCTATATTGAACCAATATAAGGTAACTTTTACGTTCGCTGCTTAATAAATTATATTTTAACTCGGGATCTTTCAAAAAAAAAACAACCTTTGGCCCTTGTGCACATTAGGACTAAAAAGTTTACGGGGGCCAAAGTTTGGCATTTTCTGAAAAAATTAACTTAAAAAATTTTTAAAAAGTACTAGTTGTAAAATTAACTGAAAAAATAAGACATTATATTAAAAAAAAACCTTTTTTTACCTTTTAACACTTCACTTTTGTACTAAAATTCAACTACAAATGAAAATGTATTTTAAACCCTCCGTAATTTTTTTTATTTTCGGTCGAGAATTACATTTTATAGCAAAACTTAAAGGCTATAGTCTCACCTACCAAACAAAAAAAACCGCATATCAAAATTCCAATCCAATCAAAAGTTATAGATTTTTGACCGCCTTCTCGTCAAATGGTCCACTGTGCGGCGTATGCAGATGACATTGGCTGAATCGCTTTACAGAAAAGCGATGCCATGCGGACTAAGCATAAATGCCCCAAAAAGGAAACTATTAAGCCTCGGTAATGAATTGCTACGTACAGTTGGTACCAACCATCATGACTTTGAATTGGTCCAAAAATTTTGCTACCTTAGCAGTGTAGTTACAGCAGTCGGTGGATCACAAATAGACGTTAAGAGCCGAAACAACAAAACGAAGGCTGCCTTTGGATGTCTTACATCCAACATCATTTCCACCTACACTAAAATTTAAATCTTGAATTCTAACGTCAAAGCAGTCCTGTTGTACGGCTGTAATACGTGGAAAGTTACATCAGCCATAACAAGCCGACTGCAAGTATTTATCAATCGCTGCCTAAGACGTATTCAGCATATTTTTTGGCCTCGCACAATATCTGATGAGGACCTTCTTATAACAGCGCGGCAATACGAGGTCGCAACAAAAATATAAAAGCGAAAATGGAAATGGATCGGTCACTCGCCACACAGGTCAGACGACAACATCGCGAAGCAAGCACTGCGCTGGAACTTCTTTAATCAGCGTAATCGTCGTTTTGGTAGGCCACGTATTATCGGTTGAGGCCGAAATGCTGTCGTTAAAGAAAATCATAAAATTATATAAATTATATAAATTTTATTGCTATTTTTATAAACCTGTGGCGTGCAGATGTGAAAAAGTGTATATCTGATGGGCGGATCATGACCTATTTACTAAAGTCACTTACTTTTCTCAAAAACATATATAAACAAAATTTAATAAAAACAAATTTTTTTTAACTAACAAGTGCTGTGATATTAATTTTAAGTTCGTGAAGTCCCGTTTTTTATAATAACTATATTAACCATTTTCTATTATTTTTATTGTATTTTTTTTTAAATTATTTATTTTATTTGTTTATACACTTAAACTAAATAAATCACCCCTGAACATGTCAACAACCAATTGACGAAACGTTGGGTAAATCATGAAATAAATTTGTTTTATTTGCATGGAACTAATCGACTAGTAATCTCAGTATCAGCAGATTAATAAAGCATCACTAAAGAACAAACTAGTGAAACTAAAATATAATAAAATTTAATAATGATGATGTAATATTTTTGTTTTTCGATAGATTTAAGTGAAGGTTGGTCGCAAAATTATTATTTTTTAATTGAAATTCGAAATTCGAGTGCAAATTCTAGGAAATTTTATTTTTTCATTAAAAAATACCCTAAAGGTATGCTAATCAATTATAGACAATTCAAACACCAACACAAAAAACAAACTCATTTTTATTACAAACACATTAACAAATTTAATTAACACACACGTAGCATATGTATAATTTTATGTATGTGTTAGTAGCAACTTTAAATGCAATTTACTCAAAACAAATCTGCGAAATGGCTAAAAAGAAATACCTTTCAAATAATATACGTTTGGCCAAAATCGGGAGAAAACGGTAGAATAAAACATCAGTCACAAGAAATCGCCTAGCCTATTAATATTATAGATACATGCTCTGTCTAATATATGAGGTTTTCTGTCATAAATGGAGTCTCCATTGTTTAGCTCGATCCGATCTGGTGGCTAGTGGGCCCCGAAATATCCAAAGTATATTTACATGGGGAAAATATGACTTTTTTCCAGATTGTACGAAAATTTCGTTCTACAGTTTAATTTTTTCGACAAGTGGTTATATGGATCGATTTAAGTACTAAATTATATCTTTAAAAAGCTATATAGCTTAAAAATCTAACAAAAACATGCCAAGAAATAGCAAATGCCCCAGACCACTTTTGTGTCTAAAAAAACCACTAGGTCATGACATTTTATGGCAATTTTTTCAACTTTGGGAAACTGATTACAGCCAAAGTCTTTTTATACTCTATACCACTATGTGGTTTGGGTATAATGACTTTGTGCTGCTGTTTGTAACTACCAACAATATTTGACCTAGACCCATCTTTTATTATACCGATCGAATCAGAATCACTATCTGATTCGATTTAACGATGTCCGTCCGTCCGTCCGTCCGTCCGTCTGTGAGTCCATGTAAACCTTGTAATCAAACTGCAGGTCGCAAATATGAATATATTTTGATGAAATTTGGTATATAAGCTTTCACCGTCCATAGGATGAACGCTATTGAAATTGGTGAGAATCGGTCCATGTTCAGACCTAGCCCCCATACAAATGACCCCTATGAAATCAACATAAATTGCCATAAGATCCAAATTATCATATAAATCTTAGTCAAATTGGGTCTGTATGTGTTTATTACATCCATTAATCAATAGTCCAAAAATGATCCCTATGGGACAACTCATAGGCCCCATATAGAGCTGCATCCCGATCTTCACCTAAATCTATCAAAAAACAAAAATGTTGCAGTGATTCTTCTCAAATTTTGTTTGTATATATTTTTGTAAAATACAAGAGACTTTACCAAACATGGTCAGGATCGGTCCATTTTTGGGCCTAGTCCCCATATAGATATATCATCCGATATGAACTTTTTCATATCTGCAGCCAAAAAAATTAATAAAAATCCCACTCAAATTTGATTTATGCTTATTTTCTATATCCAGTTAGTTGGACCTGAGAGATAGGGTCTCTTAACGCATGGTATAGGATATCGTATAGTCGGTCTAGACCGACTACAATTTTCTTACTTGTTTTCTTTTTTTTTTGTCTCTATTCTTATAAGCACTCAGATATGAAGTATTGTTTTATTACCACGTTGTTAACCTATTGCACAATGAGACCGAAAATGGGTAATTTTTTGATAAGGTTTTGAAAACTCATTTTTCAAGTTTTAAAATATGTTCTTAAACAAAATTTAAAAAAATGGATCTCGCACTTTATGATTTTGTTAAATATATGTTAAAGTTTAATTGTGAGAATTTTTAGGTCAATCCCTCTGTCAGAATTTGTTCTTTAATGATTTATTTTTTATGAATTTCAGGAAAAAGACTTTCGTGAAATGATCAGTAAATGTAATCTTTCCAAATACTTTGTATCAAAAATTAATCAGTTTTCTAATTTTAGGTGTTATATTTTATCTCAATAGCCTAGAGTTTCGGGGAAAAAAATAATATGACTCCAATAACCCTTTTGTACTTGGGGTCACATATGTTCCCAAGCTAATAGAAGACAATATATTCAAAAAAATTCAAATATTTTGTAGGTGAAGTTGAATTTTTAGATGTGACGTTTAAAATATAATAATAAGATGTGCAAGTCTTGCATGCTAAAAATTTGGAATAAATCGAACAACGCTAACCCATTCCTTGCGGAAGTTAAACTTTGAATTTTGGCTTATTTAAGAAAAGTAAATACCTAAAAATAATGTTTTGTTCTATTAAACTTGATAAAACCCTTATTATTGGTTGGGAAATAAAATTCTGCTATATTTTGTGAAAACCTCCCTTATGTGGTCCTAGAAAGCTCATTCTCACAGAAAATTTGATATATATTGATTTAAGCGATTTTGGGTTCCAGAAAACTAAACATAAGTTCTGTTTCGTTCGAGAAAAATAACTTTTTATATCAATGGGGCTTCATTACGACTTTACCACTAATAACTAGAAATGGGGATTTCACGCAAGTATAAAGTCGAATATAATAGCATACATAACTCAAATCGATCTTAAGTCGACTTAGGTGGTTATCGCTTGTGACCACAGAAATATTCATATATATGTATATATTCGTATATAGATAGACAGACGGACAGACAGACGAACAGAAGGACACCGCTAAATCGATCCAAAAAGTGATTCCGTGTCGATTTGTACAATAAAAGGTGGGTCTATATCAAATAGTTTTAGCAGTTACAGACATCTTCACTAACTCATTATATTCTGACCACATAGTGGTAAAGGGTATAAATACCCTAAATATATGAGATTAAATAGCCTGTAAGCACTTTCTCCACTTTTAAGTGTAGAGTCGTTTGCCATGTTATAAGGAATACCTTTACGGTTTGACCCAATTGTACCAAATCCATGAGTTTTTTCGGCTTTCAACTTCTCTTATAAAGAAATAGAAAAATAGAAAATTTTCAATATATAAAACCTTTTCCTTTCCCCAATCTTGTTCAGTCAACATTCCCCTAAAGTGTATTCAGAAAACTTTGCGCTCTATTCTTCGTCTTTGCCTTGATATGTAATGAATTTTTTTTTTAATAAAACCTCTTTGATCAGCCAAGCACCACAATTTGTACCCTCTCTTAATGGGCTTAACGGGTAGATATTGTTTGAGTACAGATCTACTCTTGAATTTTATTATAGATTCATTAACAATCAATTCTCTGGTTCCATCATAACATTCCTGAAATTGTTGGTCCAATTTATCAAAAAATCAATTAAATTTTAAAATAAATTTTTTAATTGCATATTAATTAATACTAGCAGATGCCAGCGTTCGAAATTCGAGTGCAATTTCTCGGCAACTTTATTTTTCAGCTTAGCAAATTCACAAACCAACACTTTTTTGATTTATTATTATTGTGAATGAAGAAAACAAACTCATGAAAAAAAAAAAGTTTAACAAATTTAATAAATACACACATAGTCTACGTATAATTTTATGTATGTGTTAGTAGCAACTTTAAATGCAATTTACTCAGAATAAAGAAAAAAAAAAAAATCTGTAAATCAGGTGAACAGCTAAAAAGAAATACCTTTCAAATAATATATGTTTGGTCAAAATCGGGATAAAACGGTAGAACAAAACATGGGTAACAAAAATTCGCCTAGCCTATTAATAATATACATACTTTTTCACTCAACACTGCACCAAAAATTTCTGACTAAAAAATTTCACTGATTGTCGAACTTTCGTAGTCTGTCGAAATAAGCACCGTCATTAGAAAGCTAATAAATATGAAAAAGGGTCTTCACACCGACCGACGGCTCACACACTTTTATAGTGCTAAACTTCGTGGTACTTATAAGTACCGTCAGGGTTAACAAATTCTTATTTTCTTGTTTGACACTTTTAAAATTTTGACAATCATGATGAAAAAGTAAAATATGAATGGCCATAAGAAAGTGTAGGCTGAATTTTATTTAAGATTATACAAGAGGAAAGTTTCGGTGATAGAGTAGTTTTAGTAGGACCCTGTCATATTACCATAGAAAATTTATACGTAATTTTTTTTTTTTTTTTTTTTTTTGTATTCAAATATATTTAGTAGGGCGGGTCGATTTAAAAATCGCCCAAGTGACAAGGAAAATCGTATTCTAGGGATCAAAATAAGAAACTTTGCCCGAGAAACCATACCTCTAAAACGAATTCTGATGTCCCGACTTTTGACCTGTCTGTCTGTCTGTCTCACTTTGACCCATTTCGAGTGTCCCAATCGAGTCCAAATGTATGATCGACCCCCACTAACTTTGGAGGGCCGACCCACCCATGCCAGTGGCACACCCCCTGGAACACCCTGGGGGGCTCCCCATACAAACATTTCAAAAAATCACCATTTTAAAAAAAAATTAAAATTAACACTCATACGTATACGTATTTTCTACTCTGCTAAAAAATAATAACCATACCCCTTGACTATGTTATGTTATTCAAAAATATCGATCGGATGAGGGTAAATAACTCTTAGATCACTCCGTAACTATGCGTGACTCTGCGTGACTACCCCAAAATTAATCTGTAGTCACAACAAGACTATGAGCCAAGTTTCAGATCAATTGCATGAGGGGGAATGGGGTTGCCCCATGGCAGACTGACAGACACAGGTCAAAAGTCGGGACATCAGAATCGTATTAGAGGTATGTTTCCTTGGGCAAAGTTTCTTATTTTGATCCCTAGAATATGATTGTCCTTGTCACTTGAGCCATTTTTTTTGCCTCCCTACAAAAATCGACCCGCCCTAATATTTAGGTTACAAAATATTGTAAAACGAAAAATTTTTAAAACCCAAATTGAGACAAATCTTCCAAATTCGAATACGCTCGTACAACAGCTGCACAAATGTTCAAAATAATAGATCGTAATTAAAAGGAGATGTTTAGCACAAACATCGCTTACTTCTTTAAAGATAATTTCTTAAAGGTTAATGTTACCGTTATTGTTACTTATTTCTGGAATTTATTACTGATGATTTGTGACTGTTAGTTAAAAATTTAAATTAAGTGCTTATTGCAATTGTTCAAAATAATAGCCCTTTTGTAAATTTTGTAAAATTACTTAAAAAATATTTTTAAATGTAAGTTTTGTTCTAAGTTACTAACTAAGAGATAAATAATAAAATAAAATACCATCTTTAACAATTTTTTTGTTGAATATGTGCCGAAATCTACATTCTACTGCATAGGAACGACGAGTTGCTAGTACTATCAATTCACTAAAAAAAACCCTTAGCAGGCAATATCATAGTTTGGGAAGATTTTTTGTGATATGGTGTTGGACTCTTATACAAAATCACAGATACAATGAAAGAAGTGATGCTCCCCTATAACGATAATGATCCGAAACACTCCTTAAAATTAGATAAATCTTTGTTGGGTGAACACAATTGCTCTATTTTGGAATGGGCTTCTCAATCTCCCGATCTCAACACAATTGAAAATTTGTGGATTGAACTAAAAAGATGCTTAAAAGAAAAGATTTTCACAAACAAGCATCAACCTTGGGATGCAGTAAAGAATAGTTGGAAGGGTTTTACCATTGAAAAGTGTAAAAAAATAATAATGTTCATGACCAAGACAGCAAAGCTATTCAGATAATAATTAATTTTAAGGAGTTCGATCGCGATCAAGAGCGAAAGACGCACTACGGAAAGCAAAATCGTGGGTTGGTGTTACATTACAATTATTTACAAAATTAGAACTAACCTCTTTCACAAGAGTTAGATTGTTTTTTTTTACATATATTTTGTTATTTAAAACAGCAAAAAAAAACTAAACACAAGATGATAAAAAAAATTATCTCATGAAATGAGTGAGCATCATGCTCAAAACTCAGAAAACATTTACAAAAACATTAATATTGAAAACAATAGAAAAAGAAAAAACAACATTGGGAGCTGCGGCGGCAAACGGTGCGTAAAACCAGGCTTTAACATATAATGTTACGACAAATAAACATATATCGCGTATTCCTTTGAGCTCGCGCGCTTTTAGTTCAAATTGTCCGCGAAACAAATAAATTTTCAAGCAATATATTACTTTCGCCATCCACCTGGCGTGGTGAAATGCTCCAGGTGAGCGGAATGAGACTCCAGATGGCGGTGTTTTTCCCAAGAAAATCAGAACATGCTTAAGAAACTCAGCATAGTCGGCTCTGCTGTGTTTTTCGTTCAATTGGTCAATGCAAAAGCTCCCGATTTCGTCTGATATGTTCGACAAGTCGACATTATCATCATCCAAAGCCGTTTTATATTCAGCAACATCTAGTTCTTCTACAATAAAAGTAAAAGCATTGAAAAGTAATTAGTTTCAAGTTACATTGAAATACATGCTTCGTATATGTTATACAACAAGAACATACCCCATTTAGCTTGAAATCTCTTGAATAAAAGCACATCCGGCGCAGATGTTGCCCCCATTTTTATATCAAAGACCGCTTTAACAACAATTTCATAAATATGATGACGACAGGCCAAAATCATCAAGCTTCGCCCGAGCCCCTGCTGAAGTAGCGTGCACGCGCCATTTAACCGTCCTGTATTCGATGCTGTTGTGTCGCAACAAATCGCTTGAATATTTTGTTCCAAACCCCATTCAGTAATAACATTAATTACCGCGGCCGATATCTGATGGCCAGTTCCATTTCGTATAGATGGGATGCCAAGCAGTTGATCGCCATTCTTATTGGAGACGATAACGGGAAGACGGTCAATCTTTGATTTTCCATGTATACTGGGTAATAATTTGCCATCAAAATGAACAGTGCATGGCATATCCGGATTCAATTTGTAATTATCTTTTATTTTGGTAGCAATTGATTCGCGTTGTAATTGTCGTACTCGCTGTAGAGTGGTCCGATTGATTATCAATTTTTGAACGTCGTGGCCTAGCGACTCAGCAACTGCGACCAGTAGATGAACAGCATATCTATCTGAGACCTTGCATTTATCGAGAGCAGACACAATTCTTTCATTGATAAAATTAAATGTGCCTCTTTTAGAAGATGGCACTGTATTCACAGCAAAGTCCACATCCATTTCGGAGTCGGTTTCAACAAGTTCGTTCATTTCAATAGTAGTATCATTTGAATCGATATCATCAAGATTACTTGTATCTGAAATAGATGCCAACTGTTCCTCCTCCCTTCTTCTCCGCTCTGCTTCAGCTTGTATGCGATCCAATCTTGCCTTCTCCTTTCGCATGGCGACTGTATCAATGCCTAATATGACGCCATGCCGACCCTTTCTTTGATTTATTAAAAATTGCTTGTCGGCGTTGTTAGTCATAACGTCCATGGCATTTGCTGCTGCGATATCGAACAATTCTTC
Source organism: Cordilura impudica (assembly GCA_963682025.1). NCBI lineage: Eukaryota > Metazoa > Arthropoda > Insecta > Diptera > Scathophagidae > Cordilura > Cordilura impudica. Next base: position 19,194,297 of record OY821520.1, read on the forward strand.
CAACTTCTTTAGAAATGCCTTTTCACTCTTCTTGTGTGCTGCACTTTCGCGGCTTCTATGTTTAAATAATTTATGCCACTTACCATGCAACAATAACAATTTGTCAATGCACTTATCTTTGCGTTGTATTGGAATGTAAGCTTTATCCCAAAAACCGCACGCCTCATTTACAACTATAGCTGCACTAGCACGCAACGAAAGTCTTTGGTCGTTATAGATACTGAATAAAAGCGATAAAACTTGCCCTTTGGATGGTAACTTAGCGCCTAATATTTGTGTACAAGGTTCACCGATTAAATAAACACGAGTTTTAGAACGAGTTGAAAACATTTTGAATACAACTGTGCTGTTCAAAATAACGTAACAGCTGTACACTGCTATTGTGAATGAACATTAGAGTGGTGCAAATAAATGAAAATGATTTCTGAAGCCACGAATGGCCTTATTTTTTCCTTTGGATATGAAAATACCTCTTGTGAAATCTGGTGCCGATTGAATAAAGAAAAGTCGGCGCGGAAATCGATTGAAAATTGGATTTGAAAATACATGTCAAAAAAATGACTTTTTTAAGAAATATTTGGGTCATTTTGACCCCAAGTGCATAAAAGGATTAATTTTGAATTTTTTGTCTTTAGATATTTATAACTAACAATATTTTATAGTCAAGTCAAATTTAACTTATATATGAAGATAAACCAAGTAATTTCGTTACAAATTGATACTTAATCAAAAAAAGATAATCTTAAATAACAATTTTTTCTAAAAAACTGTTAAAAATTTCCGTTTTCCGCGCCGACTACTCTGTTATCAAATCTGCATCAAATTTCATACTATTATTTTTATATTCAAAGGAAAAAAATAAGCCCATTTGTGGGCTTTAGAACTCATTTTGAAAAATGGCCATACAAACGTGAACGACTCTAATGAACATATATAAATAGACAATTCACAATGAAATAAGGTACGTTCACGTTGACTATAACAGCAATACCTTTGTCATTTTTAATCAGAATTTAGAGATTTTGGGCATTTTGGAAAGGTAATAAAAGCGTCTTTGTAGGAAAAAAACCCATTTTGTATTTGGGTTTATAGTTTATACACTAGGGTGTTTACAACGGAAAATTTTGGCAAAAATACCAAAAATTCAAAACTTTGAAGGGCCAGGGATAGCTCAAAAATTCATCAAATGAGCTGAAATTTTTTCTGGATTAGTTTTTCCATTAACCTCAAAAAATGAGCCCCGGGGAGCGGGATTCGGAGCAACTTCAAAAATAAGGGCCAATCTAATGCCTAAACATTATAAAAACAATTATTTTGCAGTGCTTGACACTGATGATGATTCACAATGTGATCAAGAACTAATAAAGAAGTTTGAGAAACATGTGAAAGAGAACACAGAAAATTCTAAAAAAGTAAATTCAGCTAATGCAACAACTAATAATGTCCAGAGAGAAAACAAAAACATTGCAACAACAAAGGAAACAAACAGTACAGTGGTTAATAAGGTAAAAAATAAAAAAAAAAATACCTCCAATAAATATTATGGACATAGAAACAAAACCATTAATTGAATTCATCAAAAATGCATTAAATATAAAAAGAATTAAAAATAAAAGAATTTAGAGACAAAAAGTCATTATTTATGAACACTTTAGATGATTTTCTAAAAGTGAAAACTTATTTAGAAAAAATCAAAACTAAATTTTATACTTTTACACCAAAAGTATTAAAAACTAAAACATATTTGTTAAAAGTTCTAGATGAAAACATATCACCAGAAGAAATATTAAATGAACTATCTAAATTTCAAGATGAAGATCTACAATTTATTAAAGTTAGCCAGTTTTCAACTAAAAAATCAAAAAATCAAAGCTCTTTTATATCGCTGTGTTAAATGGTAACAAATAAGACGCCCGGAAATTCCCCAATGTCGCAACTGCCAAGGGTTCTTCCATAGTGCCGCAAACTGCTTTCTCCAGCCAAAATGTGTGAAATGTAACATCGCTCATGAAAAAGGTCAACGCCCCACAATCAGTGTACCAGCTGAGGAAAAAGAAAAGATATATTATGTCGTTTGTAATAAATATGGGCATCCTGCTTCATATAAAGGGTGCGAAAAGTACAAAGAACTTCAAATAAAGATTAGATCTAAGAAAAAAGTTTTATTAGAAAATAGAACAAATAACTCATTCATAAACCCCGAAATGAGTTTTGCAAAGGTTTTAAGAGGGAATAATAATCCAACTACAAATAATTTAAACGATATTCTAATAATTCCTTTTTATTGGAACTGAAAAATATGATGATGAATTTAAATATATACATTTACAAACATCATGAGTTGATACTATTTTTTACATGATAGGTGTATAAACATGGCAAATGCTCAAAATAACACAATATCAAAAAATTTGAAAATAATTCACATCAACGTTAATTCTTTAATATCCATAAGTAGAAGGTACGACCTATAACAATTTCTAAATAAACACGTTCCTGATATCGTTCTTCTGAATGAAACGAAACTCAGTGCTAGACATAAACTACAATTTACATATTTAAAAATTATTAGAAAAGATAGAATAGGTGCAAATCAAGGTGGTGGGATGGCTATACTAATTAAAAATAACTTAAACTTCTATAACTTTTTAAACAATGTAACGAATTCACTTAAGTTCTTAGAAACTTGTATTATCAGATTGCCAATGATGGACAATAAATTCATGTATATTGTTTCGGCATATTATCCATCCGGTAATAATGATTGTTATATAAAACCAGAAATACATAAACTCTTTCAATCATTTGATTGCCAAAACTATAATCTATACTAATATAATAAAGTGGTAATGTGTGTTTGTTTGTTTGTTTGTTTGTTTGTTTGTAGGAGGTAATCTCCGTAACTACCCATCTGATCGTCCTGAAATTTTCACAGAGTCTTACTGCAGATATGGGAAGTGCTATAGGCTATAATTTTTTAAATATTTTTGGTGGGCGTGGCACCTCCCACACAAAGTAAATTTTTAATATCATATACATATATTGAGTACTATGATAGGGAGAGCTTTGTAAATTTGTGTGTGGTCACCTATTCTTAATATTAGTAGCTATGCCGGAAATGGGCGGGATCGGATAAGTGGGCGTGGTACCTCCCATACAAGTAATAGTTCAATATTATATATCTCGAGTAATGTGATAGAGAGAGCTTTTCAAATTTTTCTGATGTCACCTATTATTAATGTGAGTAGTCGGATGCAAAATGGGCAGTATGGGACCAGTAGGCGTGGCAACTGCCATACAAAGTAAATATGAAATGCCATATATCTTGAGTACTGTAATAGTGAGAGTCTTGGGACTTTGTGTGAGCCCATAAGTTATTCATTTGATTAGTTAGATAAACAATGGGCGTGATTGGAGCAGTGGGCGTGGCACCGCCCATACAAAGTAAATATATAATATCATATAACTGGTGTGCTAAAAAAGGAAGCTTTTACACTTTGCACGAGCCTATCAGATCTTGGTATGAGTAGTCGAACAAAAAATTGACGGTTCACACCAATGGGCGTGGCACTCTCCAAGCGAAGTAACTATTTAATGTCATATATCTGGAGTACTGTAAAAGAGAGAGCTTTGTGGCTTTGCGTGAGCCCATCGGTTCTTTGTGTGATTAATCGAACAAAAAAGGGAGTGATCAGAGCAGTGGGCGTAGCACGGCCCATGCAAAGTAGATATCTAATATCATATAACTGGTGCACTATAAAAGGGAAAGACTCGACATTTTGCATGAGTCTATCAGATATTAATGTGAGTAGTCCAATAAAAATTGGGCGGTGATGGGAATAGTGGGCGTGGCACCTCCTATGTAAAAAATATGAAGCACTACGAAAGCGACAGTCTTTTGACAAGTTCATTAGTTATCAATGTGATTTGTTGTGGAAAATATATCGGCAAAATCAAAAATCGCCAGACCCAAAAATCGCGAAAAATAAAAATTTTCCAAAAAACAAAAATCTTCAAAATCAAAAATGGGCAAAATCAAAAAGAAAAATTGCCAAATGACATTCTAAGTTCAAGGCCAATAGTTAAGTGTTGCCGATCTAATATGGATAATCCATCTTCTACCTCGCTCCAGGGTAGGAACGCCGAAAAATCTGATAATTGTTGTACCAAATGAAAAAAACAAAGAACATTCTATATCAGCATCGGCAAGCATTGAAATAAAAAAATCTATACTAATAATCTATACTAACATAATAAAGAGGTTATATGTGTTTGTTTGTTTGTGGGAGGTAATCTCCGTAACTATTCATCTGATCTTCCTGAAATTTTCACATAGTCTTACTGCGGATATGGGAGTACTACAGGCTTTAATTTTTTTAAATATTTTCAGTGGGCGTGGCACCTCCCATACAAAGTAAATTTTTAATATCATTTATATTAAGTACTATGATAGAGAAAGCTTTGCAAATTTGTCTCAGGTCATCTATTATTAACGTGAGTAGTCAGACAAAAAATGGGCAGGATTAGACAAATGGGCAGGATTAGACACAAACTTAATATTAAATGTGATATATATGAATTACTGTATTAGTGAGAGCCTTGGGACTTTTCGTGAGCCCTTTAATAACGATTCGGAAGGGGGGGGAGAGGGAGGGTGTAGCGAAGCACACCGGGTTACATCTAGTAACTACTATATATTAGCAGGTGATTTAAATTATAAACATTCAGACTGGGGTAATCCATAAACTGAAAGAATGGTTAACAGAAATTAATTTCAGATTTAGACTGTATGCCTCAAGTTCCCCATCATTTCTCGAACCGGGTCATATTTAGATGTCTGTATTGCTGATTCTAGATTGCATATACTTACAAAAAATAATACCTTAAATTGTATTGAGACGACAGATTATGACAGTGATCATAATGCCATACAAATATGTGCTTATTTAAATAATGAACAGAATCCATTTATTTTTATAGAAGAAAGACCCTTATCTAAATACAACTTTAAAAAAACAAATTGGAAAAAATTGCAGAATAATATCATACGCAAAATAGATAGTGAAACACAAATACCAAATACCAGAAATCTCACAAACACCGAAATTGATTCTCAATTATGTAAACTAAATAATGAAATAATCTCCGCCATAGAAACTGTAGTTCCAAAATATCAAAATTTAGAATCATTTTCCAAAATAAATCATCCAACCATAAAGAAGTTACATGCAGAAAAAGGTAAAATTCTTACAATTATAAAAAAACACCATAGACTAGAATATACTCTATCGGAATCTCTAGTTAATTTATTGAAGGTTAAGTTAAAATTGATCAAAAAGCTCATAAAGGAAAATTGTACAATACTTCTAAACAAATATGTTCAAGAAAGATTAACCGAACTAGATCCCAGAGATTCGAAACAAATGTTTGAAGGAATAAATAAATATTTCAAAAAACTTAAACCGTTTAATTTACAAAATTTAAAAATACCACAAAATTCCGAAGAGATATTAAATAAAGCAGGAATTGACATTGAAAACCTAGAAAAGGATAGCTCAGATAATATTATAATAAGAGAACAAGAAGAAATGTTAGATAGTCTTGGTGTTTATCTTGAGTCAATTCACTCTTATAAACAGATTAATCTGGACAACAATCAACAAGTGCTAGTTAATAATTATTTTAATAGATTCATAGAATTGAAAGAAAATTTCGAAAACAATAAAAACGACTATAACAAATTTTAGTATTGATAAGAAAACAAACAATATAAATGACAATCAAGCGGAAGAATATTTCATAACAAGGGATAAGATTTATTACATTTTCTCTAACTTAAGAGGCAATTATCTTCAGGTTTGGATAATGTACCAAATATAGTATTGAAAAACCTTCCCACAATAATAATTTTTGAATATTGCAATCTTTTCAACAACATGATTAATAATTCATATTTTCCAACCAAATGGAAAATGGCAAAAAGGACAAAGATTTATCTAATCCAAAAAATCTTCGGGCCATTAGTTTACTACCTAATATCAGCAAAGTGTTTGAAATTTGTGTAAATAATATAAATAATATTTGTAAAAGTCTTAAATTAGTAAGCGAAAAATAATTTGGATTTAAGTATAAACATTCTACAATTAACGCAATACATTTACTTACATCAAATATAACCTGGAATTGGAACAAGAAATTATGTACAAGCGCTTGTCTAATCGATATGGACAAAGCCTTTGAATAAATTTGGATCCCTGGGTTAATATTTAAATTAAATGAGTATCAATTTCCACTTTATCAAACAATAATGATTGACAATATGATTAGTAACAAAACATTTAGGTTGTTTCATTAAAAACATAAAAGTAAACAAACATACAAAATAATAAACGGGTTACAACAAGGAACTGTTAACTCACCCATTCTTTTCAATTTATTTATTCATGACTTACTAAATAAAATAGAAAACTGTATTGCATTTGCAGATGAAAAAATTAACCTAAATCTTCAAGATTCTTTTGACATTGTTGAGAAGTATAGTATTAACTGGAAAATTAAAATTAACACACAAAAATGTGAAACAATTTTATTTAGACCGCCAGTTGACAAATGCAATAGTAACATAAGGAAAAACTGGAAATTGTTTGAAATTAAATCACATCTTCATAATACTATAATAACAAATAAACAAATTGTTAAATATCTAGGTGTTTATTTAGATGAATTTTTATATTTCAATAATCATGTTAATGAAATTTTAACAAAAGCAAGAAACGCATTCTTCAGGTACAAATTATTATTTTACTCAAAGTTTGTAAGGCCTAAGGTCAAAATTATGATGTACCAATCATTAATTAGACCAATCATATCTGACATGCAAAAAATACGTGTATTCGAAAGAAAGTGTTCAAGAGCTCTTACATGAATGTTTAGATCGACGCAAAGCAACTATATTAAGTACATATCCAATAAAAAATTGTATAATTCTGCCAATATTATAAGAATCGATAATTTTATTATACATTTAATCAGAAATTAATTTTCAGATGTACATTATGTAGCGAAAACAATTTCATTCTGGCACCCTACTATTCAAATGAAGAATATATATCTGATACCCTGAAAAATGGGTTTGTTCCACCTGAGGCATTTCTATACCTCGATAAGATTAAGAAAATTCAAAATGAAAATGGCATCCCAGTCTTTTATCATAATTTTAGACGAGCTAATATAAAAGCAGTTAATTGCAATCAATTAAATAATGATCTAAGATATGATGTCAGCATAGCTAACAGAGAACATACCTCGCATAACTCAAAAACTAAAAAATTTTGGTGGCTATAAGTATTTATTAATATAACCCTTTGTTTTTTTTATCCTTTAGACCGTTTTTAAAGTACAAAAATATTAAAGTAATGTTTTTAAATAGAATTTTTCCATTACAAAATATCAATAACTTATTCTTCATTTGAAGTAATGATAATAATAATTCTCGAGAGCCCGATTTTGGGACTCTGTATATAGAAAATTATTGTTAACTATTGTTTATTTTAGTTTATAAATTGTTATCCTATTATGAATTAATAAACGTTTTGAAAAAAAAAATATTAATATTAATAATTATATATTAACACTTTAAAATAAATTTAAAAAAAATATTGGATTTTTCTATATTTTTCTTGTTAGGTTAAAAAAAGTCCATTATTTTCAATTCCATAAATGCAATTTTTTGGTTTTCTTTAAATGAAAACAAACACAATGAAGTAGATTTGTTATAAAAAAAAGGATTTTTAATATGGAAAACAAATATGTCTAAAAGAACTTCAATAGCTTGATGTTAATTGGAAAATTACTAAAAAAAAAATAAAAAATAATTAAACAGTTGGGTACATCACGGCCATTAACAAGTACATTAAAATCCCGGTCCTTTTTTATTGTTTTCATTTTTTTTTTTTGTTTTGTTATTATTTATACATTTACGTAACACTTTTGTTTAATTTTCTTTTTTTTTATACAAATTTTTAATTTTTTTTTATGTTCCTAGACTTTCAAAATCTAAATAAAAAATAGGGAAAAACCGTTCAACTTTTTAAATTTGATATCAATTTGTGGCCATTGTTAAAAAATAACTTTTTTAGCCGAGCTTCTTTAAATGTAATTCAATTATTGATCAAGAAATTTAGTTTCTTTTTGATGGAGGGGGCGGGTTATTTAACCACAGTTTTCGAGCAAGAATATTAAATAAAAATCTCCATATTTTGAACACAAACTTTTAAATTCTCTCAATGATTGAACAAACATTTTGATCTTTAGAGTAAATATATATATCTATATATATATATCTATTTTTTTTTTTTAACATCCAGCTACGATAACATTTTCTAAATAAAGATTTAAATCGGCCTTAAAACAACACTTTCAAGCTATTTGAGATGCACTATTCGATTACATAAATCTGGCAATTTATTTTGTTTTCATTATTTTTGTTTTAAAAAATTTCTTTAATTTTATATTTTTTTAATTTTATTTATACTTTTAATATTTTGTTTTTAATTGGATAAATATCACAAACACTAATTTTATTTAAATTTTTTAATTTTTTAATGATATATATATATATTTTTTGTTTAATATTTTAAAACATTAAAACGTTTAACCGTTCAAGACGAATTACTCTCGAATTATCCTGGTGATCGAATCAAATGTTACGATAATATTAAACTATTTTTTTGCGGTAAATATGAACGCGACCGCTATATGAGCACCACAAGTACGACAAAACACATACAACAAATATCAAAACGACATAATGATAATGATGACGGCAATGAAGACGCAAACAACGATACGACGATATCGAGTCAGCCAAAAAGATGTTAATGGTTTTATTTGTTGTTCTTGTTGCATGGCTGCTAACGACAATGGCGATGATGATGATGATGATGCCGATGATGACGACTACTATGGCGATGATGATGGAGGTGGAAAAAAATAAACGCCTTTACAAAACATTTGGGGTTAAGGCGACATTTAGAAGCAAAACAAAAAAAATATACAGTCACTTATATTTTCCACAATAACAACGTACAGAAATAAAAAAAAAAATGCAAGCGTCTATAGCTCTCCCGCTATGGATTGCCAGAGCATATTGTCATCATCATCATCATCATCGTGATGGTTAACAAAAGTAGAGTAACTTTTACTCACGGTGCCATGCAACTCATTGCTAACGCCCCATAGTACCAATATAATGGGCTGCCTTGGAATGATGTGTTAAGGAATCTGTCTTGACATTATTATTTATTTTTTTTTTCATCTTTCCTTGGCTTAACGCAGAACCGCGAGAACCAGTAGCAGTGGTTTACTCTTGTGGTGTATTCAATACCGCACCCGTAACCCAACAGAAAAAATCCAACAAATATTACAAGGAAACCCCAAATGTAGCAACAATAACAAAAAAAAATAACACCGAGACGAGAAAGAACATTAAGATTTGAGCATAGTATATTACAAAAAAAAGTAAAGGAATTTTTTTTTATTGACTCAAGGAAAAGAAAAAAATTATTTGAGATTTTTTTTTAAGATCTTGGAAGTTAGAAAAAAAATCTCAAATACTATTCTGCTCTTAACAAAATATAATGGAAAAACAAAATCCACCTAAATGTTAAATTACTCCCTTTCCTTTAATATACAAAAGGAATTTATGCTTTTGCTTGGCTAGAATTGAATGTTTTGCAAGGAATTCCCCGCGCTTTGTTGAGTAACAGCAAACTCCCCCTCTAAATACAGCATGTGAAATCCCCCCTCTTATTCTTTCCATTTTTTTCCATTTGAAAATGACCCCCTTTGAGTTAAATTGTGCTGTTGTTGATTTTTTTTTTTGTGCCATCTTCAAGTCACAACATTGACAATTTTCCAAACACTCATTTTCTTGTGACTAAGGGTGGCTGGCTGGTGTTGAGATCAAAAATAAAATAAAAAAGAAATAAAAAAAATCGCTTTCAATGAAGGGGGAGTTTATGAATTTTATGTTTGAAAAAATATTAATGCCAAATATAAATAATCGTTGTTCCTAAGAGTAAAACCTTAAGAAATTCACCCTTAACATTTCTTTTAGCCGTGGAATGCATCAATGAACCGAAACTCTGGAAAAAGAAGGGCAAGCTACTGTTTAAGTTGAGTATATTTTTTTAGAGGAATGTATAAAAAAAGTACTCACTCTTTTTAAGAGAACATTTTTTTAAGGCCAAAATCTTAACCTCAAGATAAGAAAACCCCAAAAGCCTCAAATAGCGGTGAAAAAAATAGGTGAAACTCCTGCTCACCACAATACATTGGATAGGAGGAACTGAAAATTTCTTATGTTTTTGATAAGATATGAAAACTTTGATTATTACAGTAACGTACTTCATAAATTTAAATTAAACTAAATCCAAATTATTAATTAGAAATAATTAAAAAATTAAATTATAAATTTATAATTTTTCTTCTTAGAAGAATTGCAAGGGCGGTTCAACACAGGTCAAATGCATTTAACATTTTGGAAAAGTGGCAAAAATTACAAAATACATGGTTACACATGTTTTTTTTATCGACCCAATATTATTTATAGCGGGAACGAGGGGATAATAATCGGCCTTTCCTATACCCTCTACATCACTGAGCTAAGGGTATGCATATATCAGGTTGTAACTCCGTTTGTAACACATGGAAAAATGAATTTGCGATGCCGTAAAGTCAATATATCGATGTACCTCTGTCCGCCTGTCTGTATGTCTGCTGAAATCACTCTTATTCACAAAGTAAACCATTTATCTTAGAATAATACTGTTTGTCATTATTTCAAGCAGGTTGGTATTTAAAACGGGGTAATTCGGGTATCATTGTCGCAATATATGATATGACCTAAAATATGTGTTTACTGCAAATAATTAGTATCAACTTCATCAAATCGTACACTTCTTCGTCTTCTTCTTGCATCTGCAATATTAAGCGGCAAGTCCATTTCCTGTGACATCTCTTAAACTCTCAGTTACCAACCGATTTTGACAAAATATATACCATATTTCTTTACAGATGTGCACCATCTGGTACATTTTTTTTTTTTCTTTATAATAAATCACTTAAACTGTCATATTTTCCTGAGGAGTAATGGAAAAAATCATTTATTACTCCATTATTCAAATCTGGCAATAAATCCGATATCTCAAATATCTAGGGAATGCTAAATTGAGCTCTATTCCAAAATTATTTGAAAAACTTATAACTGATACATTGTCATACCAAGCCATCTTCAATTCTTGCTCCTGAACAACATGCTTTCCGTAAATCCTGTTTAACTGTTACAAATTTACTTGAACTTACAACTATTGTGAATGAAGCTTCTGTAAACAAACAACAAACTGATGCTATATATACCGATTTCAGTAAAGCGTTTGACAGGGTAAACCACGATGTTCTACTGTTATAGCTAGATTTTATGGTACTATGTACTATGCTTAGAAAATGGATTAATTCCCATTTAATTGGCCAAAAACAATATGTTAAATTTCGTAACGTTGAATCAAAATCCATTAATTTTCTAACTGGTGTGCCTCAAGGAAGTCAGTTATTTACACTATTTATTAATGATCTCCCTTCAGCTATTGAATTCTCTATATCTCTGATGTATGCGGACGATGTTAAAATATTCTATTCATTTAACAATATCGACGAACAATCTCGTTTACAGTTAGATTTAAATAATTTGACAACATGGTGTAAAATAAACTTAATGGACCTTAATGTACAGAAATGTAATTATATAATGTTTACAAGATATTTTCCCGTCAACGGCTTGTATATAACGAACAACGAACAATTCGAAATGATCCAAATATTTAATGATCCTGGTGTTTTATTGGATGAGCGACTGGATTTCCGAAAACATGTCTCAATAAAAATTGACAAGGCATCTAGTGTACTTGGATTTATCAAGTACGACCTAAGACCTAACACATACACTAGAAAGACCTATTCTAGAATATGGATCTGTAGTTTGGGACCCTTTTTACACTTTCAATTCTAACTCAATTGAATCCGTTCAAAAAAATTCTTAATATTTTGCCTTCGCGGTCTGGATCCAAATATTTAATTACCCTCTTATAAAGGGTCCGCCAAATAACTTTTTTTTTTTTGAAAATGCTATAAAAAAAAACTACTGAATATTATCTCAAATTTCTTTTTTTATTTGAAAGTACAATCCTTCCGGTAATAATGGAAAATAATTTCATTCAAATGGCTGCCTCATCTGGCCATGCAGTAGCCTACACGATCGGTCCAATTTTTAAGCACATTATCGATTGTGTGCAGCTGTATTTCACTAATGGCTTCACTAATATTGTCCTTTAAAGCGTCAGTTGTCTCTGGCTTGTTGGCGTAACACTCATCTTTGAGGGCACCCCACAAATAATAGTCTAACGGTGTCAAATCGCAGCTCCGAGGTGGCCAAACGACATCAGCTCCGCGGCTGATAATGCGATCTTCAAAAACAGGGCGCAAAACATCGAGTGTAGCTTTGGCTGTGTGGCACGTAGCGCCGTTCTGTTGAAACCAAATGTTGCCAATATCCTCCTCTTCAATTTTTGTGAACAAAAATTCGTTCAATATGGCCCGATAACGATCGCCATTGACTGTAACGGCCACTCCTTGCTCATTTTCGAAGAAAAATGGCCCAATTATGCCTCTGGACCAAAATCCGCACCAAACAGTGGCTCGTTTTGGGTGTATCGGCTTTTCAATGTATGCGTGCGGGTTTTTTGTGCCCCAAATGCGACAATTTTGCTTGTTCACATACCCGCCAAGATCAAAATGAGCTTCATCTGAAAAGATGATTTTTTTTGGCAAAATCGGCATCTTCTCTATGTCGGTCGCAGGCCCACTTAGCGAAGCGAAAACGCATTGGATGGTCAGTTGGCTTCAACTCCTGAACCAATTGGACTTTGTATGGCGTCATACCAAGGTCTTTATGCAAAATTCGTCTCAATGATGCCTCCGAAATGTTGAATTCTTGAGGACGACGGTGAATTGATGTTGATGGCGCTTCACGAACACTTTCTGCCACAGCAGCAATATTCTCGGGTGTACGCACTGTTTTTGGCTTTTCACGCTTTGGTTTATCGATGAGGATGCCAGTTTCTTTCACTTTTTTCACAAGATAATGAACGTACGGAGCTGACGGTGCTTCTCTTCTTCCAAAATCCGTACGCAATTTTCGCACACATTCTGCAACATTACCATGATTTTTAAAGTAATGTCGCAATATTTTCCAGCGTTGTTCAAGCGTATACACAACCATATTCGTTCAGCGGAAGGATAAAACTAATTATCTGTCAAATCAGACATGAGCTAAGTGTTACCAATCACGAAATAAGCACTAGTTGACCCTTTAGAAGCGGTTTTGCTCTTATTAACCTTCCTAAGCTTGAAAGTCGAAGAAATATGTTAAAAGTATTGTATTGTAGAAAGGAGGAGACCAAGTGATCTATTGTACTGCCCTCTGCTAATGGGTTGTCCATATAAAATCTCATCCAACCCTGAAGCCCTCAGGAATTCGAGGATGTTGGTTGGTTCTAGTAATTTTATCTCGCTACGTAGTATTGGGAAGGAGCCCAGGTGCTTTTTTCTTTTATGCATTAACGCCCCACAGTCCCCAAGTATGTGCTCTGGTGATTCGGCTTCTTCATCACAGAATCTGCACATGGGGTTTGCTACAATTCCTAACCTGCCTAGGTGTTACCTGAGCATACAGTGACCAGTTAAAATCCCGGTTAGTATTCCCAGTCCATTCTTTGATAACCCAATGCATGACCCAAATCTATTATTGTTGTAGCCACCCAACAAGATTTTGGATTGCCTTAAGCCCAAGTGGGTCGCGAAAAGTTCCCATCTAACATAATTCTCATGTTCCCTGAGAATGCCTCCCCATACTCCTTTTCCTATTCCACAAAACGGTTCCGGCCCTATTAATTTTGTGGAAGCTCCCCTTCAGGCAAGCCCATCAGCTTGCTTATTACATTGAATCCCAATATGTCCCGGGACCTAACAAAGGCTAACCTTGTTATGTTTACCTAGCTCATTTAGTTTCAGTTGAGAGTCTCATACTAACTTGGAGTCTACTTCACAGGAGCTTAGTGCTCGAATAGCAGCTTGACTACCTGATAGTATGGTTATGTGCCATTTTTTGTACTTCCTATTCAAGTAAATTTGTGCACATCTATCGATGGCATAAATTTCTGCTTGGAAAATACTTGACTCGAAGTATTTGGTGCTAGGCCCGAAGATTCCCGCCTCTGTGCCCCTTTCGGTTTTTGACCCATCCGTGTACCATTTGATTGTATCTTCTTTTAGAGAATATGCTGTACTTAAACCGCTCCATTTTTCTTATTGCTAAGTTTTGTAACAAAGTATTTCTTGAAATCATATTTCTTCTCGGTCCTATCCATGGCACAATCTAGGAGGGAGTAATCATTAACTTGTCTTATTCGGTTCCATTGCCCTTCATAAAGCCTGGTTATAGATTTATGCCACTTGATTATGATCGCCGTTACCAGGGCTTTCTTCTGCACCACTATATGAAGTGGGCTTAGGTCCAAGAGTGTTTCCAGTGATGCCATTGAGCACGTCCTCATTACACCCGTTATCCCAATACACGCTAATCTTTGTATTTTCTTAACTCCATTTGAGTTGACTTCTGTTCTTTTGGCCCACGCTATAGCTCCATGAGTCACAGTGTTAAATGTAACCTTTCTGTTCAATCTGATTCATGGTAATTTAAACTCCCAATTTCTCGTCAGCAGAATCAATATAAATACTTCACAGCGCGCATCACGGTATTTCCCATTCCTGATTGTAAAGTATTTTCGAGTCTGGTGGAATTTAACCAACTTTATAATATCACTGACTTTCAAAAAAAGTTTAGATTGAATCAAAAGGGATATAATTCTTTATATAAACAATATGTGATAAATTTTTAGTTTTGCTGTACCCAATTTTAATTATTTTAATTCTATATTTCTCTACAAATGTTATTAATGTTAAATAGTCTGTAAGGATTATATTTCTATAGACTGATACAATAAATAAATAAATATAAAAAAATTTTTTTGTTATTATTTCGAACAGATTGGTGTTTCTTCTTCTTTATATGCAAATCCATTATTCGGATGTAGGCGATCATACAAGTAAAATTTTGACCATTTCTATAAAAAAAATTTCATAGTTTTTTTAGCAGTTGAGAAATTAATCAGTTTCCTATTTTTGGCAGCACTTAGGAGATTTATTTTATCACGATAGCCTGTCCATTTTTTAATATTTTTCAACCAGGAAATTTCTTTTCTGCCTCTCGCGCGTCTTCCTTCAATTTCACCTTTGAGAGTTTTTGGAAGAAATTTATATTTATCGTTTCTCATTACGAAATTTTTGTATTTTTGACAGTGTTAATTTGTTGTCAGACCAGCTTCACATTCCTCAGTACTTCACTATTTGGGACGCTTGACCCCAAGATATTTTCAACATATGCTTTTAATCTTTTCTCTTCCGTTACTTTAATTGTTCATACTTCCGCGGCATATAATAAGACGGACCGCACATAGCGCTTGATAAACCGTGACTGTGTTCGAATATTAATATCATGGCTGGCTAATACCTTGCTGCATTTAAAAATACATTTCTCGCCATCTTGACTTATCAAGAATCCAAGATATTTAAAACTTTTCGCTCGTTCTATATCCGTGTATCTTACTTTAGAGGCTTGCCAAAAAAGTGGTGTCGTCGGTATATCGTATGTTATTGATAAACATTCCATTGACGTTTACTCCCATTTTTTCTCTTTCCATTTATTTTTGGAATAATTCCTCGTTGAAAAGTAATGGTGACAGTATACACCTCTGTCTTACTCCTTTTGAGATGGCAATTTTTTCAGTAAGTCCATTACTTTTTTTTAATTATTGAACAACACTCAGCGGATGCCCCCTACAGATGCAGTGCATTGTGTTGATCTCAGGAAAATAGGTTATGGGAAGGAGGAAATAGGGAGTAGTGTTTGAGATAAATGACTTAAATTTCATTAAATTATAACTGTCAGAAAAGACCTGCGCGGGGAGTTTATTCCACATACGACTAGTTCGATTGATAAACGAATTTTCTCTGCAATGCGTTGTACGGTCAACTCGACAATAGATTACAAACAGATGTGATCTCCTAGAGAAGCGGGTAGAACGAACTGAAACTCAGTCACTTGCAATAAGTTCGCTAATCTCAGAAGAACAGTTCCCATGGCAGTGTCTATAGAACAGTGTTACACAACCCACATATTGACGATGTTTTAATGAGCCAATAGAGTTGAGCGTCAACGCCCTCCTTTGCACATGCTCCAATAGCTCCAAAATAGACTTTGAAGCTCCTGCCCATATATGGGAGTTGTATTCCATTATGTCGGATATAAGTGGTATAGATATTAAGGAAATCAGAAGGAGTGAAGTAATTTTTGTACCGTTTTAGAAATTCAAGACACTTGAAAAACATGCTCGTCCCAACGAACATCACAACGAATTCTTATACCCAGAACATCAAGAGTATCCGATTCCTCAATTTCTATATATAAAGATGACATTGTTGAATCCATGACAATATGGGTCAACAGACAGCATTGTCTTCAGCGCATTAAAATCAACCCTATCCGCTTTGCAAAGATTGTTAACAGGTCTTGATTGAGTGTGTCATTCACTGTCCGCCTTTTGCCGCCCAAACTCCAAGAGGTTCAAATCATGCTGACTGATTCCAGTAAAGAGCTTTTATACATTGTCCTTCCTTCTTGCCAACTCCAATGGATGTTACCGTTTCCGTAAGCATGTCATGTTGAACAGTATCGAAGGCTTCCTCATAGCCAATAAATCAGAGGAAGACATGCTTCTGGACGTCTCGATAGTTTCGAATAAGTACCTGAATACCAAATAGCCATTCCTTTCGTGAAGCCAACTTGTGATTCTCCCATAGCTACTTCGCATTTGCCGTATATTCTCTTGTGTATTGTTCTGATAAACATTTTTAGAGCATGGCGCATGAGAGTAATATGTCATATTCATTGCAGAATTTCTTCGCTATGGTAATAAATTTCGATTTAAGCCACTCGTGTTGGTATAGGTCTGTGTTGTAAATGTAGTTTAGAAGTAGAAGGGTATTATCAACCTCCTCTATGAGCTTCGAAACTTCGGAGAGGATTTTATCATCTTTAGCGATTTTTTTTTAAGCCTAGTTCCGCGAAGCCGAATGGCTTGTCTGCAGATTCTAACTTTTGGGTCCAGGGATAATCCAGATTTGGCTAGTTTTTTGCAGTGACAGACCAAAGCCTCTGGTGGGAATCGAACCCACGATCCCCGCATGATGGGCGAGCACGCTACCTACTCACCTGCCGGGGTATTCGACTTCGCAGTTAGTGATTCTTGTTCCAGATATAGGGGGTCTATGCGTTACAGTTATAAATCGGCCTATCGTCATAAGTAAATAGTTTCGCAACATAATCTCTCCAAATGCGTTTTTGGTTGGTATTTAAAATTGGGTAAATCGGGCATCATTGTGTAAAAGTATGGCCTAATACATGGAGATACCTCTAATAATGGTAAAAATGTTTACCAAATTGATTACTTTTTTTAAATATTTTATTTACATGTGTTATAAATTGTGCAATAAGTCCAGATATTAATGTAAACATAAACCCAGGTGGATTCGGCATAACCGAATTCAACAGTCTGGCTTATGTTTTTTTTAATATAGCAAAACTTGCTAACAAATAAAAAATACTTAATGGAGCATAAGACAAACATGCTTTGACTTTTGGTTTTTAAGGAATTACTACCTAAAATATTAAAATTTTAACTGTTTCTATATGGGGATGTGTAAGTTTTTAGTGCCAATGTTTATTAATTCCCCATAATTGTGTCCCTTCCCTCTTCCGAGTATCAAACAAATAGCTAAGCTAATGATGATGAAATAACTTTTTCCCTTAACCAATACTTATCACCTTTCTCCCTCATCCTTAAGTTGGTGTCTTAAAAATCTTTAATTTTTTATTGGATGTTTCTAGAGCAAAAAAATAAGCTATGTAGGTTGGAGTATTAGTGTTCCAAAAGTGCATACACATACTCGTACTTGCTAAATATTGAGTCGTAATTGTGGCTTTACATTTGCGGCTAAAGACAACCCATTATTTTCTGCTGTCGTCATCTTGGTTTCCCAAAAACACCAACTAGAAATTTTTCTATATAGAAAAGAGTATAAAACATAAGAAATCTCCTCCTTAAAAATGACACTTTAAAAAAAAAAGATATTAATAAACCACATGAGTAAAAACATACATTTTCTAAGGCGGAGTTTTTCAAAAAAAAAAAAAATTTAAGACAAATACAATACCCACCTCCTAAAACTATGGAAAACCACCACCTAGTATCAAATACCTACAATTCATTTAAAAGGGTGTTTTGCGGTTTTATAATTCAACCACAAAAATAATAATACAACACATTGTGGTTTCATAATTTCCTATAAAAAAAAATTAACCAATAGAAACGTTCAATCACAAAAGTGTTCAAAGGCAAAAAGAAAATGGCCAAAATATAAGACTACTTTATTTTTATGGCTTCTATAAGAAATTTCTTTTAAATTTCTTACTTTTTTAAACTACCTTTAATTTAAAGTCTTTTTTCTCATCATCATTATTATTATATATTTATTATTATTTTTTTTTTTTTTGTTTATCCTGTTAACAAAATACAAACTCATTGTGGCTAAACGCGAATGGTCTCCCACTGACAACGTTTCGTGGTCCACCAAAAATATGCTTAAATGTAGGAGCAGGATAACTTGCCTTACTCTCTTTTCCTTCAGCTTATATACAATTATTTTTTTTATATCGGCAGCAGTAATAAAATGTCCTATGTAGTTGTATGTAAACATCTTTGATTTTTCTTTCCAGTTTCTAAGGACTACGGCTTATGATCTCTTCTTAGGTAATTGTATGCGCCATCGCATTGGAAATGCTATGTCAACTTTTTTTAATGTTTTCTCAACCTTCCTAAGGCTTTCTTGTATCGCAATTTATTTCTTTTTAAATATTTTTTTACGCTTAGGACTAAGGAAATTATATTCATAACACTTTTACCGTCGGTAATTGTATAAGCTGCAAAATAATAATAATAATAATAATAAGAACAATAACAATAACATTAATAATAATAATAATAATAATAATAATAATAATAATAATAATAATAATAATAATAATAATAATAATAACAATAATATTAATAATAATAATAACAACAATAATATTAATAATAATAATAATAATAAATGTTAGTATTTCACGCTTAAAAAAAGAAAAAATATATAAAAATTTTTAAATTCCCATTAAAAAAATTTTTTTTGTAACACGCAAGTAGTTTCAAGTTTTCGATTTTTTTGCCATAGGTTCCAGTCTTTTCAAATTTATATTTTTGTGATTTGTATTTGTATTTTGAATATTTATAATATAGCAAACTTCACTTTATTTTTGCATAATAACAATTTTGTGAATAATTTTTTCATTTGACTTTCGATTCTCAAATATATTTTTGAAGTTAGAGCTACTAGTATTGATCAAATTAAAATAAAAGTGTATAATAGTTTAATGTCAACTATACGATACCATAACGGTACTCTCAATAATCAGCGGGGTCCTACGGTATTGTAGGCAAATGGTTTCGTCGAAGACGTATTATGCCTGCAGTGTTTTTCAGATTTCTTGCAAGTGGATTGGGATGAGTTTCCAATTTCATCTTATAATTTGTTTGCAGACGGGGAATTTCATGCTTCACTAGAGATTATTCAGGTCTTTGTGTATATTTTCATTCCATATGTACAAAATAGCTCCTGTTATTATTCACAATATCTTCGATTGAGACCTCTGTATAACATCGATGTTGGTTTTAGATGCGTTAGCCCAGAGCTGCACACCATATGTCCATTAGAGTAGTCCTTAAAGATGAATTGCGATTTTAGGGTGTGTCGGGGTCTAGTTTGTTTCCTTTCTATATAAAACTAAGAAATGTGAAGTTTGGGGAAAATATGAATTTTTTTAAATTCGTTCTATAGTTTTATTTTTGGACAACTTGTTATATGTATCAATATCAGTACTAACCCAGCAAAACTTTCCATTACATGTAATGAGCTTTAGAATAAGAAATCAAAAGTGTTCAGTAGTTACATTTCCATTACGAAACCCATTACTTTAACATGGGGGTGTCATTGGAGGAAAGGCCTTACCGGCACCTTACTAGGTACAAATACAAATAACTAGTTACTTTATAGATAACAAGAAGGGTTTTGAGTAATTTGTTACATGTAAGGAGTAAAGTAATTTTCTGTAGAAACAACACATTGACACCGCACAATCTGTTGTAAATAATGTAATGTAAAACTTAAAAGCTGTTGCTGCGTTTTTTGTCAAATGATGACTATCGCCGCGAAATAGTTTGTTTTATTAAATTTAACTCAATATTTATAGTTTTTACTAATACAAACAGTGGTCATTACCCGTAAGTATATACATAAATCATTATCAGGAAGTCCTTACATTTAGCTTGAAATTATTCAAAAGATATGGGGTTAACATTACCAAGTAATGCAACGGTAATAACTAATCATTACCAAGGTTTTGCTGGTAATTGTCAAAAAACTATATAACTTCAAAATCGAATAAAGACTCGCCCAGAAATAACAAATGCCCCAGACCGACCACTTTTGTGCCAAAAAAAAACGTTAGGTCATGAAATGTGGTGGACATTTTTCAACTCCAACAAATTGATTAAAGCCATAATTTTTTTGGTCTCTGTACCTATAAGTACTCAGATATGAAGTAGTCTTTTTTGTACCTCGTTGTTTACCTATTGCGCATTGAGATCGAAAATGGGAAATTTGTTTGATAAAATTTTGAAAACGCATTTTCCAAGTTTTAAAAAATTTTCTTAAACAAAATTTTAAAAAATGGATCTGATTTCGAGAAAAATTAAATTTTTGTGAAATATTCAGTAAATGTACTCTTTCGAAATACTTTGTATCAAAAATAAATCACTTTTTCTCCTTTTAAATGTTATATTTTATGTCAATAGCCTAGGGTTTTGGAAAAAAAATAATATAACCCCATTAACCCTCTTGGACTTGGGGTCACATATGACTAGGCTTGTCACATCCCAAAACCCAGCCAGCTTGACAATAAGCTCATATGAGCTTGATTTCAAAGAAATATCTTGACAAATAATATAAAATATAAATAAATAATAAATAATAATATAAAACAGCTAAATTTTATTAAAAAGAAAACAATACAAACATAAAAATTATAGAAAAACTTGAAAAAAAACAAAACGTAACAATAGCTCTGTTCCTTTACGTGATAATTTGCAATAATTTGTACTAATTATCACAAAATTTACTGGATCCTGTTCGTTTGCTTCAAAAACCCAGTAAAAGAGAACAAATGAGAGCGTAAAGTGACAGTTAATTTTTTGAAAACTTACTAGTTTTTACTGGATATATTTTCCCAGTAAGAATTAGCAAGCAAGAAGAAATATATGTTTGTTGATTGAGTTTTGTGGTAAATAAAGTAAAATACTACAATTCTATTTTTGTGCAAAAATTTTAAGTAATAATTCTGAGGAAATTAATGATAGAAGAATAGATAGAATAAATAGTCACATAACCAGGATTCATTAATTGTAATCTTTTAAAACCGGTTCCTGCCAAAAAATATGTGTAACTGCCAATTTCTTTCATAATAAATGTTTATTTTCAAAAGCAATAGTTAATGATATTAGTTTCAATGAATATTTTTACATGTTAAACAAAATAGAATATTTTAATTAAGGTATATTTCGTTTTTTAATTTAGAGTGAGAGAAGTGTATCTTCTTCACTTTGAAATGTGTTTACAATCAGCTGTTTCTATGAACTTGCAAATTCTTACAAATTGCTGTTCGTTTACTATTTTGGATATTTATGTTTTTAAGAACTAATTTTTTTTACGCTCTGAAATTTCGGTTTTTCTGGGAAAGTAAACGAACAGAGCTATTTACAATTCAGTCTTTGTCAAATAATATAAACATCTTACAAGTAATTTACATCGTAGTAATGCTTTATGTTAATTTTTCCACATATACTTTGTATTTTTAGTAACAGACCTAACTAGTTCTCTTCCTTTGGGCGTTAGTAAAAAATTTTGAAATTTTTTACTATTTTCATCAAAGTTTTGTCTTATTAATAGTGCAGCCTTTATAAGGTCAAATAACATTCTATTCCTTTCTTTAGAACATAAATTGTTTAATATACTATACGTTCCTTCACAGAAAGCGTTACTGATTGGAACAGAAAAAATAAATGAGATCAATTTAAATATATTAATTAACTTATTGTTATCACATTTTTTGAAAAAATAAGACCATATTTTGTCAATCGGAATATCTTTTGGCAATTGATCAAACACTTCTCGAAGACAGCAATATTCTGTATCTAATACGTCATTGTCAATATAATTGGATATCTGTAAAATTTCTGGAAGCTCCGATAGTGTATCCCGTGATAAAAGAGATTGTTTAAGATTTTCATAAAAATTTTAAATTTTGTGATGTATTCCTGTTTCAGCATCGAAATATTGAACGACATATGGATACGTTTTCACGTTTCCAATATTTGATGCGTCGCTATTTACTGAAAAGAAAAAAGTTTCTTTTAATGTATAAGCCGTTTTTTCTTGTGCGAATGGTGCCAATACGTTTCGTGTTATAGCTGCTGCTTTAGTACGACCACAACTTATTTTATTAGCAATTTTACTGTGGCAAAATATAGAAGAACTTAATTTGATTTGGCAGTCTAAGCTATTGTAACTAAGCCCGTGAACAACATTGTGAAAAATGCACATTAGTCCAGCCCTGGATATGTTTGAATCCTCTTTTGGCTCTGCCGGAACAACGAAGTTTATCAGGCTGTGTGACAATTTTTGAGACAATACTAATTTGATACGTCGCACAGTGGACCATTTGACGAGAAGGCGGTCAAAAATCTATAACTTTTGATTGGATTGGAATTTTGATATGCGATTTTTTTTGTTTGGTAGGTGAGACTTTAGCCTTAAAGCTTTGCTATAAAACGACCGAAAATAAAATAAAGTTACGGAGGGTTTAAAATAGATTTTCGTTTGTAGTTGAATTTTAGTACAAAAGTGAAGTGTTAAAAGGGAAAAAAAAGGTTTTTTTTAATATAATGTCTTATTTTTTCAGTTAATTTTACAACTAATACTTTTTAAAAATTTTTTAAGTTATTTTTTTCAGAAAATGCCAAACTTTGGCCCCCGTAAACTTTTTAGTCCTAATGTGCACAAGGGCCAAAGGTTGTTTTTTTTTTTTTTTTTTTTTAAAGATCCCGAGTTAAAATATAATTTATTAAGCAGCGAACGTAAAAGTTACCTTTTATTGGTTCAAGATAGAGAAGTTTCAATGAAAAACTCGTATGTTTTTGCTTTAGTTAAATTTTTTTTTTATTGTCTTTTTAAATATTTCTATATCAATTTTTATGGTAAATTTATGAAATATAACAATTTTTATTGTAAATTTACAAAATATATAAATTTTTAAATCAAGAAAATTTTTTAAAAAAAGTGTAACTTATTGTTAGTGTAATGAAAAAGTACTTTAAATCAACCAATTTTAGTAAAAATTTCTTCTAAATAGCCTTGATTTCCATCTTTTAGAAGTTGTTTAGCTTCTTCGTCTAATACAGTAGAGGTAGATTTCCATTTTTGACGAATGTTGGACATATATGGATCTGAAGTGCACAACAAAATAGTGATAAGGTCTTTATTAGTACAACATATGGACATTTTCCTTGTGTTGTGCTCGCGAAAGAATCTGTTGTCTTTGTTCCTTTTTTCTTGCGCTTCTTAGATAAATCTCCTATTGGTAGCATATTGTTTTGAATTATTTGTTCCCCATGG
This sequence comes from Cordilura impudica, assembly GCA_963682025.1. Classification (NCBI taxonomy): domain Eukaryota; kingdom Metazoa; phylum Arthropoda; class Insecta; order Diptera; family Scathophagidae; genus Cordilura; species Cordilura impudica. Next base: position 19,218,354 of record OY821520.1, read on the forward strand.
TACAAAATTTTATGAACTGTGGATGGCATATATCTCTAAGAGTATTTTTCATTATAAAGTATAGCTGTTTTATTGGCGTACTTTCCAAATTTTTTTGCATTTATCTTTCTGCTGCATGCTAGAACTTCTAATATGATTTTGAATCGTCTTATTAATTCATGATCTACACCTGTGATAGATGCTGCAGTTTCCGGATCGAAAAGAAATCTCCTTGCAGTATTTCCATCATTTGTGTTTCCTTCCCCTTGTTTTGGTTGGTCGAGGCCTAGCTGTAGATATTTGTGTTGAATTTGTTTTTTCTTGCTTTCTTTTTTCTTCATTTTCTTTGTTTTTTCTCACTGTTTTAGAATATGCTCCATGAAACGTATTCTAACATGAAGAGGGGACTTCCAAATTCGTAGGCTTCCTTAAAACTATCGTCTTCTGGTGGGGGTTGGCTTAATTGATGCGATGTCTTTTGGCATATAATGCAGCTTGACGTTGACTTTGTTCCAGTTAAAGCTTGTGCAACTTTTCCATCAATCATTGTGAGACACATTTTAAAATGTACTTCAATGTCTTGGTCATCAAATTTAAATATTACTGGTTGAAGTTCCTTAATTTGATCTTTTATTTTTTGAACTTTTTCAGTTATGACATCTTTGGTTTCCTTTTTGAATGCAAATTTTATTGGTCTGCAATACTTTGTTGAAGAAGGAATTTCATTTTCCATATATCAATTTCTGTTGCTCTACTAGTTGACGGCTCTAAGACGCTATACCTTTTTGTTAAGCTCAATGGAACGAAAGATACCATAAATAAATTAGCATCTGATGAATTTTCGGCATTAAATTGCTTGTATTGTTTCTGACCAGAGGATCCATCACATCCCCATTTAGAAATTAAAGTAATGCTGCCATTACCAATTTTTTTTAAATGATCAGTATCAAGCGTAATTAGCAATCGTTCTGCAGTATGTTCAAGGAGATATTGCAATTTTATTTCTGCTGAACTTGAAGTGACACTAATAGCAGATTGTGAAGGTAAGCATTTTTTTTTGGCAGAAACTAAATCTGGATACTCTGGAAAAATCCCACAATTCTTTTCATTGGTTCGCTTCCGCAATTCATTATATTGATTTTTGGTCAATTTCAAATCCAAAAATAGGGCGAAGGCTTCTTCCGGCGCGCCGTTTTGCTCGGATATGTTTCTGCAATGCTCGACTTTCTTCATATTTTATAAAAATTTCAATTTGGCTTAATTTACAAATTACTGTATAATCATCTTTTTTTTTATCCATGTGCAATATTTTGCTTCTTAAATCCATCTGTCGCAAAATGTTGTATATCTACCCTTTTTTGAAGGTCGAGCATCTTCGTTATTTTCCAGTGTAAATGGACAACAGAAAGCTCAATATATTATTCTATAAATAAAAATATATTAAATATCTTAAACAAATATGAAATTAAATAATTTAAACAAAAACACTTAATTTCAATCACCTGTTTAATGCTCTAAATTTTTTAGTGTTGGGCAAAATCAAGCAATAAGTCTATGTTGTGTATGGGGGGAATTGCAAATATTGGTACTTTTTAAGGGTTTGGTGGGTAAACAATTGATGATACTTCTTTTTAATATTACATTTTTAAATTTTTAAAAAATAAACTTTAAAGCGTGAACAAGTGTTATAGCTTGACAAAATACATTTTATCTTGACACTTGACCCTAAAAAATCTTGACAATCAAGTTCATTCCAAGCCATGTGGCAACCCTACATATGACCCCAAGCTAATAAAAGACAATTTATTCAAGAAATTCAAATATTTTGTAAGTGCTGTTGACAATCAAGTTCATTCCAAGCCATGTGGCAACCCTACATATGACCCCAAGCTAATAAAAGACAATTTATTCAAGAAATTCAAATATTTTGTAAGTGCTGTTGAATTTTTAAAAGCGTTCCTTAAAACATTATAACTAAATGTGTATACCTTCCGTTTTTAAAATTTGGGATAAATCCGAGAAAGTTAACCCATTATTTGCCAAGGCCAGCTTTGGTTTTTAAGATATTTTTAAATTAAGATTACCGAAGATGTGTTTTTCTATTAAACTCGATGAAACCACTATTTAGAATTTAAGAAATATAATTCGGTAACTTTTATTTATCTAACCCTTCAGTGCTCCTGTGATCAAAATTATCTATTGTGATATATCTTTGGTGTAATTATTTGTTTATTGCTCGCGAATATAAATTAAAAGAACTTTTAACCAATTTTATTATATCATTTTATTTTCAAAAACTATCTATATTTTTCTAAATAAAATAAGAACATTGTTGAACTATAACTTAACATTGTTAAATTTTACTTGGCTTTGTACAGGAAGGATATTGTTTTTTGTATGATGCTACTATCCGGAGTAAAAACTGCTTTTCTTCTTCATTATTTGTTAAGACTTTATTAAAGACGCTGCGAACTTAGGCCCCAAGGAACAAATGCCCCAAAGAAAATTAACTTATGCCCCAAAAAATTTGTATGGGATTGGGGCATTTGTTCATCAGAAACAATTTTTATGGTTTTTGGGGCACAAGTTCACATTTTATTCCAATTTGAAATATTTTGGGGCATTTGTTCATTTTTAATTTGTAAGTTTGGGGCCTATATTAATTTTTTTTTTCAAGACGGATGAACAAACACACTCCAAAAATAAACTTCGAAGCCGGTTTATGTTATTGTTTTTTGTTTGTAGTTTATTTATTATCTCAAAACTGAAAAAATATTGGGAATCGTTTTTAAATTGAAATAATCAGTGTAAATAAAATTTATCGCAACTGTGTTCCGCGAGCCCGTCGCTTCCGCATGGGTTTGGCAGGCACACCCGCGCCGCTCAGTTGTTGTTAACTTATTTGTAATCGCCGCGAAACGTAATTTCTGCAGATCATTCCAATAGTTTACATTTTGATGGCAGTCAGAGCAAATTTTCATTTGAAAAAAAAAAAAAAAAACATTAAATAAAAATATGTGAAAAATTTTGCGCGGAATGTTTTTTGGGGCTTAAGTTTATTTTTCATTTTTAATATGGCCTCGGCAAGAAGTGGGTACCGTCCTCGGATTAATTTCAAACTTCTAGCGTAGAAGATTTGCACTTTTTGTTATTAATTTTAAGCATCATATCTAAAAATTCAACAACACTTCTAAAATATTTGAATTTTTTTAATAAATTGTGTTTTATTAGCTTGGGGTCATATGTGACCCCAATTCCAAAAGGATTAATGGGGTCGTATTATTTTTTCCCGAAATCCTAAGTTACTAAAATAAAACATAGCATTTAAAAGTAGAGAACGGATTAATTTTTGATATAAAGAAAATAGAAGGATTACTTATGTATACAGAATATTTCACGTAAATCTAATTTTTCTCGAAATCCTCAAAAATAAAATCCTTGTCAATAAAATTCTGGCACAGGGATTTACCTAAAAATTCAAACCATTGATCTCTAACATGTACTTAATAAATCTTTAAAGTGCCAGATCCATTTTTTTAAATTTTGTTTAAGAAAATTTTTTTAAACTTGAAAAAGGAGTTTTCAACATTTTATCAAAAAATTTTTCCATTTTCGGTCTCAATACGTGATAATAAAACAATACTTCATATCTGAGTATTTATTAGTATAGAGAGCAAAAAATAATTATGGCTTTAATCAATTTCTCAAAGTTGAAAAAAATGCCATCAAATTTCATGACTTAGTTTTTTTTTGCAACAAAAGTGGGCTGGAGCATTTACTATTTCTTGACGTGTTTTATTTAATTTTGAAGTTTTATAGCTTTTTCAAAAGACAATTTAATACTGATCTGGATTCATATAATAACTTGAAGGAAAAATTAAAATACAGAACGAAATTTGCGTAAAATCTGAAAAAAAAAAGTTTATTTTCCCCATGTAAACACACTTCAAATTTTCAATCGATTTCCGGCGCGACTTCTTTATCCGATTGTCCCCAAACTTTACATTTATTAATTTTATGTAGAAAGGAAAAAAACTGGACCCGCCTCACCCTGAAATCGCAATTTGAAAAATGTCCATATAACGTAGGACCACTCTAATGTCCATATGTCAAGGGTCAATTTCGATTGGTGGTTTATTAGCCAATGTAGACTAGAAGATTTTAATTTTATTTGGGTTTTCTTAGATTCAATGTGTTTGCGCCCTGTAAGGCGTCGATCCAAATAAATACAAATACAAAATAACGTTGTTCAGATAAACTGATTCTCCAGGTAGAGGGCCATATGTCGACATCGCGTATGTGTTCATTTAGCAATATTGATGCAATTCTAGTGTTCTTGTGAATGCTAAGAATGGCTGCATAATCTGCAAACCATCTGACGTGGTTAATCGCTGGTCCGTTGGTATATCAGATGTAAAAACTATATACAAAATAGGACCTGCGACACTTCCCTGAGGAACACCTGCTTTGAATTTAAAGTCATTTGTGGTGTGAATTTTGTATTTTACTCGAAAAATATTAGATAGGATTCCAGTATACTGTGGCAGAAGTTCCATTTGATTTTACATGCGTTCCTGTCTTGCTGACTTAACCACACGGTGTTTGAGCACTAGGATAGGTACCATGCGTCCTGCCTACGCCCCGCCGTAAGACGGTAACAAGCTGGAGTGATGTTTTGGTATACACTCCACACTTTGTTATTGTGTCGGGCCTACCAAAAACCCAGTTGTTTTAGCGGCAGCAACACCTGGGGGAATGCACCTCCACATCGAACCGTGATCTGCCCGCGTTATAGGCACCACAGCCACTGCGAAACTCCCCAAAGGGCCTTTCCCAATGCGATCGTCTCGAAGATTCATCAAGGACTCCGACATCTTTCTTACGGACTCTTGTATCGTCAAAAGACTTCTACTCATGCTACCGTCCGACCTTCTTACGACTTATCTTCAGCTCATGCCTCTTCCTAACAACGCATATACCAGCTCGGCTTATCCAAACAACACATATACCAGCTCTTAACTCCACAACCACTCCCTACTAGTCACACACAGCAATCTCCTCTGCACATCAGATTCGAGAGCCTCTAGTGTCACGTTCGTAAAGTGATCCATCAATACCATCAGTTCAACTTTGTATCACATATATTAAAGGGATGTGAACAACCATTTCATCTGGTTGGATGTTTCACGATCCACCAGTCGGTCGTCATTCCTATGTATCATGGTTCGCTTTGTCTCTGTGTGGAGTCGAAGAGTCCTCTTCTCAGGGCAATTCGATCTCCCCGCAGTATCAAATTTAGTGCCTTTTAGTAAGCCTTCGTTACCAATTGGCCAAATTTAGTAACTACCAGTTATCCCCCAAAAAGGATTGCACTGGCAGACATCATCGACATTAACCTTTAGCCGCTAGGAATAATCGCCAGAATTAATTGACTTTGCCTAGCGTTGCCCAGGAGCACCACTTATCTGGCAAGCCAATACCTGATGAGTACAACTTTTGCTCCCAGTATACTGTGGCAATTTGATGGAAACATATTTCGTATTTTATATAGCAGACCCTCGTGCCATACTTTATCGAATGCTTGGGCAACATCTAAGAAGATAGCTAAACAGTAATTCCGATCTTCAAATGTCCATCTTATCCGATCCATTAATGCGATTTCCCTGTTTAATTGTGCCATGTTCTTTACGAAAACTAAATTGGTGTGTTGGTATCATATCAGTTTCGGTAAGATATAGCAAAATTTTTGGCCAGGAGCAATTTTTCGAATAGTTTAGATAGGCACGGAAGAAGACTTATAGATCTATAGGATGAAGCAAGTGTTTTGTCTTTACCAGGATTGTGGATCATAATAATCTGTAAGGTTTTCCAAGAGTTCGGAAAGTAGCCATTCTGAAGCATTTCGTTGAATAAGGAGGTAAGATATACTACTGCTATCATAGGTAGTTCTTTAACCATAATTGGGCAAATTAGATCACAGCCGTCCTCTTTTTTAACATCTAATTCATTTTCGATAACATTGCACAACTCATCGAAGGTGAGTGTGATTGGATTTACTGTGGGCTAATTTTTTCCAAAATGTACAGGAATTTGATAACCATTGGTGCATGAATTTGGCACAAAACAAGGCTTAGTTGCTCAGCAAATGTTTCAGATTTATGTTTGTCCCTACGTGCCCAGTTACCAGCCTAAGTTACTAGCCTAAGTGAAAATTGGCGGTTTAAAATTTTTTTTTGCTTTCCATAGAGAACAATGTGTAGAACAGTCAGGAGAAAACTTTTTTAGATAAGAGTCTAGATATCTTGTTTCGACTTGTCTCAACGCTTCTTTTAGAGTTTTACACTTAAATTGAGTATAGAATTTGGTGCAGGGGATCAACGGGATTGTCATTCTCTTCTAAGGCGTCTCTTAGTGGTCACTAATTCTTCTAAAGGGTTTTTCAGTAAGAGCGCTACAAAAGTTTTTTTAAATAAAACAAAAACGGTTCTGGATATCAATGAAATTCTTTATTCCTGTGAAAGTACGTTCGATGCCATTATGTATGGAAATCGATCTCTTTTGCCTGGCCACCACGGGCACGCTTTCAGAAGTCCAGACGCTGAATCCAATTTTCGACGGTTTTCAAGCATAAATCGGCTGATACTGCTGCAATTTCACGTTCGATATTCGTACAAAGTTCATCAATCGTCGCTGGATTGTTGGCATAGACCATAGACTTAACGTAGCCCCACAGGAAATAGTCCAACGGCGTCAAATCGCACGACCGAGGCGGCCAATCGACTGGACCATTTCGTGAGCTAACACGTTCTCCAAACTTGGTTTCCAATAAATTGATTGCGACACTCGCTGTGTGGCTTGTGGCGCCGTCCTGTTGGAACCACATGTCCTCCAAGTCCATATCATCCAATTGGGGCCAAAAATATTCGGTTATCATTGAACGGTAGCGATTCCCATTCACAGTAACGTGCCGGTCTTGATCATCAGGGAAGAAGTACGTCCCAATGACGCCGCCGGCCCATAAACCGCACCAAACCATAATTTTTTCGGGATGCAACGATGACTCATGGAGTACGTGTGGGTTGCTGTCTGACCAATAACGCATATTTTGTTTATTGACGAAGCCATTCGGCCAGAAATGACCCTCATCGCTGAATATGATTTTTCGATGAAAATCCGAATCATTTTGAAGTTGTTGCTCAGCCCAATTCACGAACATACGACGCTTCTGTTGGTCTTCAGTTCTTGCGCCAATTTGATCGTGTAAGGATGTAGGCCAAAATCTTTTCGCAAAATTCGCCACAACGACGTCACAGAGATGCCCAACGCTTGAGAACGACGTGTGAGAGACACATTTTGGCTTTCTTCAACTGAAGCCTCAGCGGTAGCAATATTCTCGACACTACGGGCACTTCTTTGTCTCACTAACACTGGAAAATTTTGTACTGTGCCTGTGGATTCAAATTTTTACACTAGACGCTCAATTGTTGATCTGCTAGGACGATTATGCCGACCATAAATTTGACGTAGCGCTCTTAACGTTGAGGCCACTGACTCCGAATTTCGGTAGTAAATTTTAATAATTTCGACTCGTTGTTGGCTCGTATGTCTTTCCATCATGAAACGGCAAACCTTACTGAAGAGAAATGTCAAAAGAGCGGCAAGAAATATGGCGTCGTTTGCAATCCCTGTCTTTCTACTTTTGAAGCGTCCCTGTTGAAAAACCCTTCATTTGGCTGTTGCTTATCGTGTGTTGGCAATTTAGTGCAACCTCCGCATTTGATTTTGATTTCTTAAAACGTCTGTCAATTTAATATCGCTTGATCGTTTTATACTTAGCAACTTTTGAGAGTTTTTTCTAGTCCAGATTTTAAATAATAAAAGTTTGACATAGAGAAAGTTCTAGTATTTTATATATAATTTTATATAATTAAACAAAAATCTAAAATATTAACAAACCTTATTTTTACATACAAATGTATTAAAACATTTGATTGAAACACAATTCTTGAATGCTAAATAAATTTTGTTTTACAAACAAAACAAAATATTGCCAATTAGAATTCAATTACACGACATTTGAAACCTCACAATAATTTGTTGCAAAGAAAACTTTTCTCAAAAAGGGGTTTAATTTTTGTTTCGACAAATTACGCGTAGTTTTGACACATGTCACACACGAATATTAATAACACACATTGCAGAAATGATAAAAGACAAGATTCAAAAAAAAAAAGGAAAAATTACAGCAAAAACAAACACACTCACACACACATACTTGCACAGGTACACACTCTTATAAGACAGTGACAAATGACGATTAGATTTAAAAGTTTACATACGAAATGTCTAACATTACAAAATAGCATAAAAAAACACCTGAGTACCAGAACAACAAGAAGAATAGCAACGACTACAGCAAATAGAAAAAAAAAAAGAGTTTAAATAAACCAGGCCATTCAATCACTATACTAGTTTGTAGTTTAAATCACAGAGCGTAGAAAGTATTCATATTTAGAGTGTTATATGATTTTGCTTTGGCTTTAGAATTCGTTCATGAACCTAATCAAATAAATCTATACTTCGAATCGAATTTTCATACACATCACAGATGAGCACGGAACCATTTTTTCGCTATTTATAGTCACTCATGAACTTTTGAATATAAATGAGTAGAGATCGATGAAATTCAACTAATCTGCTGTACTCATATTCACAGTATCATCGGTTTGTAAGTAAAAGTTGCAATAAATATGAAACCACCTCAAAAATCACCTCACTTTGGTTTGAAATTGATAGTAGTAGAGCCCAGCATTCGAAATACGAGTGCATTTCTAGCAAATTTTATTTTTTCAATAAATTTTTTTCTTTTAATGTTTTTTAATCTATATATATATAAAAATTTTTTGAATATTTAAATAACATTCATTAAGTTGTGAATTTTCAAATAAAATTCATTAAATTGTGAATTTTTAAACAAAATTCATTCAATTTCAATGTAAATATTTATTCAACACATAGAAGATATATAAAAGTAAATAATAAGAGCCCAAGATATGCAAATCGATTTTAGCCAATTCACAATGCATCGCAGGGCTTTTGATATACAAATTTGCAAACATATTAACAAATTTAAAAAACACACACACAGCATTGTATACCTTTATGTGTTTTATTTATGTGTTAGTTAGCTACTTTTACTGATTATTACTCAAAAAAAATATACCAGATCTGTAAAGATGGTGGACATCTGCGAAGAAGTACCTTTCCAACGGAATATTTTTTGCCAAAATCGGTTGATAACTAAAAGCATAGAAGAGGTCACAAGAAATTAATATTATAGATGTACTATATAAAAATAGAAAAACAAACACAAAATTGCAAGTTTATAGAGAAATATTTCAAGGAAATTTATAAATTTATTAATTTTTATTAGTTTTATGTGCAGGTTGGGAAATGGATGGCAATAGTAAGATTGGGGAAAAAATGAATAGCGGAGTTTTGCAATTAGTGCAAAAACTTATGTACTAAAACAAAATATGGGGAAAATTAGCTCAAATTTGAAAGTGTAACGAAACAATTTTAGACGGATTTGTAAGCTATCGCACCTGTAAAAAAAAATTTTAAGAATAATGGAAGGCAGTCGTCTTATTCGAACCGCCATAAGTGCTTCAATTTAACCGGACTAAGTGCATATATCAAGAGGGTAAGTGAGGAGGATTGATGCTTATGGGTAATATGGGTAATTGAAAACTGTCGCCCTTTACTGCTACTGCTATTTTTTTTTATTTTAGGAATAGAGATTATGGGAAGTAGGAAAGAGAGGTTAGCGTTTGGGGATAGTTGCCTTAAAATTTATTGAATTGTAACTGTCTGGAAAGACATTTGTGGAGAGTTTAATCCACATGATAAACGAATGATAAACGAATTTTCTCTGTAATGCGTTATGAGGCCAATAGACTAGAAAGGGATGTCTTCTACCAGAGAAGCAAATAGAGCAAACTGACACTCGGGCACTTGGCACGAGTTAGCTAATCTCAGAAGAATATTTCCCATGGTAGTATCTATCGAACAGTGCCACACAACCCACATGTTGATGATGTTGGTTACCCTACTACCATTAATAAGCATCAACGCGCTCTTTTGTATACGGTACAGTAGCTCCAAAATAGACTTTGCAACTTCTGTCCATATATGAGACTTGTATTCCATATTCGGTCAAATGTAAGTGGTATATATTTTAAGGAAATCAGAAGGTGTGAAGTAATTTTTGCACCGCTTTAGAAAACCACACTTGAAATACATTTTCATTCCAACGGAAATCATATAATTTCTCATACCCAGAACATCAGGAGTATATGATTCCTCAATATCTATACCACCCATAGATACAAATGAAATTGTTGACTCCAAGGCCATATTGGTCATTAAACAACATTAAGTCTTTTGCACATTAAAATCAACCCTATTCGCTTTACTCCACTCGGAGATTGTTAACAGGTCTGGATTGAGTGTGTCATTCATTGTCCCCATTTTTTCCCCAAACCTCAAAAAGGCTTAGCCTACAATTGAAGAAAAACGAAAGACAAATGTTGCTGTCATCTGTAAAAGAGTAGATAGGACTGAAGGTTTGACCAAGAAAATCATTCAGAAAGATAAGGAAAAGAGATGGAAAAAGAACCTTGGGATACCCCTGAATTAAGCTGAAACTCATTGGATAAGACCCCATCAATAGCAACATAATTAGTGCGGTCATCATGGAATCGAACGCCTTGGAAATATCCAGAGCAGCCAATTTTTTTTTAACCAAACCAACGCTCGGAGAGCACTGCTAATAGGTCTCCTGTAGAACGATTTCTATGGAAGAAATACTGTCGATCGTTAAGAAGTGAGTTCTACCTCTAGGTAGTTCGCAAGACAGTAATTGATCATGCTCTCCACACCTTTGAGAGCGCAGAGTAGATTGTAATTGGACTGTTATTTTTAGGGTTATTGGCCTCACCATTTTTAGCGATCGGGTACACATTGTCAACCTTCCACCAAGAGGGAAAGACTCCCGCATGGTACGAAGAACTGAAAAGATTGGCCAATGGTCTAGCTAGCGTTGAAGATCACTGTTTCTGAGCCAGTCGTGGTATACCAGCAGGCCCCGGAAACTTATTTGCATGGAGGTCCGATAGAAACTTTATAACTGCATGATCTAGGAAGAATATTTTATGCACAGTAGAAGATACTCTTACAATTTCGGGCATCGGTTCATCGCTATCCATAAACGAATTTTTTCCAAAAAGTTCAGCTAAAAGGTAAGCCTTATCAATCGGGTCAGGGAATATTTACCATTGCGCTGCATGTTGGAATTCACATTATTTCATGTTTAAATCAATCTCATACAACTGGGTAAAAGTATTCTTACTAATACAAAGATTATCCGGTATAAATATTTTAGTTCTGCAACGCTTAGTTGAGCTGTGTGCCAGTCATTTTCAAAAAGCTTCAAGAATGTAGTTTCCCTTCGATATCTTTTATTATTCCATCAATCAACCATCTCAAGGAAATTTACTAATGTTAATTTTTGAAGTCAAACATTTTGAAAAAGTTAGAAAAAACCTGAGTTTCAAATTTGGGGATATGGCATAAAAACTTTTTTTTTGTATCCACCAGCAATTTATGAGCAAGGAAGTGATTTGGATGTAATAAATTATGAAGAATATGAGTCTCAATCAATTGCTGTATTAAAAACTACAACATCGGATTTGCCATCCATCTTAATACCGTTATCAATTCGATCGCCACCGAACTACTTATCTCCAATTTCACGGTTACCAATATTACCATAGCCGAATTTATCCCAAAGTACATAATATCTCAAGTGAAAGTCTTTCGAATGTTCCCCCTAATTCCAGTACTTGGTTAAACAAAGCAGTGCATATTTTAAATTTATTGAGACGCTCTATGATTTCAGCACCAGAAAGTGCAAGGGAAGAGGTATCACGCTGCTGTATGGAAAACACATTGATCGATGGGCATTTTCATCTGATGCAATGGTGGAGAGCCAACACTGCAAAATATCCCACATTTTCATAGCTAGCGTTGTGCATTCTACTAATGCTAGCAAGCAGTGATGCATCAGAGCGAGTCTTTTCTTTGGCTGGAAATAGTAATAGGAAAGACCAACTTATTGCTTAACCACAAACAATATGGCTTTCGTTCTTTCGGAACGTTAGAGTCAGTCCATTCACCAATTCGATGAAAGTAAGCTTGATGCTCTGGATGTTTCCAAGACATTCGGTAGCGTGTAACACAGCGCACTCTTGTGACAACTGATTCCTTTTGGTGTAAGTAATGATTTCTCTCGATGTATATCGAGTTTTCTCAGAGATTCCACTATACGTATTGTTGGGTATAAAGTTGTGATTGACGAGGTAAGTTATTGGGTGCAAGCAATAACTCCTCTGATACATGACATGTGCTTAGAACCAAACCTAGTCGTGGTACACCTGGGCAACGGTAGGCAAAGCTAGTTAATTCCAGTGATTATTCCTAGCGGCTAATTGGTTTTGGCTTAAAAGGTCTACCAGTGCCATCCTTTCTAGGGGGGATAACTGGTAGTAGCAGAACTGGCTTTTAATACACAGCCCCACCAAAGGCTACAAATTGGTACTACGGGAAGTCACGATTAGCCCAATGAAGTTGATTTATAGGTTTTCTTAACTGAAATGATCCGAAGAATAGCATACACAGAAGAAGCTAATGCTTAGGTACAACTGAGGTGGTGTTTAAGACATCCCGAAGAGTTGGTTGAACACATCCCATAAATTGTGAGGTGCATTAATGTAACATGAGTCGAACCCTACCTCTTGCTATTTAAACGGATGTCCACAGTGGCTATAGATAAGAACTAGTAGTAGACAAGTGTTTGATAAAGGATGAGCTGGGTGTGTTGAAGAGGAGTCCATGTGTATCTTGTCATTTTCCCACCCGGGCAAGAAGCATTATGGATGAGTCTGATACGAGCGTTGAAGGGTGAAGATGCATGAGTTTTTACTTGAATTCGGAAGGCAATTTATGTCATCTCATTGAGATGACAGATACACAGCAGGAAGAAGGATTGTGGACAAGAGTGTTATTGGTTGAATAGAGGTGTCAGAAAATTAGTGTGTGTTATTGTTCGGGTCTGTGTTTTAATCTTCAAAATGACTTAATGGGAACGGCCCCCTCGGGGAATTTTCGTAGTGGCTGTTATTGCTTACGTTGCGGGAAAGGCACAGCTCGACGTGGTGCGTTCAACTCGGGTGCTACAACCCACATTGTGGCAGAGTTCTCGATAGGCTCAACCTCTCAACAAGAGGTGAGATCTTGCCTAAAACATGTCTCAAAATTGCTACCGTCTTATGGCGGGACGATTGGCAGACACACAGTTTCTGTCTAGTGTTTAATCACCATGAGATATGCGTTCAAGGTAGGAGCTCACATTAAGCATCCAGAGACTTTATACGTATTGTTATAAATGGTTTCTCATCCAAAGAGTTGCAGTTAAACGCAGGGGTACCGCAAAGTTCTGTTTTTATACCCTATACCACTATGTGGTTTGGGTATAATGACTTTGTGCTGCTGTTTGTAACAACCAATAATATTTGACCTAGACCCATCTTTAATTATACTTATCGAATCAGAATCACTTTCTGAGTTGATTTAACAATGTCCGTCCGTCCGTCCGTCCGTCCGTCTGTGTGTCCATGTAAACCTTGTAATCAAACTGCAGGTCGCAAATATGAATATATTTTGATGAAATTTGGTATATAAGCTTTAATCGACCATGGGATGAACGCTATTGAAATTGGTGAGAATCAGTCTATGTTCAGACCTAGCCCCCATACAAATTACCCCTATGAAATCGACATAAATTGCCATAAGATCCAAATTGTCATATAGATCTTACTCAAATTGGGTTTGTATGCGTTCATTACATCCATTAATGAGTAGTCCAAAAATGATCCCTTTGGCCCATATAGAGTTGCTTCCCGATCTCCACCTAAATCTAACAAAAAAACAAAATATTGCACTGATTCTTCTCAAATGTTGTTTGTTTATATATTTGCAAAATACAAGAGACTTTACCAAACATGGTCAGGATCGGTCCATTTTTGGGCCTAGTCCCCACATAGATATAGCATCCGATATGAAGTTTTTCATATCTGCAGCCGAAAAAATTAATAAAAATCCCACTAAAATTTGGTTTATGCTTATTTTCTATAACCAGTTAGTTGGGTCTGAGAGATACGGTCTCTAAGCGCATGGTATAGGGTATCGTATAGTCGGTCTAGACCGACTATAATTTTCTTACTTGTTACTCCTTATTAATTACTTTCTATGTCTTTACTGTCTTTTCCAGAGGACAGCAATATTTATCATTAGTACTCCTTCGAGCAAAGGCCAAGTCTTTGGGAGATTGGGGGCTTGAGAGAATATATGAATGACACACTCAATCAAGACGGTTTGAAAATCTCAGAGTGGAATCGACTGAATAGCGTCGATTTTATTGCTCGCAAGACGGTCATAGAGTCATCAACGTCGTCTGTATCCATGGGTGGTGTATATATTGAGAAAACAGACGCTCTTGATGTTCTGGGGAAGAAAAATTAATGCGATGTCCGTTGGAATAAACAAATTTTTCAATTATCAAAAGAAGCTTTCAAGCGCCCAGGTTTCCTAATCGGTGTAAGAATAACTTCACTCCATAATATATTTTCCTGATATCAACACAGTACACGGCATTAATAGTGGACATCTCCTGAGGGGTGATGTATAAAATAAGGATAGGTTAGTTTGGCTATAATTAAAACCATTAACCACTGTGCACAATTCCAATATGGTCGATAGAACTCTACACAGTCCTGTACATCCTGAGTATTAATAGATTCACAGCCTTTAAAGTTCTGTGTTTAATCAGCATGTACCTGAAGCTACACTCATATTTAATGTTTATTTTACACTGTGTAAATAACCTGGTATACGAAACTTTGGTTACCCTTTTGTCATTGTTGCTGAGGTTGACAAATGTGTCAGAATGCAAATCCGCAACAATTAAAAGAAAAATCAACAAAACTTCGGAAACAACGACAATGCCAACAATAACAGCTACAGCAAACATAACAACAACAACGCAAATAACAAAGCTTTGCACTAAAGTGGAACAAAACGAGTGAATCTAACAGTAAAAAAAAACTGAAAAATTAAAAATAATTGTTATATTTTTAGTAGGATTTAACAAGAAAAATAAAAAAAAAATTAAACCCTATTTTCAAAAGCTTAACATGTGTCAACAAATGCCGTTCGTTTTCTTTTTTTTTATTTCACAACTTCCGGCTGTACAAAGAATTTTGTGAAATGAATAGAGAAGATGA
Organism: Cordilura impudica; assembly: GCA_963682025.1. Taxonomy (NCBI): domain Eukaryota; kingdom Metazoa; phylum Arthropoda; class Insecta; order Diptera; family Scathophagidae; genus Cordilura; species Cordilura impudica. The sequence goes on from OY821520.1 coordinate 19,233,734, forward strand.
AAAAACAGTTAAGAATGAGAACAAAGAAAGTTGACAATTTGTTAAAAAAAAAGTGTTGTAAACGGAACCATTAAAATTGCTTTTAGGCCACACTTGTAACACTTGAATATTGTCATCGTAATAGAGCACAGGCATTACCACTTTATGGAATTGCGTGTTTTTAGGTTATATTTTAATTGGCCATAAATAAACATTGATGTCACAAAAATAAATCCAAAAATACTGTACTAAATAATTATAAGGGAAATTGAAATCATGAAAATAATACCTTGATATAAAATATGTTCTGTAAATAAATTTACAAATTAAGAATACTTTTCAAGCAAAAAATTTTAATCTATAATCAATTAAATTCAAATATAAATTTATTTTTTAATTTAAAGAGATTCTCTGAATCACAACTTAAATCGATTTTAAATATTAAAAAAAGAAGTGGAAATATCAAAAAGTAATTTAAAGATTAAAGTAACCAGCCTACATTATTAACAAGAAACAACTTGTTTTACGAATGCAACCCCATACAAGAAAGAAATTACTTTATTTTACAAGCGTTGTTATTCGGTGTATCAAAGATTACACACATGGGAGCTGTAACCGCGTTTTATGGTTTGTTGTTATTTATTTTTTTTTATTTTGCATTGATCAAATGAAAAAAAATCCCTTAATATTGTAGTAACAATATTTTTTTTTTTTTTTGTATACAAACTAATAGACTTAAGTAATTTGCCAAATAAAAAACGGCAGAAACAAGTCATATAAAGTCAAAGCCTGAACGTGAATTACTTATTTGCAAAAACACAAAAAGGGTGGTTTGCGAATTGAAATTCATACCCCTAAGAACAAATGTTAACCCATTAATGACAACAGTTTAATTTCTTCAAAAGCTGCATTGAAGAGTTAGTTTATTGAATATTAAAATATCTTGGATCTTGGAACAAAAACAAACATGCTTGTAAAATTATTATACAAAATATTTGAAGGCAGATTGATCGAAAATCATCTTCTCGGCTACCAATTTCTCTTCGATTTTTTTATAATTACTATTATTATTTTTTTAATTTTTGACGCAGAAATCACTTTAATTTTACCAATTATTCAATATATTAAATTTTCTAATTTATATTTACTAACAGATTCCAGCGCCCGAAATTCGAGTGCAAATTCTAAGCAACTTTTTTTCAACTTAGCCAATTCACAAACCAACATTTTTATACCCTGTACCACTATGTGGTTTGGGTATAATGACTTTGTGCTGCTGTTTGTAACAACCAAAAATATTTGACCTAGACCCATCTTTAATTATACCGATCGAATCAGAATCACTTTCTGAGTCTGTGTGTCCATGTAAAGCTTGTAATCAAACTGCAGGTCGCAAATATGAATATATTTTGATGAAATTTGGCATATAAGCTTTTATCGGCCATGGGATGAACGCTATTGAAATTGGTGAGAATCGGTCCATGTTCAGACCTAGCCCCCATACAAATTACCCATATGAAATCGACATAAATTGCCATAAGATCCAAATTGTCATATAGATCTTACTCAAATTGGGTTTGTATGCGTTCATTACATCCACTAATGAGTAGTCCAAAAATGATCCCTTTGACCTCATATAGAGCTGCTTCCCGATCTTCACTTAAATCTATTAAAAAACAAAAATATTGCACTGATTCTTCTCAAATTTTGTTTGTACATATTTTTGCAAAATACAAGAGACTTTACCAAACATGATCAGGATCGGTCCATTTTTGGACCTAGTCCCTTTATAGATATAGCATCCGATATGAACTTTTTCATATCTGCAGCCAAAAAAATTAATAAAAATCCCACTCAAATTTGGTTTATGCTTATTTTCTATATCGAAGTAGTTGGACCGAAAGATAGGGTCTCTAAACCATGGTATAGGGTATCTAGACCGACTATAATTTTCTTACTTGTTTGATTTATTATTATTGTGAATGAAGAAAACAAACTTACAAACACAATAACAAATTTAATAAACACACACATACCATGGTATAATTTTATGTGTATATGTGCAGTAGCAACTCTAAATGCAATTTACTCGAAATAAAGGCAAAAATTTTAAAATCTGTAAGTCTGGTGAACAGCTAAAAAGAAATACCTTTCAAAAAAAATATGTTTTATCAAAATCGGGAAAAACGGTAGAACAAAACATCGGTCACAAGAAATGGCCTAGCCTATTAATATTATAGATTTTAATTTTATTAGTAGAATTAATAGGATATCATGAAATCTTCTGAAATTTTTCTGTTTTCAATAACGGAATATTTTTTTAAATTAAAACTGCAGATAAAAACAAGTACGAAAATTATAGTCGGTTTGGACTGACTGTACCATAGCCTATACCAAGCGTTTCGAGAGAGGATCTTGTATCCAACTTTGCTGAGACAATAACTGGATATAGAAAATAAGCATAAACCAAATTTTAATGCTATTGTTATTAATCTATGAAAAAGTTCATATCGCATGCCATATTTTTTATGGGGACTAGGTCCATGATCTCATTTAGTAAAGACACTTAGTTTTGCCAAAAACATATACAAACTAAATTAAAAAAAATCTATGCAATATTTATACCCTATACCACTATGTGGTTTGGGTATAATGACTTTGTGCTGCTGTTTGTAACTACGAAAAATATTTGACCTAGACCCATCTTTTATTATACCAATCGAATCAGAATCACTAGCTGATTCGATTTAACGATGTCCGTCCGTCCGTCTGTGTGTCCATGTAAAGTTTGTAATCAAACTGCAGGTCGCAAATATTAATATATTTAGATGAAATTCGGTATATAAGCTTTTATCGGCATTAGGATGAATGCTATTGAAATTGGTGAGAATCGGTCCATGTTAAGACATAGCCCCCATACAAATGACCCCTACGAAATCAACATAAATTGCCATAAGATCCAAATTATCATATAGATCTTACTCAAATTGGGTTTGTATGGGTTTATTACATCCATTAATGAGTAGTCCAAAAATTATGCCTACGGGACAACTTTACCCATAGGCCCCATGTAGAGCTGCTTTCCGATCTGCACTTAAATCTATCAAAAAACAAAAGTATTGCACTGATTCTTTTCAAATTTTGTTTGTATATATTTTTGGAAAATACAAGAGACTTTACCAAACATGATCAGGATTGGTCCAATTTAGGCCTAGTGTCCATATAGATATAGCATCCGATATGAACTTTTTCATATCTGCAGCCAAAAAAATTAATAAAAATCCCACTCCAATTTGGTTTATGCTTATTTTCTATATCCAGTTAATTGGGTCTAAGAGATAGGGTCTCTAAACGCATGGTATAGGGTACCGTATAGTCGGTCTAGACCCACTATAATTTTCTTACTTGTTTTGTTTTGCATAAGTTTAAGTAAAGATTGGGAATAACTATTATATAGAGAATATGACTAAAAATTTTTTTTACAGGGTTTATTTTTTGACTACTTATTAGTGGGTCTAATAGACACATATACACCAAATGTTATCGATATATATATGAAAATATATATCTTACGACAATTGTAGTCTTTCTGATAGACGTTATTTGTATGGGAGCTAGGTTTTCACCAATTTCAATAGCGTTCGTCCCATGGTCAATACAAGCTTATTTACCAAAATTTCATCAAAATATATTTATATTTGCACACAGATGGACGGCCAGACAGACAGGCTGGCGTGCGGATATCGCTAAATCGACTCAGAACGTGATTCTGAGTCGATAATAAAAGAAGGGTCTAAGTCATATATTATTAGTAATTAAAAACATCAGCACAAATTTATTATATCCTCACCAGATAGCGGTGATGTTGGGTAAAAAAAATTATACAGCCAGGGTTGCCATATAATCATTTAAAAGATATATAACATTTTTTAAAAAAACGAAGTTTTTATATTTTTCAGCAAAAAAAAAAACAAGTAAGAAAATTATAGTCGGTCTAGACCCATTATATGATACCCTATACCATGCGTTTAAGTGCAGCTAGCCCTATACATAAAACTAACACATCCCAGCCCTCGAAATTCAAGTGCAAATTCTAGGATATTTTTTTCGTTTAATAAAGACCCTAAGGGTATGCTTATCAATTTTAGCCAATTCACAATTCAACACTTTTTAAATATCGATTATTGTCGTTATTGGTTTGTGTCCAAAATTATTTTTCAATTCAACACAATTATTATTGTAAATGAAGAAAACAAAATCACAAACACACTAACAAATTTAATAAACACACACATAGCATTGTATAATTTTATGTATGTGTTAGTAGCAACTTTAAATGCATTGTACTCAAAAAAAAAATTTAAGTATTTAAAAATCTGTAAATGTGGCGGACATCTAAAAATAAATACCTCTCAAATAAGATACGTTTGATCGAAATCGGGAGAAAACTGTTTAACAAATCATCGGTCACAAGAAATCGCCTTACCTATTAATATTATAGCTAAGTATAAACTAAATTTTAGTGATATTGCATTAATTTCTTAGCCATAGGGTATGAAAAAGTCCCGGGGTACTAGGTCGAAAAATGGACCGACCCTGAGCATATTTGGTAAAGTCACTGCAAAAACATATTCAACCCAAATTTAAAATATTTTTGGTTCTTTTTTTTATAGATTTAAGTGAAGAGCGGGAAGCAGGTTTATATGGGGCTATAACTAAAAATTGACCTATAGAGTTTATTTTTGGACTACTGATTAATAGATGTAATAAACACAAACAAACAAAATATGCTCAAATATGCATTCACAATTGGGGAAATCCCACGAATTGTGTAAGGACGTATACAGGGATTATCATACGAGGATAGGTAAGTTTTCCATTTCGATTTTTCTATAAATAAAAAATCTCATCATTCGGGGTTTTTCCTGGAAGGTACAGTCCTTGCGGTTCATTATGGAACACTATTCCATACAAATGGCTTCCTGGACTGGTCTTGTAGTAACCCATGCAATCAAATCAATTTTTCAGCACATTATCGACAGCATGGAGCTGTATTTTACCGATCACTGCCCTAATTTATTTCTTTAGGACCTTTAACATCTTAACATCTCTCCGCAAATAATAGTCCAACGGTGTCAAATCTCAGCCACGCGGTGCCTAATGCACATCGCCACACGGCCATTAGGGCGAATTTCATACTTGCCACGCAAAAGATCGATTGATTTACGGCTTGTGTGGCCGATAATTTAGATCTGATATCAAGTTAAGTCGATGTCATAGGGTTGATTTGTATGGGGACTAGGTCTGAACATGCACCGATTTTCACCGATTTCAATAGCTTTGCGTCCTATGACCAATAAAAGCATACATACCAAATTTCGTTAAAATAGAGCCATATTTGTGACCTGTATTTGATTACAAGGTCTACATGGATTTACAGACGGATGAACAAAGGGACGGACAGACGGACGTACAGGCGGACGGACGGATGGACAGGCAGGCGGATAATAAATGATGGGTCTAAGTAAAATATTTTTGAGAGTTACAAACACCAGCAGAAAGCTAATATATTCCTAATAATTTATTAGAAAAAAAATAATTCAGCTTAGAAAATTGTTTCTTATTTTTTCGTACTTAGTATGACAGTTCTAATTTTAGGTGCACGAATCCTTTTTCTAGCAAGTGTATATATTATTTAAAGTCATATTTTGTGACCAGACACTTCCGTAAAAACTTTCATATTTACAATATTTACTTTATATACAGTTAAGAAATTGTTCTAAATTGTATTCAATAAGATCCATCTAATATGAACCATTAATGAAATCAGATCGAAAAAAGATAAAAGATATTTTAATTAGGAAATAATATTTTTATTTTTCATTCCCCCTCATAGGGTTAACAAATAAACGCTAATAAGTTATAGACGCGTAATATAAAGTTCGAATAGTATCAGTTACATCAACAATAAAAAAATAACAAACTACTTCAATGGTTTTGTTTGCAATTGATTGGACATCAGTTAAACAAACCATTACAATTTATTACACTTTTCTAAAGAGGCCTTCAAAGGAGGGGGAAATAATATCCGCAAACATAATACATAAGTAAAGTTATTTTCCCCCCAACACTGCTCTAGTTTGTTTATATAATTTGTCACAATCTCTCTAAAAAGAATAAAACTTAATTTACGAGTTTTTTTACCAAATTAACTAAAAAAGTAAGAAGACGATAAAAGAAGAGAAGTCTGTTGAAAGTTATCGTTATTTTGTGATTTGAATTCATAATGATTTGCTGTTTTACCGTTTGCTCAGAAGTATGAAGAAACACAATTTTAAGGTCATTTCCTCACACTTTTCATAGCGTTGCTTTCTAACTTTTGTTTTTTTCTACTTACCAGCCAACTTTTAGCAACAAATACCTTTGTATGTTGTTGTTAAGCGTAAAAAGGACATCATTACCAATATTATGGACTATGGCATCTATGGCAAATAACGTTAATAATGTTCATTTCCCTTATGTTTAAAGTGTCTTGTATGTTTCGTATAGAAAAAAAACGGCTGACCACTGTCAAATTTAATGTTTGTGAACTTTTTTATTTTTGTGACATCGGGGTGGTTACAGTGGCAGTTATTAGAATAAAATTTATAAAACAAAAACATTACATCAGGTTGTAGATGCTCTATTCTGCATAAACCGTTCCAGATTAATGGGTACTTCTTTCAATGTCAACTTTCCAAGTAAAAAGGGGAAAACAGTTCGAGAAAATGCGCTAAAAAGTGCTTAAATTGCTAAAGTGAGAAGATGCTAAAAAGCGCTAGTATTGAACTTACTTACTTTAAGTGTGCATCAATTAAAAAAAAAATAGTAAATAAAATTTATTACCACAGTTCGTTCTCCAATAAAAGCTTATCCATTTTTCTTCCGCATATAAAATTTTGATTTTTTTCATACATATACTTGCTGATATACAACAATTATCACAACATTAATTTTAATTAAAGAATTAACAAAATGATTTATTAAAGAATTTTACAAAATGCACTGCATTTTACACTCTTTTGGCTTAAGCGTTTGAGTTTGGAAATGCCTATACATCTATAACGAAACATGATAGTTCCAAAACGGATGTTTATTGACTGACTTTATGTACTTCAATCCAAAATAAATCAATTCTATCTCGATTTAACCATTCACTAAGTTTTAAATTGTTAAAACAATTTTCGTACTCTTCGATTTCATTTTCAACTTTAAGAAACTCTTAAAATTAAATTTTTTTATTGTTTTAAAATTAGATGAAAATTTAACTCTAATCTCAAAAAAGAGATATTATGAACAGAATTAACTCTTGCTTGATAACACAGTGCAACAGTGAAAAAGTACACGAACTTGGCAGTATAGTATACTCAATGGTGACCAATTTTTATACCCTCCACTCCAGTGTGCAGAGGGTATATATATAAGTTTGTCATTTGAGATCCTTATAACAACCGGAGTTGGTATAGCGATGTCCGTCACGATGACGGCATCAATCGGGCAGCTAGGGTGCTCGTAGGCATAAAAAATGATTCATTAACATCTTGAGACGTATGCTATTTAAAATCGTCCAAATCGGTCGATTAGGGCCCGAGATTTGAATGAAGAACTAAAAAAAGTCTTGAAAAAATATAATTTTCTATGTTGTTCTTGTCACGATCACGCCCTCAGTAGGATAGCTAAGGTGATCATTTTTAGTGAAAATGATTCTCCAAATTCATGGGAAGGTTTCTATTTCAAAAATCATTAAAATCGGTGGAACAGGTCCAGGGAAATCTCTGAAAAAGTAAAAAAAAAATTAAAAATATGATGTTCCTATATTCTTCTTGTTGTTATTCTAAATGTTGTATTGTTGTCATAGCTGGACTTGTTGGTTTTGTGGTCGTTGTGGTAATAATATAATAAAAACTAACCCTTTGTACATTTTTTTTTATCAACTCTGGTAGAAAAATTTAAAAGTTTCCATTGTTTTGTCATCACTAAAAAAATTTACTAGATCATTTCTGTCATCGCCACGAGCCTGCCGGCAAAGTTTCAGATCAATTGGGTCATGGGAAAGGGGTTAAAATAGATCCAAAATTTTTTCGACAAGCAGACACTACGAGTTAATATAAAGGGAGTAAAAATTCAACAGCATCTCAAGCAAATACTGCTAAAATACCTAGTTGTTAATAAAAAAAAAACAATGTAAATTTAGCAAAAAAAATTTTTTATGTATTAATTTATTTAAAGAGAAAAACACAAAAATAACGTTTGAAGTTGTATTTTTTGTGTGTAATATTTATATATACATACATACACATATTAAATAATACAAATAATAAACATATATTCTATATATATATATTCATAATAACTGCATATTAGAAATAAATCGGTATATTATTTTATTTACATCAAATTTTGCAATATTTTGTTGTGGGGAAAATAAATTTCTTTTGCATTAACAGAGTGTCACTTCATTTTGCTCAGCGTGACTATGCCGCAGTAGATGGCGCCACAATTTTTGTTCTAATTAGCTTTGCAATAGTTATTTCTATTTTAACAAGAATGAAAATATTTTCAAATAGATATCATACAGAACAATGTTAAGGCTATACACGGGCTGGTCTTTTATTTCATACGTTTTTTCATTATTCTTTTACAAATATGAACATAAGTTTGGCATGTTAACTTTTTGTTGTCTTTATAAAATAGAGTTACCGAGTTCATCAATGGGTTTTTTGCTTTCAAAACAGTTCTACATAGTTATATAGAATTATTATTCTGCTTTACCTACAAAATATCTGATTGCGATTACAGCTAATTTTTAAAAATTGTTTATACTTACTAAAGCATTATTATTCACATAAATACAAAATTGCACTTTTTAAATTTTCCATTCAAACTTTAGAAAATATCAATTCTAAAAACTGGAATTAAAATTTCTAATTATAAATTATAAAATATTAATTGAATTTCAGAAAATCATATCAAAACGTCGGAAATAATAATTTTAAATTTAGAAGACATCAATTGCATCAACACCAAATATGTTTACATTTAAAAAATGTTTACATTAAAAAAAAATATTGGCATTCAGGAGAAATAAATAGCTTTTCTGTAACTTCTTTTAACGATAGTCGAATCGTTAAAAAACGAAAAGCAAAATTATCAGTAAAATTTTTAAATTTTGTTAAAGTCAGCTGTTGTTGTTATCTAAACGACAACCATTTTTGTGTTGTTTATTCAATCGATAAAAACTTAAATTTTTAGGTTGAAATGTCATCATACATAAATAAAAACCATAAAATAGTGAAAATATTTTGCTTCTATTAAAAAATTTTTTATATAAATAAAAAAAATTAAATAGCATATTCAATTCATTATTTCATTTTCAAATAAATAAACAGAAATATTAGTAAAAAATAGAGATATTAAACATAAACATAAAATCAGCCTGTCAAACAGTAAGTAATTTGTTTTTTTTTTCTATTCTTTTTTGTGTTTCTCGCTTATTTTGACAGAGATGCCACTCGTTTACAATTTAAATAAATAGAAAAATAGATTTGTCGACTGTCGTTAAGATGTATGTACTTAGTGAATCACTTAATCCTTAGCGATTGTCGGATCGTTGAAAATTACAGAATCACACATTAATTTAAATTCAATGAATTTTATAAAACCTCAAATGATATTTAAGAATTGCAAACATAAAAATTGTTACATAAATAAACGAAATTTGATGAGAATGTTATTTATATATAAATTTTCACAATTTTTTTGGATGAAAATATGAAGTTTTTCAGAAAATAAAGATATTTAAAATGTTTGGGACTTTTCGTTTTTTGCGTTTTTCATCCCTAATTTGATTATTTGTTATTATAAATTTATTCTCTATGTTTTCAAAATATGGCAATATTTTAAAAAAAAGTTGAGAGAGCTTTTTTTTTTGGTTATTATTTTGTTACTCCATCCGACCTATATGGCCACAATGAAGAAATATTTGGCCAGTTAAAAGAAACTATACAGCCATCTCCAATTAGCACGATTTAATGCATATAGCCACCCTACACAACCATTAACTTTGCAATGGAGGTTAGGGCGGGCTATTTAATTAGCAAAAACTAAATTAAACGAGAAGTTATGTCATATAACCGGAAACGCATGCATATAGGAAACGCATGCATATTTTGCCAATATTTTGTTTACATTTATTATCAATACTCAAACCGAGGTGGAGGGTGCCAAAGATTCGGCACAGCCGAATTTAACACTCTTACTTGTTTTTTTATAATATTAATTTCTTGTGACCGATGTAACTGTGTCAGTTTTAACCCGACTTTGACCAAACAATCCCCATTTGAAAGGTATTCCTTTTTGTTGTCAGCGAGATTCACAGATTTTTAAATTTTTAAATTTTTTTGGAGTAAAATGCATTTAAAGTTGCACATAAATAAAATTATACAATGGTGTGTGGGCGTTTATTAAATTTATTAATGTGTTTGCAAACATTGTATATGAAAAGCCCTGTGTTGAATTGAAAAATAATCTTGGACATAAACTAATAAAAACAATAACGACTATAACGCAGTGTTGCCATAATTTGAAATTGTAAAGATGCTAAATTGCAAAAAAAAAAACAAGTAAGAAAATTATAGTCGGTCTAGACCGACTAGGCGATACCCTATACCATGAGTTTAGAGACCCTATCTCATAGGCTCAACTAACTGGACATAGAAAATAAGCATAAACCAAATTTGAGTGGGATTTTTATTAATTTTTTTGGCTGCAAATATGAAAAGTTCATATCGGATGCTATATCTATATAGGGACTACGCCCAAAAATGGACCGATCCTGACTATGTTTGGAAAATCTCTTGTATTTTGAAAAAATATATACAAACAAAGTTTCAGAAGAATCAGTGCAATATTTTTGGTTTTTGATAGATTTAAGTGAAGATCGGGAAGCAACTCTATATGGGGCCTATGACTAAGAGTTGTCCCATAGGGATCATTTTTGGACTACTCATTAGTGGATGTAATAAACGCATACAAACCCAATTTTAGTAAGATCTATATGACAATTTGGATCATATGGTAATTTATGTCGATTTCATAGGGGTCATTTGTATGGGGGCTAGGTCTGAACATGGACCGATTCTCACCAATTTCAATAGCGTTCGTACTATGGCCGATAAAAGCTAATATACCAAATTTCATCAAAATATATCCATATTTGCGACCTGCAGTTTGATTAAAAGGTTTACATGGACACTCACACGGACGGACGGACGGACATCATTAAATCGAATCAGTTAGTGATTCTGATTCGATCGGTATAATAAAAGATGGGTCTAGGTCAAATATTTTTGGTAGTTACAAACAGCAGCACAAAGTCATTATACCCAAACCACATAGTGGTATAGGGTATAAATAGATGCTAAAACGTACTGGAGTCAAAAAAAAGATGCAAAATTTTTTATTTAAAAATTAAATACTAATAAATTATTTGGTTTTTTAATGGAAAAATTAATATAAAATATAAGTTTCGATATATATACATATATATTTTTAAAATTTTAACTAAAATTTTTGTAAATTTCTGTAATTTTTTTTTAACATCAAATTGGGTTTTTTTAATTTTAAATTAAATATGTTTTTAATTTTAGAGATTTTTTTTTAATTTCAAATATAACAGAATTTACATTATCAAAAGATACGTCTATATTACAATAATTGGTTTATAGAATCTAATATTTCTGTGATATCTTCATCTTCAAGTTCTTCTTGGCTCTGATATTTTTCTGACCATCCGATTTATAGAACATAAAACTCGGATTTTATTCTGTTGCAAAGTTTGCTTTTAACTAAAACCACTAAACTAAACAAACGTCCAGCTCCGGCTTTTGAGAAAGACAAAACTAATAAAGACAATACAAATGTGGATAACGCTTCAAATGGATTTTCGCCAATAGAATTTTTGAAATTATTAACTTTAATCTATAAAGAGGTTGTATTCAGTGTTATATCCCAATATTGTTCTGTGATAAACTTCATTGGATTTGAATTTAAACTCTTCTAATATATTGGTTATCGGTTCTTTTACCCAGTTTAATGTGTTTTGTATTGAAAATTTTGGCATTTTTTTAATACAATAATATTTTTTGGCAATCGACTTTTTAATTCATGAAAAACTGTTGTTGCTGTTTGCATTCCTCTATTTCAAAATGTTTTGTTATATTTGATGAAAGAAATAAGCAGAGTGGGTAAAAGAGTAGTAGACTAATTTCTCATATTACACTTTGAGAAATTAAAACATATCAATACCAATAAATTTAAAATTGTATATTCAAAAATAATGAAAAAAAAATCAAAAACAGATGTTAAAAGCAAATTTTTATTAATAAAATACGCTAAGTTAGCATCTAACATCTATTTACACATTTTGAATGCTAAACAACAAAAAAAAAGTTGCTAAATCTAGCAACTAAAATGCTAACATACCAACACAACATGAACACAGTCGAATTTTATTATAATAATTGCATATCACATGCCCTGTGTTGAATTATGAATTGTGAATAGCATACCTTTAGGTGGCATAGAACATTGATAGAAATAAATTAAATGAAAAAATAAAATTTCCTACAATTTGCACTCGAATTTCGAGGTCTGGGCTCTGCTAGTTTTTTTTTTTTTTTTTTTTTTGATTGGCTTCAAAAGATTCTGAAAATCAGTGGGGCCCTTAAAAAAGGATGTCGTCAGTTTTTGCCCAACAGCTAACTCAGACTTGGTGATACTACTTAACTGTACTTGCAATAATGTAGCTAAGAGTCTGCTTAACAAATACTATTCACATTTTATGCGAAAAAAATTTTTCTTGCACTTTAAAAAAAACAAGTAAGACCGGTCTAGACCGACTATACGATACCCTATACCATACGTTTAGAGGCCCTATCTCTTCGGCCCAACAAACTGGATATAGAAAATAAGCATAAACCAAATTTGAGTGGGATTTTTATTAATTTTTTTGGCTGCAGATATGAAAAAGTTCATATCGGATGCTATATCTATATAGGAACTAAGTCCACAAATGGACCGATCCTGATCATGTTTGATAAAGTCTCTTGCATTTTACAAAAATATATACAAACAAAATTTGAGAAGAATCAGTGCAATATTTTTGTTTTTTAATAGATTTAAGTGAAGATCGGGAAGCAGCTCTATATGGGGTCACAGGTATCATTTTTAGAATACTCATTAATGGATGTAATGAACGCATACAAACCCAATTTGAGTAAGATCTATATGACAATTTGGATCTTATGGCAATTTATGTCGATTTCATATGGGTAATTTGTATGGGGGCTAGGTCTGAACATGGACCGATTCTCACCAATTTCAATAACGATCATCCTATGGCCGATAGAAGCTTACATACCAAATTTCATCAAAATATATTCATATTTGCGACCTGCACTTTGATTACAAGGTTTACATGGACACACAGACGGACGGACGGACATTGTTAATCAACTCAGAAAGTGATTCTGATTCGATCGGTATAATTAAAGATGGGTCTAGGTCAAATATTTTTGGTTGTTACAAACAGCAGCACAAAGTCATTATACCCAAACCACATAGTGGGATAGGGTATAAATATAGGAAAAAATTATTTTTTTGTTTTTACTTTTTCCAGCATAACATACAGGAATCCTAATTTTTCACAATATTTGGAAAAATTGTAGCCACGGTAAAGCTTAACAACCTTTGTTAACATATCAATTACCTTTAAAGACCACTGTGTACCTTAAAAATGGTCGTTTGGGATTAAACTATACTTATTGCTTTTTTACCTTATTTGTTATTACTAGCAGATTCCAGCCCTCGAAATTCGAGCGCAAATTCTAGGAAATTTTATTTTTTCATTAAATAAATTATAGCCAATTCACAAATCAACACAAAAAACAAACTCTTTTTTATTGCAAACACATTAACAAATTTAATAAACACACACATAGCATTGCATAATTTTATGTATGTGTTAGTAGAAACTTTAAATGCAATTTACTCAAAGTAAAGGAAAGAATTTAAAAATCTGTAAATCTGCAAATTGGCTAAAAAGAAGTACCTTTCAAATAAAATACGTTTGGTCAAAATCGGGATAAAACGGTAGAACAAAACATCAGTCACAAGAAATCGCCTAGCCTATTAATATTGAAGATTAAATTTCTTGTGTTCCTAATTATTATTTATTAAAGCAATTTTCAGCGATATTTTGCGATGATATTTTAGATGCAAACAAATAAATTTAACAAAATACTAATTTGAATAAACTAGTAAAGTGTTTAAATCTACCGTAAACCAAACAAAAGTATAAGTTTTTTCAAAGATATTCTAAAACAAAACAAAATCAAAATCTTTTAAAACGAAAAACTCTGTAAAAATGTTTTTAAAGAGCGATAATGGATAAGTACAAAGATAATAAAAATAATTTTTGTTATTGTTGTGGTCCTTTACACCAAAGAGAAGACGTAACTTTAGCAAAGAATTTAAGAATGTATACATCAAATATTATTAAAAAGTTATCGAAAGAAGAAATGTGCGCCCAATTCAGTATGCATATCATGTTATAAGTGATCTTCTTGATTGGCCAAAAGGAAAGCTAGCATTTCTCCGTTTTTAAGCCCTTGCTATTGTATATGGAAAAATCCGAGTAGGAAACATGAATCAGAGAATTGCTTCGCATGTAAAAATATACCGGGCTCCTAGTACCCAACTACCAAAAATTAGTTCAGCTGACTTTCCGGTGTGCCACAACAACATCAGCTGCGATAGCGAAGAATGGGACAATTACTCTCAGTATGATACATGATTAGTTTGTGTTTATATCTCTATAATATTAATAGGCTAGGCAATTTCTTGTGACCGATTATTTGTTCTACCGTTTTATCCCGATTTTGATCAAACGTATATTATTTGATTTTTACAGATTTTAAAATTTTTTTTTTTTTTGTTTTGAGTAAATTGCATTTAAAGTTGCTACTAACACATACATAAAATTATACATATGCTATGTGTGTTTTTATTAAAATTTTTAATGTGTTTATTAATGAGTTTGTTATCTTAATTCACAATAATAATAAACCAAAAAAGTGTTGGTTTGTGAATTGGCTAAATTGAAAAATAAACTTGCCTAGAAATTGCACTCTAGTATATATAATTATTTACAATTTCAGATATAGAGAAAAGGGGTCCCCCGATGCTGTATAGCAGAAATTATATTTGAAGCAATAGATTTCGCAAAAAAAAACAAAGCAGATGGAAGCAGACGGCGAAAAACAGGAAGCTCAGCACCACGATGAACTATCATTATTAGATGATTATGAGGATTCAAATGACGATAATAAATATGAGTATGGCGAAGAGTTTGATATGTATTATATGGTAAGACAGGATGTTATATAATGTTGATAAAAGGACGTTAAAACAGATTGATGAAAAATATATATGGATGAATCCTGGTAAGTGGTGTAGGAGGGATATCTATGATTTATGACGGGATAATCCAATACAATTAAAGTCGGCGCACAATTTAATTAAACTCAACATATGTTTCTTTTATAATGATTAAAAAGCAATTGATTCTTTATTGAAATAAAGTCCCTACTTAAATACTAATTTTACATTAATCGCTTATAGCTAATTTTGAGTGATTTATTAATCCTCTCCATTTTATTAAAGGGGGGGCGGTAAGGTTTTAAAATCTTTTTAAACTCTTTCTCTTAACTCATACTCCATGTCAGTCGTCGGTGGACCCCATTCCCCCTCATCCAATTGATCTTAAACTTGGCCCATAGTCTTGTTGGGTCTAAAGATTATTTTTGGGGTAGTCACGCATAGTCACGCGCAGTTACGGGGTGATCTAAATGTCATTTCCCCTCATCCGATCGATCTAAAACTTAGTCTATACACTTGCTGTGAAAAAAAGATTAACTTTTACTTAGTCACGCACAGTCACGCATGCTCATGCGTCACATCACGTAGTGATGTAAAACCCATTTCCCCTTATCCGATCGATCTGAAACTTGGTCGATAGACTTGCTGTGAAAAAATATTAAGTTTGACATAGTCACACACAGTCACGCACAGTCACGGAGTGATCTAAATGTCATTTTCCTTCATCCGATCGATCTGAAACTTGGTCCATACATTTGCTGTGGAAAAAAGATTAACTTTGACTTAGTCACGCACAGTCACGCGTGGTCACGCGCAGTCACGTAGTGATCTAAACCCCATTTCCCCTTATCCGATCAACCTGAAACTTGGTCGATAGCCTTGCTATGAAAAAAGATTAACTTTGACATACTCACGCACAGTCACGCGTGGTCACGCGCAGTCACGTAGTGATCTAAAACCCATTTGCCCTTATCCAATCGATCTGAAACTTGGTCGATAGACTTGCTATGAAAAAAGATTAACTTTGACATAGTCACGCACAGTAACGCATAGTCACTTACAGTCACGGAGTGATTTAAAATCCATTTCCTCTTATCCGATCGATCTGAAACTTGGTCGATAGACTTGCTGTGACCAAAGATTAATTTTAAAATAGTCACGCAAAGTCACGCACAGTCATGGAGAGATTCAAAACTCATATGCATAAGGAAAGAAAGAGTTTTAATAAAAACTTTGTTTTTATGGGTTAGATTATTTTTTTGCCTTTCTCTTTCTGAGTGTAGAATATGTCGAGAATGTTGTGTGAAAATTTCAAGTAAATCGCAGCAAAACTTAAGAAGACCGGCCTCATACGGTATATCGTATATAAATCAGTTTTTAAAAACTTTAAATCAATTTTCACGCATGACCGATTCTTTTCAAATTTTACACACTATATCTTCACTTTAATCATCAGGTAACCACGAAGAGTTTTTTTTATTTTCCATGTTCATCCCATTTTTTAACAACAAATTCCTGAAATTTTATACCAAAAATCCTGTTTTTATTTCAAAATGCTGCAAAAAAAAAATAAAAATAAATAAAAAAATTTAAAAAAACTCTTCGTCACTACCTCAGGAGACATGTCACCTTTTAAACGCATTTTGATTTTTTTATTTCAATGATCCAGTAACGAGTAAAACAGCAGAACAACAATACCTCTGGAGATTCGCTGTCACGGACTTATTTATTAAAATTTTTAATTGAAATTTTTTTTCAAAGATTCTTCAAATGTTATGCTATAACATGTATATGAAATAAATAATCCAACATTGTTCGTATCTTCAAAAAAGAATTATGAAAATATGACTTTTTTTTAACTGTTAAAACCTTACACACTTAATAAATACTTAATAAAACTATACACACTTGTGTCATGTCAGCAATTACTGAGTGATACCAAAAGTACAAAGACTCTTGTAATGGTATCCCTCACGTTCATTGCTCCTGTTTACATATTTGCCACCACTAAATTCCAGATGGTCAAATGTAAATAAAAGATCGAATTTAAATCAATGCAAACAAATCGAACACTTGTTGCTTGATAGCATGACACAATTATACATAGTGCGTGAGTGTATGACTTACATATTTTGTGTTTATTCTTTTACACACATGAATCATGCTATTAGTGTTTTATACACCATGTCTACACTACACCCTCACCGTTCAGAAGAATAATACATTTTATGTGTAAAGCTTGGATGATTTATTAATAGAATATTTCTAGAATACCTATATCATTATTGTGATGTAAAAGTATTGATCTTGTTTACTGTTTTATTTGTTAATAAATTTTCTTTATTCTCTAATAAAAATTTTAATATCTATATATATAAAATTCATTTTCTGTTTGTTTGTTTGTTTGTTTGCTTGTTTGACCACTAAATAAATTTTTATTTTTCAACAGATTTCTCTGAAATTTGGTACACACGATTTCTGTACTCCAGAAAAGGTCGCCATATGATTTTTATCGGCCGCGCCTACTTTTACGCCCACTTTTTGTATACAATTCATTTTCAAAAAGTGAATTTCATTAAGTGCAGAGTCGATATCATCTTTCATATAATCAAATTATTCCGTACTAGATGTAACCCGGTGTGATTCACTAACCCCCCCCCCCTCGTTTCTTGGGTCGTCAAAAAGCGCTAAGTTGGTATCGCTGTGGGTATATAATATTTCCTTTTTTTTATACAATTCGTTCCACTGTCCTTAAAATAAATTATATTTCTTATGTTGAAAATAACAACAAAATCTATAACGAAAAGGAACACTTATTGGTAAAGTTCAAAATTGCTTCTCAATAAATTTGCCATAGATACTTAAGTTCTGCATAACGATACGCACAATACCATGCTTAAATAAAAAATAACAAGTATACTTACGAGTAACCATCTATCGTATACATGTTAGAGAGACGTTGACAATAAATATGTGTAAGGAAACGCACGTATGGCTGCCCATAAGAACATCCCAAGTATCATCATTGCCATCATTATAATGGTCTCGAACTAAACAATAACACGAACTTAACTGAATAGAGAAATTGACCCATTCAATTAAGCATGAACAAAATTTACAAACATATGTAAAAAGTGTCCAATTCGGCTGGTTCGAATATTTTATACCCTCCTCAACAAAGGTAAATTTAATCAAATTCAGGGATAAACAAATTTTTTATGTAGTAAAACTTTCGAAAAAAAAAAACAAATATAAAAAAGAATATTTAAAAATAAAATTTTTTAACACTTTTTAAAAACATATTAAAACAATTTTTTGCAAAAAAGACATTTTTTAGCAAAACTTTTTATCGAAAAAAATATTTTGAGGAAAAGAAATTTTATAGAATAAAAATATTTTTCAGAAAAAATATTAAAAAAAAATTTTTTTTTTAACAATTAAAAAACTGAGAAAAACTTTTTGTCGAAAAAAAATATTTTGAGGAAAAAAAATTATAGCAAAAAATTATATTTGAGAAAAAAAATTTTTTTTTAAATATTTTTTTTTCTCAAATATAATTTTTTGCTATAAATTTTTTTTTCTCAAAATATTTTTTTTCAAAACCAAACGATGAAATTTGATTAGCATGACAATATCACTGATATATTATTTTTATAATAACAAATATTTGACAAAAACAATTTTAAAAAAATAAATATTTTTGAAAAAAAAAAAATTTATAAAAAAAAATTAATTTTTTAGACCAAGATATAAAAAACTATTACGAGATGAAGCAAAAGAAATATAAAAATTATATTTTGTAAAAATTTTAAATATAGATAATAATTCTCGAAGTCACTTGGATGAAACTATGACTGATATAAAGTTACGGACGTAAAATAGGGTCATCTAAAATACTTCTATATATGACTAAAAAATTTATATAATGAGCAAAATTAAAAAAAAAGAATTCTATATTATTTTTTTAGGTGTAAAAAAACTTAAATATTTCACTTATGGCTAATTCCATAGTGACAGACATGACATTTAGCCATCTTTCTAATCCAATATTATACATTAAATTTTTTTCAGTGTTAATAAAAATATACAAACTAATGCAGACGGACCTGAACAACATATTTACTATTCGAAAAAGTGTGAAAGTATTATTGTTATTAATAACTGGGGGCAAAAATCAGTCGTGACAGACATGACAACAAACAAACACAATTTTAGAGGATGTTTGTAAAACACAGAAAAGCTCTGAAGTTATTTGTATGACAAATAAGAAACAGTTGTTTATAGTTAATATAAGAGCTAGTTTATTGATAAAAACATATAAAAAAGAAGTGTTTTGTAATGTGACAGATATGACACTGCTTTTAGTTTTAAAATTACTTAACTACACTTTTCCTTTCTCACTGGAAAAATAGGGACTCTAAAAATATTCAAAAATACATATAAAGAACTATTGTAATGTTTTCATGCTATTTCAACCCTTTTTTTTTTTGAAAAGTACTAAATGGCCCAGTCCCGCCATATTCGCAATAACCTAACTTCACTGTAATAATACCTCCTAGATCCTTATCTCGATGTGTCATATAGAGTGGGAGTACTACAAGTAGGATTATTAATTGCATTTTGTCGAGTATTCGCATGATCATAGCAAAACTTTTTTGGAGAAACACATTTCGTAAAATAAATTTAGAGAATTATTAGAAATTAAGCGGAACGTGTACCAGAAGATTTGGTTCAATTATTATGCACAAACTTTTATGAAATAGTTGGAAATTTTTTATTGGTTACAAACGGATTGATAAACGTATAATAAACCCTTATTATTTATGCTGGGCAGGGGGGTATAAAAAATGAAAATCAACTATAGCAACAACAAAACCAATGAAGAGTATTGGATAGCAATAATAGCTATAACAACAACAACTATTGAAAAAAGGTCAAAATTCTACCACTTAAGGAGTGCCGCAACAAAACACGCATCACTTGTCACACATGCTCACAGAGGCGACAACAAGAGATGCTATGGGGCGTAGTCACAAAAAAATGAAAAATGGAAAATAAAAATTAAAAATGAAAAATGAAAAACGAAAAATGGAAAATAAAAAATTAAAAACGAGAAATAAAAAAGGAAAAATAAAAATGGAAAATAAAAAATTAAAAATGAGAAATGAAAAATGAAAAAAAAAATTGAAAATTAAATATGAAAAATAAAAAATAAAAAATGAAAAAAGAAAAATAAAAAATTAAAAAGGAAAAATTAAAAATAAAAACTGAAAATTAAAAATGAAAAATAAAAAAGGAAAAATGAAAAATAAAAAATGAAAAATGAAAAATGAAAAATGAAAAATGAAAAATGAAAAATGAAAAATGAAAAATGAAAAATGAAAAATGAAAAATGAAAAATGAAAAATGAAAAATGAAAAATGAAAAATGAAAAATGAAAAATGAAAAATGAAAAATGAAAAATGAAAAAGGAAAAACGAAAAATAAAAATTAAGAATAAAACATACAAAAAAAATGAAAAAATTAATAATAAAAAATTGAAAATTAAAAAAAAAATATAACAATGAACAATAAAAAATTAAAAATGAAAAATACAAAAAAATGAAGAATCAAAAATAAAAAAATTAAAACTGAAAAATAAAAAATTAAAAGCGAGAAATGAAAAATAAAAAATAAAAAATAAAAAATAAAAAATAAAAAATAAAAAATAAAAAATAAAAAATAAAAGATAAAAAATAAAAAATAGGAAATAAAAAATAAAAATTAAAAAATAAAAAATCAAAAATAAAAAATATTTTAAATGAAAAATAAAAAATAAAAAATTAAAAACGAAAAATCAAAAATCAAAAATAAAAGATGAAAAATAAAAAATTAAAAATGAAAAATAAAAAATTAAAAACGAAAAGTGATAAATTAAAAATTAACCAGTTGAAACAATAAATAATAATAAATATTTTTACATTAGGAGAACCCCTGCATAGATGACGTTTTCTGTTTAATTTTAAAAAAGTGACATAAAAACTCTTTAATTACTAGATGTTTACATATCTCCCCTGTGATCGGACTCACATGATTTTTTTGTTTTTGTTTTATATAAGTATCAAAATCGATGTGAAATAAAGTTTGTTATTTATTTTTTATATCTCTACTGATTTACTTCTTAGAATATAAAAATATTATTTGTATAATAATTGAAAATATAAACATGAATTAATTGAAAACTTTACATTAGTTGAATTTAAAATTAATTTTATCTAAATTAATATTTAGAAAGAGTGAAAAACTGTTGCAAAGCTTTAGTAGAGTTGTAGTTTTTGCTTAAATATATAATTTTTATTAATACATCCATGCAAAAACAAGAATAAAAAATACTGATGGACATTTGATTTAATATCAAATATATTATTCACACGTATTATATTATTCTACTCTACTAAAAAATAATAATCGTATGCCCAAAATTTGATGTGTTATTAAAAAATTTGAGAAAAACGAATGCAAACTGACAATTTTTTGAAGATTTCATTCGACAAAATTTATCCAACTTAATTTGCTGAAACTAATTGCTGAAGACTGAAATGAGAATCCATCAATGGTTTTTGAGTTATAGCTGAAAAACTAAGCAAACAAACATCGAGATAACGAAGGAATATAAAAGGTCATAAAATAATAAGTTTGGCCTAAGAACGCAAAATCTTTTAGAAGTTTTACTATTCTGGCCTAGTTTTTTCACACGGACTTGGAATTTCTCACCGCCCCCTATTGTACAGTGTAATTATTACGATTAAAATCTCCATAAAATAAACGCTCGTGGCGTAATTCACGATGAGGAGTATCCCTGACATTGTTCACAATTTATATTATTTGTTAAAATAATGAATATAAACATTTTAGCAAATGGTGATCTACGATCTTGATAAGACAGAACATCGGGGGACAGTTTATGACTTTTTCTATTTTAGCAGAATGGTTTAATAAAAGGACTCGGAATTAAAAAACAATATTCCCAATTACTTCTAACTTAAGATACATACAATGATTTTAGTATGACTGGGTCACTAAAGTCCACAGTATTTTGTTTAATGAACCCCAACATTGCGTATGCTTTAGATGTCATGTAATTTATATGTAATGAAATTTCACCTTTGAATCGAATTTAACTCCTAAATCTTTTACCTATTCAACTCTCTCAAGAATGACTTCACTTATAGTATAGTTATATAAAACTGGATAACCCAACATTTATTAATATTTAAAACAAGCCTTTTTAAATCACACCATTATTTTAGTGGTATTAAAACTGTTTGAATCATAAGTGAATGTGATATATCTGTAATATCCGCAAATAATTTAAAATCATCGGCAAATAATACCGGTTTACAAAATTGGAAGCAGGCAGATAAGTCAATCGTTCTGTTCAACACTCATCCCGATACCTTTATCTACCGTTGTCTGCTGTTCAAAATATTTTCGAATATCTGGAACAGCTTGGTATTGAAAAATAATTAAGTATTTCCAAGAATTAAAAAGTTATAAGCAAAAATGTGACTTTTCATTATGTGATATATTGAAAAAAGTTAAAAAATTAACTCGAAATTAATTTTTCTAAAAAAAAAAATTTATAAGAAAAAATATTTTTATTGAAAAAAAATTTTTTGCGAAAAATATATATATATTTTTTTTTAAATATTTTTTTAGAAAAAATATTTTGTTTTTTTAGAAAAAAAATTTTTTTTTGTGGAAAAAAATGTTCTGTAAATTTTTAGTGCACAGCAAAATTTTTTTATTGCGATTCATATTAGAAGATACTCATTAAATCTAATATAAATCTACACTTCTTATAACTTCCACACCAGTGTGCAGAGGATATGTATATCAGTTTATCAATTTTGTTACTCATCGAAATAAATTCCGGAGACCCCTAAACTATATATATTCTTGATCCTTATAAAAGGAGAAGTCGATCTGGTGATGACTGTTTGTCTGTCTGTTGAAAATATTCTCCTATCTGCAATAGGTCAAGTGGATCGCACTAATTCAGCTTAAAGCCTCTAGACCAAATAGGTGAGGAATGACGTATGAAACTGTAAAATTTTATATATAAAAAAATTATGTGAGTCCGATCACAGGGAGGTATATAAACATCTAATAATTAAAAATTTTTTTTATGGCACTTTTTTAAAATCAAACAGCAAACGTCATTTATTTATCACTTATAGCAAACAACTGCTGGGGCTCTGCTAATATATTTATATTTATTTATTATAATAATTTAATTAATTAATTTAATATAATATTTTTTATTATTTATTATTTCAAGCGGTTAATATTTAATTTTTTGTTTTTAATTTTTAATTTTTTATTTTTCATTTTTTATTTTTCATTTTTATTTTTTATTTTTTATTTTTTATTTTTATTTTCTTATTTTTCATTTTTAATTTTTTATTTTTCATGTTTCATTTTTTATTTTTCATTTTTTGTTTTTCATTTTTTATTTTTAATTTTTATTTTTATTTTTTATTTTCAATTTTTTTATTTTTTATTTTTCACTTTTCATTTTTAATATTTTAATTTTTCATTTCTTATTTTTAATTTTTTGTTTTTCATTTTTATTTTTAATTTTTCTTCGATTTTCGTTTTTCATTTATCATTTTCCATATTTATTTTTTTATTTTACATTTTTCATTCTTTATTTATCTTTCTTTTAATATTTATTTTTTATTTTTCATTTGTCATTTTTTACTTTTTATTTTAATTGTTCATTTTTTATTTTTCGTTTTTCATTTTTAATTTTTTTTTCATTTTAAATTTTTTATTTTTCATTTTTTATTTTTATTTTTAATTTTTAATTTTTCTTTTTCAGTTTTTTTTTTTTTTTTTAATTTTTCATTTTTTATCCATTTTTTTTTTTATTTTCATTTTTAATTTTTCGTTTTTCATTTTTCATTTTTTATTTTCCATTTTTTATTTTTCATTTTTAATATTTCATTTTTAATTTTCTATTTTTAATTTTTTATTTTTAATTTTTTATTTTTCGTTTTCTGTTTTCGTTTTTCATTTTTAATTTTTTATTTTTCATTTTTAATTTTTTATTTTTCATTTTTTATTTTTATTTTTAATTTTAAATTTTTCGTATCTCATTTTTCGTTTTAATTTTCTATTTTCATTTTTTATTTTTTATTTTTAATTTTTGTTTTTCATTTTTTATTTTTCATTTTTTATTTTTCATTTTTTATTTTCATTTTTTATTTTTAGTTTTTCGTTTTAATTTTTAATTTTTCATTTTTAATTTTTCATTTTTAAAACAACAGCGAGAAAATGGTTATTACACATCATCATTTTTTCACCAACACAATCACACCGATTTTGTCTACGTCTTACGCTGTCTTTGTGATTGTATTGTGAAAAAGATTTTTAACCCCCTGCGCGTATAGATGTTTATACGTCAAAAAATTGTAATCTTGGGCCCAGTGTTCAGTGAAAATGATAACAAAAAATATCTATGAAAATGCGAAGCAAAAGAAAAAAATCCAATAAAAACACTAGCCAGATGAACATTCATTTAATGGTCAACATTGGCGAGATGTCCTTGTAAGACTCATCATCATCATCAGCAGCAACAACAACAGCAACGGCAGCAGCGATATCGTCCGTAGTCTCATCATCATCGTTACAATCACAATCATCGTTGTCATGATAGTCATGTATTGGTATTGTTATTGAGGTGTAATACAATTTTTAAGCTATAATACCCTTACAAATACTTCCCCAAATTAAGGGAAGATGGCAACTTAATATAGAAAAAAGGACGACATTTTTTGCGAACAAATATTGGCGTGTACGGCAGCAGCATCAGCAATTATTTCTACGTTTTTTTTTTGTCTATTTTCTTATGTGAATGAAAGTGAGTGTCTATGTGGGCATAAATTGCTTTCGCATGTGTCCACAATTGAACACATATGGTGGTAAAAGTTACGAACCATTCAAATTTATACAAAAACACTCATACATACCAGTACATTGATATTATGTTCATATACCATCTTCACTTCTTTCTTTTTTTTTGTGGGTTTGCCAGTTTTTTTAATATTATTTTAAGTCTTTCCTTTTAATGGTGGTCATTTGGTCATTTCGGTAAGTACGTATAAATGTTTCATAAAATTCCAATTGAGCCAATTTACTAAATACTCGTACGTACACATACAATCGCCATTTGTAATAGTACGGATCACAATTACTATACTCGTGTGTACTTACATAGATTAAAAATTGCAAATCAAATTGGATTTGTAATAGAACTGGGGGGGATTAAAGTATGAATAAAATTATAAATTGAATTAATTAAAATTTGTCGTTTAACAAAGAAAGCGACACACTGCACAATGTGGTGGAGATTCATTGTACTAGTCTCTTAAATGTTAGTCTCTTAAATGTTAAGTTTCTTAAATCTGTCCCAGATACAAAAATAAAATTTAAAAATACAAGTTAATTGAAAGGTTTTTATGTTCATAATAAAACAGAAACTCAAAAATTCTTCAACTGTCTTACAAAATATGGTCGGAATATTGATCAAATTGAAAAATTCAGGCAGACTGAGTCTATGGGCGATACTAAATACTGTGATAGTTTCGCGATATTTTCTTAAATGTGTGAGTATTAATTTAGTATTATATACAGTGGGTGGTGATAATACATTGGAAACTTTTAGAAAATTCTGAATTTGTCAATTTCATTTCTTAACAATTTCATCCTAAAAGTCCTAAAATTATGTATTTTTACGAAATCACTCTAGTGTTTTTTCTATCGAAAGATAAAAAAATACAATTTCAAAAATGATAGATAAACAAAAAAAAAAAAAAATAACGGAAACTTTTAAACTTCTGTTACCAGAGTTGGTTAAAACACTAAAAATAAATAAATAAATATTTATAGTTTCTTTCAACTATTTTTTTAAACACAATTGTATTTTTCAATGTTTTGATCTTATAGTTAATTTATACTAGAGGACCCCTGCTGCTCCGCAGCATTATATTATATTAATTTTTATAATATAATACCAAAATTTGCCAAGAGAAGTTAACGTACAGTAATGCCAAAATATGCCAAGAGAAGTTAACGTACAGTAAAAGTAAAGTTGATTGTCCATGCATAACTTTCCTCAAGCCCAACGAATTTGCCAAGATAAGTTAACGTACAGTAAAAGTAAAGTTGATTCTCCACGCATAACTTTCCTCAAACTCAACGAATTTAAGCAGTTAACAGCTGAAAAGAAGGAGCTTGATCCACTGAGTCTTCTTAGACCTATGTCAACAGCCTACGTTAATTAGAACTCTAGTTATAGAGGTTTGAGAGAAGAAAAATATTGAAAAAAATCTTGAATGCAAAGTTTATTCATAAATTTTTTTAATATATAAGATAAGATATGCCAAGATAAGTTAACGTACAGTAAAAGTAAAGTTGATTCTCCACGCATAACTTTCCTCAAATTCAACGAATTTAAGCAGTTAATAGCTCAAAAGAAGGAGCTTGTTCCACTGAGTGTTCTTAGACCTATGTCAACAGCCTACGTTAATTAGAACTCTAGTTATATAAGTAGGTTTGAGAGAAGAAAAATCTTGAATGCAAAGTTTATTCATAAATTCTTTTAATATATAAGATAAAATAATGGCAAAAAAAAAGTTTTGTGAAGCATTGAAACCCAGAATAACACTGTGGAACAAATTCAGGTTAGCAAAAGTTAGGTCGATTCTGAGAGTGAGGGGTGAAAATAGTGGCTAAATTAGAAGATCCGAATCGCGGCGTTTGTATATGTTAGTTCGAATTTTTTTTAATCGACCTTCGAACTTTGTAGTCAATTGATATTTTTTCAATCTGTAAAAGCCAAATTATTGCTAGAGACCTGTGCAACAATTAAAATTTTTAAAAAAGTTGATTTAGAAAATTTTTGTGGTGCTTATGAAGCAAAATGTTGGAAAAATTATTTTTATTTCATGCTTTTTGAAAATATTTTCCACAAAACTATGTCTTTTTTGCTTTCTGTTTGACCTATAATATGCTTCTCAGTTTCTTCAATAAATTTCATTTGAAAAGAAACCAATCATAATACAAAACTTGCGTTTTCCAGCTTAATATTAATTTACTTCTCATTGTTTATGTACCAATTTTGTTCAGTGTTGGTTTTGAAGAAACATTGAAAAAGAAATTATAAAAATATGGAAAAAAAATATATTTTTGAAATGTTAGTTATGAAAAGTTTTAAGTAAAAAAATTAAATAAATTAAATTAATGATTTGGCCAGTTGCCGTTTAGCAGGCGGCTGTGGATCAACATCACTGCTCTCTCTAATATCTGGGTCATCGTCATCATCATCAGAAAGATCGATAATTTCATCCAACAGATATTCTGGAATTTCATCCTCCTCTTTTTCCTCGTCTTCCTCTTCTTCAAAGGTGTTTTTATACCACCAACAAATTTCAGCGAGTATTACATCTGGAGAAACGAAAATAGTTTTCAATCGTTAACATGTTTAAATTGTGTACTCTGACAAAGATATTAGAAAAATCTAGGAATTCAAAATATGCACACTCTATAGTTACCTTATTTCAAATGGAAGCGCAGTTTGATGATAACATTCGCTTTGCTTTATCAGATTCAGTTGGCAACTATTGAGCGAGTTGATCAAGATGCTGATGCAAGAGATGAATTTTGTACGACATATTAACCCCAATTTCATCGAAAGCTGCCAACATGTTTGCAACAGATTGCCTGTAGTTGTCTTTGCGTTCATTACCCAAAAGTCCTTTAATGACTGCTTTCAATGCGAGCCATGCATTTAATTCTCGGGCTGTCAGAACTTGGTCAAAATCTTGACGACTCATTGCATTCCGTATGTCAGGACCATTAACAACCCTTTCCTGAATTTTGGCGTTACTTAGACTTGGGAAAATGTCTTTTAAGCGGTTGAATACTGCTGGTCTTTTTGCGATACATTTCAAAAAATTTTTAGCAATGCCAAGTTTAATGTGGAGCAACGGCAACAAAATTTTCATTTCAGGAATAAGACTTTCGTGTAGCCTATTGTCTTTAGGCCATTTCCGTCCAATGCGACTATTCCAGTTATGCTGTTTGTACTGGTTTCTTCCTTTAATACCTTCTCCGTATCGTGAATCCCAATCGCACAAAAAACACGGATATTTTGGACGGCCAGATGCTGTTAAGCCTGTAATCAATGAAACCATTTTGAGGTCGCAGCAAATGCGCCACTGGTGTTCGTTATATTTGACTACTTCCAGAATGTGTTTCAAATTATCGAAATTTTCACTAGTTTCAGTGCTATACGCAATCGGAACAGAAGGCATTCTATTTGTCTTGTGCAAAAGCACAACTTTTAAGCTGATTAGTGAACTATCGATGAATAAACGCCAATCATCTTTTTTATAGGTAAACCCTATCGTCTCCATTAACTTTTCAATATCGTTGCAATAAGCGAAATTTTTTGCATCATTCACATTGAAGAACTTTTCTAACTCTTTTTGGCGTTTTCGATATGCTGTTATTTGGTACCTTTCGCCAGCAAATTATTTCCTTTCAAAAATGAAGCCAGTAGTTCTGATTTTTTCTGAGTCCAACACAAATTTGCAACAATTCCATCCAATTGGTTTTGTGTGACTAGGATTGGGTCCTTTGATGTTTCATAGGATGTACCTTCACCAGGGTCGTTTTCTGAGAAGAAATACATGGATATAGCAGCGGCGGTTGTGGTACTGATATCTATTTGAAGATCAATACTTCGGTATGTTGGTACTGGAACGAATTCTGAGTGCGGTAATGGTAATTGGACACTTGGCACTGCTACATAAGTTTTATTCTTTGCTTTCCTTCTATTCAAAGTTTTATGGTAGTTGATACATCCATAGCAATTTTCTTCTTGATGCGGGCTGTTGTCTAACCACATCATTGGTATACCAAAAGGCATAGCTTTCTTCTTTTCACTTTTCCATTGCATAAGAGTTGAATAGCAATTAAAGCAAACTTTTTTAGGGACATAGTTTACGTCAGTGATAAACTCTTGCGAGAAATATTGTTTATAGGCTTCAAAAAAAAAAAAAAAATAACTCGCATTGCCACATTTTTCATCGCTTGCTATGAAACGACTACAAACATTACAAAAATGGTCCATTTTACATTTTGGTTCCGACATTTTTAATACAATATATATTATACAATGTTTTTTTTTTTGTTATTTTTATGAAACCGATGCACTTAACTTAAATCACTCAAAAAAAAAAACAAGTAAGAAAATTATAGTCGGTCTAGACCGACTATATACGATACCCTATACCATGCGTTTAGAAACCCTATCTCTTAGGCCCAACTAACTGGACATAGAAAATAAGCAAAAACCAAATTTGAGTGGGATTTCTATTAATTTTTTTGGCTGCAGATATGAAAAAGTTCATATCGGATGCTATATCTATATGGGGACTAGGTCCAAAAATGGACCAATCCTGAACTTGTTTGGTAAAGTCTCTTGTATTTTGCAAAAATATATACAAACAAAATTTGAGAAGAATCAGTGCATTATTTTTGTTTTTAATAGATTTAAGTGAAGATCGGGAAGCAGTCTATATGGGGCCAAAGGGATCATTTTTGGACTACTCATTAATGGATGTAATGAACGCATACAAACCCAATTTGAGTAAGATCTATATGACAATTTGAACATGGACCGATTCTCACCAATTTCAATAGCGTTCATCCCATGATCGATAAAAGCTTATATACCAAATTTCATCAAAATATATTCATATTTGCGACCTGCAGTTTGATTACAAGGTTTACATGGACACACAGACGGACGGACGGACGGACGGACGGACATTGTTAAATCAACTCAAAAAGTGATTCTGATTCGATCGGTATAATTAAAGATGGGTCTAGGTCAAATATTTTTGGTTGTTACAAACAGCAGCACAAAGTCATTATACCCAAACCACATAGTGGTATAGGGTATAATTAATAGCGAATTTTATCACGACCGAGCGAAAATTAAAAGACATCAGCTTCGGCTGAGTTTCGAGTCTTAACTGAATCTTCATTTTTGAAATTAGTTCGCTTGTACGAAATAAAAAGAAATCGCTACCTGTGCGGTGTTGAAAACAAAAAAGTTGTTTTACTAATTCCTAATTCTTGAAACTTCCCTTTTTAATTACTTCTACCTAAATCGCTATTTATTTAATGGTTTTGGGGTTTTTAACGCAAATTATCGACTAAGACCATTTTCTTTTGAAATGAAATCAAACAGAAAGCAAAAAAAGTTTTGTGGAAAATATTTTCAAAAAGCATGAAAAAAAATAATTTTTCCAACATTTTGCTTCATAAGCACCACAAAAATTTCTAAATCGATTTTTTAAAAATTTTAATTGTTGTCTCTAGCAATAATTTGGCTTTTACAGATTGAAAAAATATCAATTAGTCGACGAGTTATAGCCAAAAAACCATATAAACAATATGCTGAAAATCGGCATTTGACTGCAAAGTTCGATACGCGATACGGGTCTCTAATTTAGCCTCTATTTTCACCTTTCACTCTCAGAATCGACCTAAATTTTGCTAACCTGATTTTGTTCCACAGTGTAATAGATGATTTTACTGCAGGTCTTAAGCAAAAGAAAATCCTTGAATAAATCCATAATGTAAAAAATATCAAGAATAGGGTACTTTTTTTTAAATTAGGGTACTTTTAAAAAAGTACCTTTTCTTAAAAAAGTTTTTTTTCCTAATAAAGACCCATTTTTTTCCTTTTTTAAAAAATAGAGACTTTTAAAATAAGGCACTTTTTTTAAAAAAAGGTACTTATTTAAATAAAGGGTACATTTTTATGAAGAAGAGCACTCCTTTAAAAAAGTAACTTTTTAAAAAAGTACATTTTCTTAAAAAAGTACCTTTTTAAAAAAGTACATTTTCTAAATAAGCACCTTTTTATAAAAGCACATTTTCTTAAAAAAATACCTTTTCTTAAAGAGGTACTTTTTCTTCATAAGGACCCATTTTCTTAATTACCTTTCTGTTAAAGAGTATGTTTTTTAAAAATTACTTTTTCTTACAAATTAAAAATTGCTCTTTTTTTAAAAAAAAGAACCCTTTAATGAAATGAGTAACTTTTTAAAAAAGTACCTCTTTTTAAAAGTACGTCTTCTAAAAAGTACCCTATTTTTTAAAAAAGTACCCATTTTTTTAAAAAGTACCCCTTTTTTAAAAAAGTACCCCTTTTTTAAAAAAGTACCCTTTTTTTAAGCACCTTTTTTTAAAAACTATATTTTTTAAAAAATAAGTTTTTAAAATAGTGCTTTTTATAAAATTTTTTTTAAATATTACCTTTCTTTAAATACTTCCTTCTTTACAATATAACCTTTCTCAAAAATTTTACTTTTTTAAAAAGTTACCTTTCTTAAAAAACTACATTTTTAAAAAAGTACATTTTCTTAAAAAATTATCTTTTCTTAAAAATTACTTTTATTAAATTACCTTATTTTTTAAAAAAGTATTCTTTTTTAAAATACATCTCTTTAAAGTAAGCTTTTTTAATAAAATTTTTTAAAGTACCTTTTTTTAAAATATTACATAAAAAGTACTTTTTTGCATAAATTTTTTAAAATATTACCTTTGCTTAAATACTACTTGTTTTAGAAAAATACCTTGCCTAAAAAAGTAAATTTTTTAAAAAATTACCTTTCTTAAAAATTGCCTTTCTGGTTACCTTTCTGAAAAAAAAATACCTTACTTAACAGCTATATTTTATTAAAAAATAATTTTTCTTATAAAAATGCCTTTTTTTAAGTGCCGTTTTTTAAAAAGTACCTTTTTTTCTATAAAAAATGCCCTCTTTTTAAAAAAGTACCCTTTATTAAAAACTTACTCTTTTTTGAAAAAAGAACCTTTTAATTAAATAAGTGCCGCTTTTTAAAAAAGTACCTCTTTTTAAAGGTACCCTTTTTTAAAAAAGTACCATATTTTTTAAAAAAGTGCCCTTCTTTTATAAAAAGTTCCCTTTTTAAAATACATTTTTGTAGAGTACGCTTTTTTTAAGGTACCCTCTTTTAATATATATATTTTTTTTTTTTTTTTTAACTTAAAAAGTACTTTTAGGCACAAATTATTTAAAATATTACCTTTCTTTAAATACTACCTTGTTTAAAAAAAATACCTTTCTGGAAAAAATGCTTTTTTTAAAAATTAATAAAGTACATTTTCTTAGGAAAGCACCATTTCTTAAAAAAGTGCGTTTTCTTAAAAAAAGTACTTTACTCTTTCTTAAAAAAGTACCTTTAATTAAAAAAATACTTTTTCTTACTAAAGTACTTTTATTAATAAATTTCTTTAAAAAAGTAACTTTTCTTAGAAAAATACATTTTCATCTTTTAAAAACTACTACAATTATACAAAAATATATTTGTATAGTCTGATGAAATTTGGTTTATAAGATTTTATCGGGAAATTTTTAAGTCTGTAAATGGTAACTTTAATTTATTACATTTTTATTCCCTCCACACCTCAGTGGCAGAGGATATATATAGGTTTGTCATTCCGTTTGTAACGCATCGAAATAAATTCCTGAGACCCCAAAAAAATATATTTTCTTGATCCTTATAACAAGGGAAGTAGATTTAGCGATGACCGTCTGTCCGTCTGTCTGTGGAAATCACGATCACGCCGTTAATATCTAAGCTAGACCGTTCGTTTTTGTATAAAATCGTTTATTAACATCCCAAAGGAGTTGCTATTTAAAATCGTCAAAATCGGTCATAGGGTTCACGAGCTATGAATGAAACTTTGAAAAAACTCTTGAAAAAATTAAATTTTTTGTTGTGTGTATATTAATACTGCACGTGTCACATTCACCTAAGCAAGTTTTAACACATATTTTTTTATCATTAAAATTAAATATTAAAAATTAAAAATTAATAAAAATAAAAAATGGAAAATGAAAAATGGACAATGAAAAATGGAAAATGGAAAATGAAAATTAAAAATTAAAATATGAAAAATGAAAAATGAAAATTTAAAAATTAAAAATGAAAAATGGAAAATGGAAAATGAAAAATGGAAAATGAAAAATGAAAAATGGAACATGAAAATGAAATATGGAAAATGGAAAATGAAAAGTGGAAAATGAAAAATGAAAAATGAAAAATTAAAAATGGAAAATGAAAAATGAAAAATTAAAAATGGAAAATGAGAAATGGAAAATGGAAAATGGAACATGAAAAATGAAAAATGAAAAATTAAAATTGAAAAATGGTAAATGGTAAATGGAAAATGAAAAAATAAAATTGAAAAATGGAAAATGAAAAATTGAAAAATTGAAAATGAAAAATGGAAAACGGAAAACGGAAGACGAAAAAATAAAAATGGAAAATTAAAAATGAAAAATGAAAAATGAAAACTGGAAAATGAAAAATGATAAATGGAAAATGGAAAATGAAAAATTAAAAATGGAAAGTGAAAAATGGAAAATGAAAAGTTGAAAATGAAAAGTGGAAAATGAAAAACTAAAAATGGAAAATGGAAAATTAAAAATTAAAAATCGAAAATGAGAAATGGAAAATGGAACATGAAAAATGAAATTGAAAAATGAAAAATTAAAGTTGAAGAATGGAAAATGAAAAATGAAAAATGGAAAATGAAATATGGAAAACGGAAAACGGAAAACGAAAAATTAAAAATGGAAAATGGAAAATTAAAAAAGAAAAATGAAAATTGGAAAGTGGAAAATGAAAAATGATAAATGGAAAATGAAAAATGGAAAATGGAAAACGGAAAATGAGAAATGAGAAATGAAAATATAAAAATGAAAAATGGAAAATAAAAAATGAAAGGAAATGGAAAATGAAAAATGAGAAATGAAGAATTAAAAATGGAAAATGGAAAATGGAAAATGAAAAATGAAAAGAAAAATCGAAAATGAAAAATGAAAAATCGAAAATGAAAAATGAAAAATGGAAAATGAAATATGTAAAATGAGAAATTAAAAATGAAAAACTAAAAATGAAAAACGAAAGATGAAAATTGCAAAGTGAAAAATGGAAAATGATAAAAAAAAAAATGAAAATTGAAAATGAAAAAGGTGGAGGGTATCAAAGATTCGGCCCAGCTGAATTTAAATTAACATGTTACGAGCTAATTCAGATAAAAACATTTTAAAATTTGAAAATTTTTGGAATTATCTTTTGATTTCTAAGGTCTCAAAACATTCTGATAGGGATCAAACTTTGGGTATTATAACGCCAGCTGCATTAGATAATGAATTTCATTGGTGTTCTATGAAGTAATTAGGGAACTTATAGGTTTTCTACTCTAGTAAGAGAAAAATAGTGCAATTTTTCAGATAGTAATTAATGCTTTTTATAGAAGACAGGATCATTGTTTTTTATAAAAAGAAATTATAATAGAAATTGGCCAACAAGAAATTTTGATTTGTATTCGAAAGTTTCAGTATCGGCAACATTTTTAAAGTGGTAGCCGTACCCAATATTGGTTGTAATATCGAGATTAAGATGCAGGTGGTGGCTATAAAAGATTCGGCACAGGCAAATTTAACACTCCTACTTTTTTTTTATAAACTGCATAATTTTGCCCAAGGATAAAAATTAACGAAGTAATTGCCATCGTCATTATAAATAACTATATAACCGTTTTCTTAAGCCTTGCTAAGTGTAAGATTTAAACAATTCTGATTCATGAATTCTCTTAGGACTAAATTGTTTTTGTTTTTAAATCAACATCTTACAAGAACTGTCAACACATGCAAATGTATAAAAACTTACATTTGCTTATCATCTCTGCTACCAAAAACGGATTAAGAAAATGGATAAAATTTCAATAAAAATTATAACAAAATAACAACTTTCTTATTTATCGAATATATTTGCATTTAAGATTTGAACGTTTTATTTATATTTTTTGGTGGGAAGAGTACTTGAAAAACTTTTGTTTTTTGAAAAACAAAAAACTTTCAAATGTCCACAGACACACTAAGTAAAACAAAGTCCATTTTATAGTTATATAATAATAAGGATACAAGCCAACGGCCAAAGGAAAGGATATAAATAAACATGTTTTTTTGCAAATTGTATTCTTTTAATTTTTTTTTTTATTTTCTTTCTTTCTAAAACAAAATATTCATGCATAGAGATGATGGTGGAAAAACTTATTGCGAAAAAGGAATGTTTTACTCTCTCCACGTTCTTTATACACACAAATGCCCATTACGTACATTAAGGATACAGATAAATACATTTTGATATAATGTAAATGCATTTATATCCTTCAGAATATCCTTTTTTTCTATTGCTGCTTTAGCTGCTGATGCTGCTGCTTACAAATAAAACTAAAAAAAAAACGTAACAACAAAGAAAAACAACAACGAAATTTCAGCAACACATTAAACAAAGTATATTTATGTGTAGATATTGTTATAGGCTCTCGGCATGGGGAGGTGGACTAAGTAGCTCCCAGCAAACATTTTTATAGCGGTAAATAATAATTATTGGAAAATCAGTAACATTATCTTGAAAAAACTTGTTGATACTCTAAAAGTAATCTGTAGAAAATACAAGATTTATGATGGATCTTTAGCGACATCATCTAAATTTAGTCCAAGTTAAATCTTAAAATTAATTATGATATTTTTTAAAATCAGCCAGTGAAAAAAGAATTTTTTCCTTTTGACAAATTGTTAAAAAAAGTTACGTTCAAATTCCAACAATTTTTGCTGGGTTTAGAAAAAGGTAGTTTGAGTCTCCATATAAATGTGTACCAAGACCGACATATTCTAGTTTGGGATACATGTAAATGCAGCAGTCGTAAAGCTGCATTTAAAGGATAATTCTTCTTTTTTTACATTTTACTTTTAATGTAGGATTGTTTTATAATATATGTGTGTATGTATGTGTTTGTGTACTTAGTCAACTTTCTTTGTTTTTATCCAAAACATTATACAAAATAGATCCTTGCTGAATGGATGAATGTTGCCGTTGTTTTTTCTTGTTTTTTTTTTTTTTTTTTTTGATATATTATGCATGTGGGCACGCAAATAAGGAATTTTACTTACATGACTTTTTCTCTCTCGCTCCCTCTCTCTCTCTCTCTTTCTAACTATCATATGCAAAATGCTTAAACAAAATATGTGAAGTAAAGATAAATGGACAGACGTATGAAAATAAGGAAAACACTTTGGTTGTCATGTCACTTGCAACGAAAATTTAGGAACTTTAGTTTTATACCCATAAAAATCTTCATTAGTGGAAAGTAGTAACAGCAGGTATAGAAAATTGATGTCCAATGTGGTTGAACAAATTGTTTAAAAAAAAATCAAATTTTTAATGTAGGTATATTTTTTTAATTTAAACTTTTATATAAATATATTAATTTTCCTTCAGTTTTAAATAAAAAATCATGTGAGTCCGATCACAGAGGACATGTTTAACCATATAGTAACTAAAGATTTTTTATGGCACTTTTTTAAAATTAAACAGAAAGCATCATCTATGTATCACTTATAGCAAACAACTGCAGGGGCTCTGCTAATATAAAAATATTTATTATTATTTATTATTTCAACT